>JAVIAB010000107.1:29335523-29857594 GCA_032433765.1 Megaustenia siamemsis
CATGCAGCAGAGCCAACATTCAACTCAACAGCAACGTGGAAGATTCACATCCAAGACAAGAACTACAAGCCAATACTCAACCACTCAAACTCATCGTCACATTGACAAGGTCAGACAAAACAAGAATCACAGGCATGTTTGTTAGTAACCGCCATGAGGTCACACAAAACAAGAGTCACAATCACGTTTGTTAGTAACACCAACGAGGTCAGACAGACAAGAGTCACAGGCATGTTTGTTAGTAACCGCCATGAGGTCACACAAAACAAGAGTCACAATCACGTTTGTTAGTAACACCAACGAGGTCAGACAGACAAGAGTCACAGGCATGTTTGTTAGTAACCGCCATGAGGTCACACAAAACAAGAGTCACAATCACGTTTGTTAGTAACACCAACGAGGTCAGACAGACAAGAGTCACAGTCACGTTTGTTAGTACACCAACGAGGTCAGACAAAACAAGAGTCACAGTCACGTTTGTTAGTAACACCAACGAGGTCAGACAAAACAAGAGTCACAGTCACGTTTGTTAGTAACACCCTCCACGAGGTCGCACAAAACTAGAGTCACAGTCACGTTTGTTAGTAACACACCCCTACGAGGTCGCACAAACTAGAGTTACAGACACGATTTTTTTAGTACCAACTACAAAGATCACATAAAACGAGAACAGTATTTTTGCCGACTCCATTTCTATTCCCACTCCTCTATATTTACCTATTTGTAAGTAAAACTCTACAAACCAAACAAGCTCAGAAGTACAGAAGCACACAGTACAGAAGCACACAAGCACACAAGCACACAAGTACAGAAGCACACAAGTACAGAAACACACAAGTACAGAAGCACACAAGTACAACTATTAGAACAACACAAAATCATTATAAAAAGAAATGAAGTAAAAGTTACAGAATAACCGATGCAAGTGAAAAGAGATTATCCTTGAACATAAATTGCCTTACTCAGCCTGACCTGTCGTCCAAATGTTCAGTGAATCAGAGAAGCTGTTGGGCAAAACATGCCAAGCAGTTAGCACTAAATATCAACAACGACCTGCTTCCACCGTTTGTAATCAAATATGAAAGGTCATCAGATTTAATGTCAATAAATTATTATCATCATCTTGTGCTGCCTCGGCATCCAGGATTGATTCTCATCTTGTTTCTTGACGTGACGCAGTCAAACCATCTCCTGTCCATCTCTTGATGTTGTCAGTCAACTTTATTCTTTGTATGTATTGTTTACCTTGTATTTTGTTCTCCAAGATTACCTCTGTGGTTAACATGTCCTAAAATGTCATCAGTTTTAAGTACTTTCTTTCTCTTTTTATACGCTTTTCAAAATGTCATTACTTTTTATGTCTGTGTCCATCTTCTTCTTCTTTTCTTTTCCCTTTCACTGATACCTAAAAGGTATCGTGGTTTATATCATTTGTCGTTCTTTAGCTGCTCGAATTGTCTGAATTAGTGATTTTCCTTTGTTGTTACATGTCTCTGTCACAGCATTTATCCATTTGAAATAACACAAGAACGCTTGAATTCCTTTTTCTACGGGCATTGAATTCACTTATAACTTAAATTTGACTCCCATCGAAAATTGTGTCATGTTGCCAGTACGGTCACACACTGAAAGTCCCATCTCTGTCCATCACATTCTACTAATTTCTTCTATACATTCACAATTCAATGGATTTACTTTTTTTCTCTCATTTCTTATTTGGTGTCCATATTTCTGCACCGTGCATGAATGTTCAGCAGATTTGGTACATTAGCTTTGAAGTCAGTTTATCTTTCATGTTATTGAAAAGGATATTTGTCATCCCTTTTCCTTTGTTTACTTTTGTCTCCCATATTTCCTCACTCGTGTCCAAATAGCTATATTCTTGAATTCTCTGTAGGTTTTTTTTACCTTAATATTTATAGGTTGCTAGGTTTGATACCTGCCTGTTAACCAAAACATTTTCGGTCTTCTAATGTTAATATCGATGACGTGGCCAATTCTTGTTTTATTCATGTTTCTCTCTCTCTCTCTCTCTCTCTCTCTCTCTCTCTCTCTCTCTCTCTTTCTCTCTCCGATCAGGACTCATCAGAGTAGGATTCCAGACTCCCATATGAAGTCAGCTGTCAGGTTAAGTGTGTTGCTCGCCCCCACAGACAGAACATCACATTAGTAACACCCCCAACGAGGTCACACAAAACAAGAGTGAACTCATTCATGTTTAAAAACAGATTATTTTTCCATTTAAATAAATATAAAAACATTACAGATATTTGAACAATTTTCATTATCAAGTGCCATGCTCTCCGTGTAGAGAATGAACTACAAGAAATTATAGACACGGGGGACTGGTTGGTCTCGAGGCAAAACGCCGGCCTCGTGACAGAGAGGTTGTGGGTTCAGATCCCAGCTGCACCAGTTTGGATTTTATTTATGAATTCTCTCTACGGCAACCACCCCTGGTCACAGCAGCAAGGCCCGACTTGAAACGTTAATTACTCATCGACGGAAAAAATATGAGTACTTCTGAAGACGGAGTTATCTGCCTGTGTAACGAGAGACCACTGTGCACATGGCTGCCAGGGGAACACGGATTATCAAGTAAAATTCAGTTCCTAGTCTGTAGGGACTTTGTCACAGGTAAAAACAGACGAACGCAAAAAAAAAAAATGATAGACGTAATAGTAAAAGAAAGTAATTAGAGAGGTCGAAGTCTGAATAGTATAAAATAGAAGTAATGGAGATATCGAAGAAACAACCATCACCATCAAGCAGCATAAAAATAAACAGGACAAATCGGAACAAGTACAACGTGCCAAATAATTGGACACAATAATAACGTCAGATGGAAGATGCACCACCGAAATAAAAAGCAGAATAACTCAGGCCAAAATAGTATTTCAGCAGATGAAAAACGCCTTATGCAACAAATCTATGTCAATAGAAGTGAAAAAGAGAGTTCATCGGTGCTAGATAGAACCAGTTCTGACGTATGGAAGGGAATCATGGATGGTAAACAAATGAAAAGACGATTAGAGACCACCGAGATGGGATTTCTCAGAAGAATGTTTAAAGTTCCCTGGACAGATAAAAAGACCAATGAGGAAATTCTCAAAGAGGGCAACACAAAAAGGGAGCTCCTAAAAAACATTAGAAAGAAACAATCAACATGTTTCGGGTACATCACGAGAAGAGGAAAGTTGGAATACATGGTTACAACTAGCAAAATACAGGAAAATAGATCGCTGACGACAAAGAGATACAATGCTAGATAGCTTGGTGTCGTGGCATAGAAAATAGTCAACAACAGAATTGATACGATGCACGGTGGATAGAAGATAGTGGAAGAACATGATCGCCTACGTTAACCGGTATGACACATGATGATGATAATGCTCTCCATCTATCTATTGTCCTTTCGAGCCGAAGACGGCACATAGGGCAGAACCACAATCTCAAAAACAGAAACCTTGCATGCCAAAATGGCACATATTGCAGAGATCGCTGCTCTCCATACTCAAACCTATATTTCTGTCCTCAGTAAACTCATATCAGTTCATCCTGGAGTTAAATGGTCTAGTATTGTCTACCACGTTCATCCAGTTTCTTGTGTCTTCCATCCTGCCAGTTGTTTTCCATTATTTTCAAATCTTCTTCTCCTGACACGATCAAAGAAGGTTAACTTACGTTTTTTTCCGAAGTGGTTTAACGTTGTCCGTGATCGCTGGATTAATTCAGTGGTCTTCAATACTTAGTGCAGCTCATCATGGCTGTCTTTCACCGCTCTAGTGGTCTTCATACTTAGTGCAGCTCATCATGGCTGTCTTTCACCGCTCTAGTGGTCTTCAATACTTAGTGCAGCTCATCATGGCTGTCTTTCACCGCTCTAGTGGTCTTCAATACTTAGTGCAGCTCATCATGGCTGTCTTTCACCGCTCTAGTGGTCTTCAATACTTAGTGCAGCTCATCATGGCTGTCTTTCACCGCTCTAGTGGTCTTCAATACTTAGTGCAGCTCATCATGGCTGTCTTTCACCGCTCTAGTGGTCTTCAATACTTAGTGCAGCTCATCATGGCTGTCTTTCACCGCTCTATTGGTCTTCAATACTTAGTGCAGCTCATCATGGCTGTCTTTCACCGCTCTAGTGGTCTTCAATACTTAGTGCAGCTCATCATGGCTGTCTTTCACCGCTCTAGTGGTCTTCAATACTTAGTGCAGCTCATCATGGCTGTCTTCTCCGCTATAGTGGTCTTCAATACTTAGTGCAGCTCATCATGGCTGTCTTTCACCGCTCTAGTGGTCTTCAATACTTAGTGCAGCTCATCATGGCTGTCTTTCACCGCTCTAGTGGTCTTCAATACTTAGTGCAGCTCATCATGGCTGCCTTTCACCGCTCTAGTGGTCTTCAATACTTAGTGCAGCTCATCATGGCTGCCTTTCACCGCTCTAGTGGTCTTCAATACTTAGTGCAGCTCATCATGGCTGTCTTTCACCGCTCTAGTGGTCTTCAATACTTAGTGCAGCTCATCATGGCTGTCTTTCACCGCTCTAGTGGTCTTCAATACTTAGTGCAGCTCATCATGGCTGTCTTTCACCGCTCTAGTGGTCTTCAATACTTAGTGCAGCTCATCATGGCTGTCCTTCACCGCTCTACTGTAGAAGAAGTGGCTTTGCGTGGGTACTAGGCAGCTACGCGAGTTTTCAGTTGTACTCGGTACATTCATTTATTTGTTCTGGTTCGCCAGCTTTTACCTCTGACGAAGCCCTAGAGACTAGGACTGAATTTTGCGTGTTAATCCATTTTTCCCTGCAGCCGTGTGCACAGGGCTCCCTCGCCACACAGGCAGATAACTCCGATTTCGGAGGTAGTCATATTTTTTCCCTCGATGAGTAATTCACGTTTCAAGCCGAGCCTCGCTGCTGAGACCAGGGTGGTTAAAATCCATGAAAATCTAAACCAGTGTAGCCGGGATTTGAGCCCACAACCTCTCTGTCTCGAGGCCGGCGTCTTGCCTCAAGACCAACCAGTGTAGCCGGGATTTGAGCCCACAACCTCCTTGTCTCGAGGCCGGCGTCTTGCCTCGAGATCAACTAGTGTAGCCGGGATTTGAGCCCACAACCTCTCTGTCTCGAGGCCGGCGTCTTGCCTCGAGATCAACCAGTGTAGCCGGGATTTGAGCCCACAACCTCTCTGTCTCGAGGCCGGCGTCTTGCCTCGAGACCAACCGGTCCCCCCCACCTCCCGATACATCAAATTAAATGATCTAAGACTAATGTGATGGTCCGGAAGGCGCATATTTTGCAGATTGTTGTAAACTAGTACGCAGCTAAGTTAATATTATGTCTCTAAGTTATAGTATGTCTCTAAGTTAATATTATGTCTCTAAGTTAATATTATGTCTCTAAGTTAATATTATGTCTCTAAGTTAATATTATGTCTCTAAGTTCATATTATGTCTCTAAGTTCATATTATGTCTCTAAGTTAATATTATGTCTCTAATGGCAAAGGGAGAAAATGAGTAATCAGCAAGCTAACGAATACAAGAGCCTCATTTCTGTTACCCCAAGAGACTGTTTTTCGTGTCTGTGATTCATATTTGTGAGAAAGAGAGTCCATTGCTGCGATATTGGGTCAATGCTGACCTATGGATGAGAATCATCGACAGTCGACAAAAATGAAAACACGATTAGAAGCCAGAGAGATGGGATTTCTCAGAAAAATGTTGAGAGTTCTTTGGACAGCTGAAAAGACCAACGAGGACATTCTCAAAGAGGCTAACACAAAAGAGAGCTCATAGGGAACATAAGAAACAATCTACATGTTTCGGACACATCAAGAGATGATGAAAGCTGGAATACTTTGTTACAACTGGAAAACCACAAGGAAAGAGATATCCAGGACAACAAAGAAAGACGATGCTAGATAGATTGGTGTCATGGCGCGGAAAACAATCAACAGAAATGATCAGATGCACTGACTACACCCAAACGAAAGTTAATGCATCATCACCATCATTAAGTGCCGTGCTTGCTGGCGTTGTTGATCAAGTCTCTCCATAACCTTAGACTGTTATTTATCATTTCTGTTGTTGACCTTCTGCCAAGCCATTCTCTTAAGCTGTCTGGTATCTTTTCTCCTTGATTCCCTCTATCTCTTCGTCCCTCAATTTTCCAGTTGTTACAATATATTCCAGTTGTTCTCTTCTCATTTCCGGGCCACAAATGATGATTGTTTTTTTTTCTTAATATTAGAAATTAGTTCTCTTTTTTCTTTGACCTCTTTCAAGATGTTTTCATTACTCTTCTTAGCAGTCCATGGTATTTTCAACATTCTTCTATAAAACCACATTTCTACAGCTTCCATTGATTTTCTTGTCTGTTATATTGTCCATGATTCACATCCTTATGTTAAGACTGGCCCTACATAACATTTAAGAACTAGTTTTCTTGTTTCTATTGTCAAAATTGTGGATTGCACAGTATCTTCCTCATTTTAAAAAAAATCTAGTTTAGACTGAGCCATTCTGCATCTCACCTCTGTTCTACATCTACTATCTGAGGTTAACAATGTTCCCAGATATTTAATAAATTCACCTGTTTTAATATTGTTCCACCTGTCCTTACTGTGCACTGCGGTGATATCTTTTTCTTTGTTGTCACCTTTACTTTTGTCTTTTTGCAATTGAGGCTGAGTCTTTTATTTGTGCTTTCCTTCACTATAATGTCTAACGCTTCTTTTAAATTGTTTTCACTCTTAGCGATTAGGACTGTATCGTCAGCATACCTTAGATTTGCGATTTATATTTTGATTTGCGATTGTTATTCCAGGCATGTCCTTATGGATCTTAAAATAGAACTAACTATTCTCCCATCTCTACTTTACTTAGGATGGCAAGGAAGGCGAGTATTCTAAAGAGCGGAAAAGTGTGAGGACTCGGTGGGAAGCTCAGGGCTGGAGCGACAGGAAAGCGTGACCTCTCTGACGGGGCACGAGATGAACAGCCAATCACGAGCTTCAGGTAAGGGAAATAACAACTGGCCTCACGAGTGAGCAGGCAACAAGTATTTTAATCCGCACATGAAATATTCATCATCATCATCATTATCAAGTGCGGGCCTGCTGGCGTAGGTGATCATGTCTCTCCACAACTTTCGATTTCGACAGGTATTTATCATTTCTATTGTTGGCCTTCTGCCAAGCCATTCTCTTAAGCTGTCTGATATTTTTTTCCCTTGCTTCCCTCTATCAGCGAATCAATTCAGAGGAAGAGGTATGTTTACAGCACTCGTAAAAATGACAAATAATCAACAACAGAAAAAAAAAATATGGACCAAGGCAGGATCGAACCCGTACTCAGTGGCACAGCGCCTTGCCACGAAAAGCCAAACGCTAGGGAACACTGCCACTCAGCTAACTAAAAAAATAGCTTCGTAGGCAATGTCCTTTCGCGAAGGCTTTCCCATGACTATAGCATAAGGCTGAGATCACAGCTCGGAAATATTTTTCCTGTTAAGACAAGTATCTTCCGGATAGGGTAGGGCTGAATACTTGCGTTGCAGACAAACATTTAGGACGAAACAGCACGAATAGTAGTTTCCAGTGGTTAAGACTGGAGACAAATAAATATAAATGAATGTTATTATTGAGGGAAACATCCGAGGCGATAATCAGCGAATCAATTCAGAGGAAGAGTATGTTTACAGCACTCGGAAAAATGACAAATAATCAACAACAGAAAAAAATATGGACCAAGTTCACTATTCGTGCTGATCTATCTATCTATCTATCTATCTATCTATCTATCTATCTATCTATCTATCTATCTATCTATCTATCTATCTATCTATCTATCTATCTATCTATCTATCTATCTATCTATCTATCTATCTATCTATCTATCTATCTATCTATCTATCTATCTATCTATCTATCTATCTATCTATCTATCTATCTATCTATCTATCTATCTATCTATATCTATCTATCTATCTATCTATCTATCTATCTATCTATCTATCTATCTATCTATCTATCTATCTATCTATCTATCTATCTATCTATCTATCTATCTATCTATCTATCTATCTTTATCTGTGTCAGGCTAAACTACCAGCTTACATTTGTTACATGTGTAGCCTACACAAAACATGGCTGTCTACCAACCACATCTAGTCACATTTCATATAGCGTTTCTGCCAAACACATATATTATAATATATTTGATTATATATGAAATATCTTTGTCACATATAGAATCTCTGACAACTATATAATGTTGAATACACGTACTGGAACAAGAATGGTCCAAATTGTAGACGTTCTATAATCTATACCTTTCTGCAACAGGCAGAGACAATTTTGTGGCAGGAATAATTAATACAGTAATAGAAATGGTACAGTTTTGTGTTCACAATAAAATCAATAGCAAGAGATAGTCATATTCAAAGTTACGTACATATGTCATTTTACTTATATCTGCTATTTGTTACTCTTTAGTTATATAAGTATATTATTTATTAGTACATCAAATTACAGCCGCGATAGCTCAGTGGTTAGTGAACTGGACTACCACGGACAAGGGGTAGGGTTCGATCTCAACCGACGGCTTCCGGGTTCACCCAGCCTTAAATGGGTACCGGATTTTTTTCTGGGAAAGTAAAGCAGCACGGCGTAATACTGACCACATTACCCCAAAATCATGTGCTGAAGGTCTGTAAAATATAGGGTCACTAACACCATATTTTCCTATACGCCACTTGGCGTGACGGGGGTACTTTACTTACTTTTTTACATCAAATTAATTGTTTTTTTTCTGTATACAATGTTATAATATGAGATATCTGTTGTATACGGTGTGACATATATTAATGTGGCATATATTAATGTGACATATATTAATGTGATATGTAAACTAGAATAAAACAATAACAATATGTTGTCACTTATACAATATTGAAATATCTCTCTCTCTCTCTCTCTCTCTCTCTCTCTGTCTCTCTGCGATCAAGACTCAATCAGAGTAGGATTCCAGACTCTCTCATGAAGTCAGCTGTCTGTTTAAGTGATTCGATTGTCCTATATAGTTTCTCTTCCAGGGAGGTGGGCGTGGACCACATTGCTCTACTCAGGTCTGTATACTGGGGCAATCCTGTAGAACATGTTTTGTAGTCATATTGTCCAGTGTACAGTGGCATAGGCTGGTTGTACCTATTTTGAATTTGTAAACATGTGATTTCTCATTCTATTGTGGCCAGTGCGTAGGCGAAGTATGATGACTTGATCCTCCTCGATAGTTGGTGGTACATGTCACTCTCGTTATGCTTTGGGTGTTCTCGTTTCCAATATCGAAATGAATCTGACACATCGCTACATCCAAACTCACTTTACTTCCACACCATGACTGTATCCAGTAGATAGACTACTCGGTAGCCTAGTTGGGAAAACCACCCGACTGGACCACCAACGTTCGGACAACCCTGTTCGACTCCCGCTGGGAGCAGTGTGAATTGTACTCGTGGTTGGAAAAAAAAAAAATTCCCTCACGGTCGACCCAGCCGTTGGCAGAAATGGTACCAGGGTATTACCCTGGGAAGGTGAGGAATGTTACCTCGCATCTGCGTTTCGATGCTTGAGGCGACACTATACAGAAATTTCCGAACATTTCTGGATAGGCGGCCGAGCACATATGGGTGTAAACTCGCGTGCTAAGACGCCGGTTCAAGTCTCGTACTTTACCTTTACCTTTAGAATAGAGAATCCTGGACCCAGAAGAATATTATCCATTTAACTCAGAAATATTATAACATATTTACATTTATTCACATGAGTCAGTTGAGCATCTTACACTATGAGAATTGCAAGAAGTCAAACTACAATGAAAACAGATCGGCACAAGATAATCAGATATTGATGATTTTTAATTAAATTTTTGGAACAAACTAACAACAGATCGTCACAAGATGGTCAGATATTGATGATTTTTAATTAAATTTTTGGAACAAACTAACAACAGATCGTCACAAGATGATCAGATATTGATGAATTTTAATTAAATTTTTGGAACAAACTAACAACAGATCGTCACAAGATGGTGTGGATAACTTCCAGAAATTTTCCTGCAGAGATTTGTAAAAGATAGATTCAGTTAAAAACTATACTGCTTCTAGTTATAATGGAACAAAACTATCGACCACACTGCGTGGCCTCGTGTAAGACCGTGGCAATCCACAGGCCGGTGAGACAAATAATAATAAATGAATATTATTATAGAGGGAAACTTCCGAGGCGATATACAGCGAATCAATTCAGAGGAAGAAGTATGTTTACAGCACTCGGAAAAAAAATGACAAATAATCAACAACAGAAAAAAATATGGACCAAAGAAGGAGCGAACCTGTACTCAGTAGCACAGCGCCTTGCCACGAAAAGCCAAACGCTAGGGAAACCGCCACTCAGCTAACTAAAAAATTAGCTTCGTAGGCAATGTCTTTTCGCGCAGGTGTTCTCGTGACTATAGCATAAGGCCGCGATCACAGCTCGGAATACATAGTGTATCTGTATTTTTGTCCTGTTAAGACGCTATGGGACCTGCGTCTACAATTAGTATATTTTATAACCAGAATATTAAACAATCATTTCAAATAATGTATTATTTAACCATATCTTGTTATGTCGTGTGAATCAATGGTACGTGATGTTGTGTTAACCTAAGTGTAACAACTTTAACAAAAACAGGTACCCCAACCAGGAACTCATCAGGAAAAGTATCTCTAGACAAAGGAGATTTGGAAGATGATTATGATGAAGTTATCTATAAACCAGAACAGTAAGTGTTCATTGATTTTCTTTTGTTCATAGTCTGTAATTTAGTGAAGTTTTTGGTGTAGATCGGCTGATATTATTATTAATATTGCATAAATGACTTTTATGATGAGGTCAGAGGTCATATGCAGAATGAGGTCAGATGTAGAATGAGGTCAGATGCAGAATGAGGTCAGATGCAGAATGAGGTCAGATGCAGAATGAGGTCAGATGTAGAATGAGGTCAGATGTAGAATGATGTCAGATGTAGAATGAGGTCAGATGTAGAATGAGGTCAGATGCAGAATGAGGTCAGATGTAGAATGAGGTCAGATGTAGAATGAGGTCAGATGCAGAATGAGGTCAGATGTAGAATGAGGTCAGATGTAGAATGAGGTCAGATGCAGAATGAGGTCAGATGCAGAATGAGGTCAGATGCAGAATGGCTCAGCCAAAAGCAGCTTTCCAAAAAATGATGAAGATACTATGCAATCCATTTTTGACAATAGAAACAAGAAAAAGGTTCTTAAATGGTATGTAGAGTCAGTCTTAACATATGGATGTGAATCATGGACAATAGGACAACAGACAAGAAAATCACTGGAGTGTGTAGAAATGTGGTTTTACAGAAGAATGTTGAGAATACCATGGACAGCTAAGAAGAGTAATGAAAACGTTCTGAAAGAGGCCAAAGTGAAAAGAGAGCTAATTTCCAATATTAGGAAGAAACAATCATCATTTTTTAGCCATGTAATGAGAAGAGAACAGCTGGAATATATAACAACTGGGACAATTGAGGGACGAAGAGATAGAGGGAAGCAAAGAGAAAAGATATCAGACAGCTTAAGAGAATGCCTTGGCAGAGGGTCAACAACAGAAGTGATAAATAACTGTCGTGATCGAAAGTTGTGGAGAGACATGATCACCTACGCCAGCAGGCCCGGTACTTGATGATGATGAAATGATTTGCAAAAAGTCCACAGTGGATAATAGACATTAAATTGTTTTAAATGAATAAATCTTCTTCTTCCTCTCTCGTTCCTCATTTCCATTTGTTTTAAATGAATAAATCTTCTTCTTCCTCTCTCGTTCCTCATTTCCATTTGTTTTAAATGAATAAATCTTCTTCTTCCTCTCTCGTTCCTCATTTCCATTTGTTTTAAATGAATAAATCTTCTTCTTCCTCTCTCGTTCCTCATTTCCATTTGTTTTAAATGAATAAATCTTCTTCTTACTCTCTCGTTCCTCATTTCCATTTGTTTTAAATGAATAAATCTTCTTCTTCCTCTCTCGTTCCTCATTTCCATTTGTTTTAAATGAATAAATCTTCTTCTTCCTCTCTCGTTCCTCATTTCCATTTGTTTTAAATGAATAAATCTTCTTCTTACTCTCTCGTTCCTCATTTCCATTTGTTTTAAATGAATAAATCTTCTTCTTACTCTCTCGTTCCTCATTTCCATTTCAACATCGATGGGAGATATAATTTTCGGTTGTTTACTCTGCTGTCTGCCTCTACTGCTGTTATTTTATTTGTGTTTCTAATATTCCGTCAATCCATCGTTTTCGTGGTTGGCCCTTGGGCCTGGTGTTCTCGCAATGTTTATTGAAGGCTTGTTGCAAACAACGAGGAAATGTATTTCTTCTTCTTTCCTTCTTCATTTGCCTTGGAGCATCGAAGTGGGATATAGTTTGCGGTCTTTTGCTCTTCTGTTGGCCTGTCCTACTGTTATTTTTTCAAGTGTTTCTAATATTCCATCAATCCATATTTTGTTGCAGTCCACCCTCAGATGATGTTTTTGCCCCGTTTATTGAAGGCTCATTTTGTTGTGTTTTGATCTTTCTGTCCTATCACGAAGGCTAACCATTCCATCTGTTGCTTCTTTATATATTCTATAGCGGGGATATTCCTAGCTTTGACTCGTTCTTCATGTGTGATCTTATCTCTCTGATATCTTTGAGCGATAAGATCAATGAATAAATGACTTCAGAAAATCCCCAATGAAAAAATGACTTTAGAAAATCCACAATGGATACATGACTTTAGAAAGTCCACAAAAGGTAAATGACTTTAGCCAATGAATAAAGGACTATAGCCAATAGATAAATGGCTTTACAAAGTCTGCAGTGGATAAATGACTTTAGTTTAGTAAGTCCGCAATAGCTAAATGACTGTCCAATGGATAAATGACTTTAGTAAGTCCGCATTAGTTAAATGACTTTAGCCAATGGATAAATGACTTTAGTAAGTCCGCATTAGTTAAATGACTTTATCCAATGGATAAATGACTTTAGTAAGTGTGCAATGGACAAATGACTTTAAAAGTCTACAATGGATAAATGACTTTATAAGTCTGCAATAGACAAATGACTTTAAAAGTCTGCAATGGACAAATGACTTTAAAAGTCTGCAATGGACAAATGACTTTAAAAGTCTGCAATGGACAAATGACTTTAAAAGTCTGCAATGGACAAATGACTTTAAAAGTCTGTAATAGACGAATGACTTTAAAAGTCTGCAATAGACAAATGACTTTAAAAGTCTGCAATGGACAAATGACTATAAAAGTCTGCAATGGACAAATGACTTTAAAAGTCTGCAATAGACGAATGACTTTAAAAGTCTGCAATGGATAATGACTTTACAAAGTCAGCAATTGATAAAATGCTTAAGCCAATGGATAAATGACTTTAAAAGTATGCAATGGATAATGATTTTACAAAGTCCGCAATTGATAAAATGCTTTATCCAATGGATAAATGATTTGAGAAAGTCCACAATGGATAAATGACTTGAGAAAGTCCACAATGGATAAATGACTTGAGAAAGTCCACAATGGATAAATGACTTGAGAAAGTCCACAATGGATAAATGACTTGAGAAAGTCCACAATGGATAATGATGACTTGAGAAAGTCCACAATGGATAATGATGACTTGAGAAAGTCCACAATGGATACATGACTTGAGAAAGTCCACAATGGATAAATGACATGACAAAGTCCACAATGGATAAATGACTTGACAAAGTCCACAATGGATAAATGACTTGACAAAGTCCACAATGGATAAATGACTTGACAAAGTCCACAATGGATAAATGACTTGAGAAAGTCCACAATGGATAAATGACTTGACAAAGTCCACAATGGATAAATGACTTGAGAAAGTCCACAATGGATAAATGACTTGAGAAAGTCCACAATGGATAATTGACTTGAGAAAGTCCACAATGGATAAATGACTTGAGAAAGCCCACAATGGATAAATTACTTGAGAAAGTCCACAATGGATAATGACTTGAGAAAGTCCACAATGGATAAATGACTTGAGAAAGTCCACAATGGATAATGATGACCACCAGCACTACATTTTCTTCAAATTGACAACAGAGCAAGAAAGAAGACAGCGGCCATCACAAACTGTAACATTTTTGGGGGCAATAACGTAATCTCCTCGTTATGCTTCATCCGTAACCATCCTTAGCAGAGTGCCCCCAGTCTGGAACACATTTAAGTTCTCATTCTTTGCTCTTCTGCGCAAGGCTGTCTTTAGCTTATCTCTAATTACGCGTCTCTCCACAATCCAGTATTGGTTGGTTTCCGTGATATTTTCAGAATGACGTTGCGTATCCTAAGTTTGTTTTTTTTGTTTATCATCAAATGTGCATATGCCCACTAGAGACAAAACAAGCACTGTACAAAACTATCTTTATTCCAACTTTGTACTATTAATGCAAGACGTTAGGCGCTAGACTCAAGAACGATAAGAATACTAAACACTACCGAGATGAAATGCATGACGGAAGCAGTCTGATTAATACGATAAGAAATTGAGACTAAGGAAACAGTTTTGGAATAGTGACCACGTGATGAAACGAAGGTAAAATGGGTTGGCCACGTGATACAAGACAGAAAGACCAAAACATAACAAAGCGAGCCTTCAATAAATAAAATTACATCAACCGTCTATAGCATCTCAGCTTGTCAAATCAATGGACGGTTATCACCACTATTGCCCAACAAGGAAATAACTCTAGAGGCAAACTGGCACTATAATACAGTCTTCATCCCAACGTTATGCTACCAGTGTCAGTCCTGGACCCTAGATACAAAAACAATAAGAAAAAAAACCTTTACTGAGATAAAATGTGTTAGACGAACAGCAGGAAACAGTCTGAGAGACAAGATCAGAAATGAAGAACTGAGAAAAAAAGCTAGGAATAGCCCCCGACAAAGAATATATTTAAAAAAAAAACAACAGATAAAATGGTTTGGCCACGTAACAAGGCAGAGTGATCAAAACCCAACACAACGAGCCCTCAATAAACGTTGCGAGAAATACCAGACCTAAGGGTCGACCACGAAAAAGATGGATCGATGGAATATTAGAAGCACTAGGAAACATAACAGCAGAAGAAGCGAACATAAGAGCAAAAGACCGGAAATTATATCTCCCCTCGACGCTGAAAGGCAAATGAGGAAGGAAAGAAGAAGAAGAAGAAGTCTATAGCTCGCATAGGCGTCACAAGCTTGCGTGTTTTCGGGAACATTCTCTCGGCCGTTCGGCCTTGGATGTAGGAGGCAATGACCAGACTATCCGTCGACTTCCGGATGCTTATTCGTAACTGTAGAGACTCCATTCTTGCGCGTTGCCAGAATCGTGTGATGTTGCATCAATAGCGTTGGTTTTATTTGTGTTTGATGTAATGTGTTCTTGCAAAGTTTCATTTTATTTCTGTTTTTTTTTTGTGCGTGGTTTTCTCCAACAATATATGTGGTTTTCTTTGTGTTTGATGATAGGTATTTTTAGAAAAAATATTTCTAATTTTCAGTGTTTTTAGTATTTCGCAGTTACAACAATAGTTCCCGTTATCTGTGAGTTTATTATTTCGCGTTGTTACAACAATATTTCTATTTGTGTGTGTGTGTTTAATTAAGACTGGTTGGTCTCGAGACAAGCCGCCGGCCTCGAGACAGAGAGGTTGTGAGTTCAAATCCCGGTTGGTTGGGATTTTAATTTATTATTTCTCTCTGCGGCAACCACCCCTGGTTTCAGCAGCGAGGCCCGGCTTGAAGCGTCAGGGAAAAATGGATTCTTCATCTTCTTCTTTTCTCTTTTCACTGATACCTAAAAGGTGCGTGGTTTATATCATTTGTGATATCTTGTGCTGCTCGAATTGTCTGAATTAGTGATTTTCCTTTGTTGTTATATGTCTCTGTCACTGCATCTATCCATCTTCTTCTGGGTCTTCCTCTTGGTCTTTTTCCAGAAAAAAAAAAAAACTTCCGGTGTGTGACTGTGCTGGCAACACGATTCAATTTTCGATCGGAGTCAAATTTAAGTTATAAGTGAATGTCAATGCCCGTAGAAAATGAAATTCAAGCTTTCTTGTGAAAATGGATTAACACAAATTTCAGTTCCTAGTCTCTATGGATTTCGTCAGAGGCAAAAGCTGGCGAATTAGAAAAAAAAAACAATTTAAGACAACATGTTACACAATATTTGCTGTTCTCTGCATGTTTAAGACATCATGTTACAACAATATTTGCTGTTCTCTGCATGTTTAAGACATCATGTTACAACAATATTTGCTGTTCTCGGCATGTTTAAGACATCATGTTACAACAATCGTCTCTGCATGTTTAAGACATCATGTTACAACAATACGTCTTTTTATAACCATGTTTCTGCCGTATCATTTATTTTTGGTTTTTCTCGTGCCACTGTATTTTCTGACACACCCGACAGGGCCACCGACGTTCGGACAATCCGTGTTCGATTCCCGCTGGAAACAGTGTGGTTTGAACTCGTGGTTGCAAAAAAAAATACTCCCGCGGTCGACCCAGCCGCTGACAGAAAAAAGTATCAGGGTATTACACTGGAAAGGTGAGGAATGCCGCCTTGCATCGTGAGTTTCGATGCTTGAAGCGACACTATCCAGAAGTCTCCGAACATGTCTGGATAGGCTGCCGAGCACATATGGTTACAAATTCGCGTGATTCAAGTCTCGTACTTCACATTTAGCTTGATGTATTACGTTCTCAGCACAAACACAAAACTTAGGCTATTCAAATCAAATGTACTATCAACCCTTACGTATGCGTGTGAAAGCTTGAAAACAACAAGAGATATAGAAACAAAGTTGAACGCATTCGAAAATAAATGTCTAAGGAAAATACTTGGTATAGAATGGAACGAATTCAAGACAAACGAGGAAATTAGAGAAATCGCCAATCAACCACTAATATCTTCAGTAATAAAGAAAAGACGATGTTCATACGTTGGACATGTGATGAGAAGAGATAATAATCGAATAGCAAAGCAAGCCCTCATATGGGAAACAACAGGTAAAAGAAAAAGAGGAAGACCCAGGGAGACACTGAGAAGAACAATGATGAGAGAGGCAAGAGCAGCAGGAATCGGCTCCCTCAATGAGATAGAACTGCTTGCACAGAACAGAGACAGATGGCGAGATTTGATAAAATATCTTTAAAAGAAAACTGCTAGAATAAAAATCATATAGGAGAAGGTGTATCTTGGTCTACGCCCTATGGGCCGGTTACGGCTCGAAGGTCAATAGATAGATTACGTTCTGCATCTCACATCACACACTGTGTTCGTTTTCTTTACTATTCTTTTAACCAGCAACTACTATTGTATGTTCATTCCTGGATAATTTAGCGAAGTTGTGAGTGGGGGATTTGGGTGGATGGGTCGTTTTACTTGACGAGCACCAGGATTCAAAACATCTCCACCACTCGAAAAAAAAATACCAAAAATTGGTACTTCACCTTTGCTCAGGGAAGGAAAAAAAATACGTCAAAGAAAAATAAAAAAAATGCACTTGTTCCCACCCCCCCCCCCCCCCACCCTAAAGTATGCACACCAGGGAAGGAAAAGGCATTAGGAAACGAGTTTTAGACTTTTTCTTAGTCGCTCCCTCCCACTTCCATGAATGCGCCCTGTATTCAATTTCTAAGCGATGCTAATACTATAGGATTCCTTTATCTTGTGTATTTATCTATATAAACAAAGCAGTGATGTTATCTGCCACAGACTAACAGATGGCCACAAGTCCATGATACGAGTCATCAGAAAGATCAAGTTTTTTGTTGCCAGACGTAAATTTCAGGTGAGATGTGTAAAATGCTGCACTTGTTGTTTTATTTAGTGCTATTTAAATATGATGAATTGCCTTTTCTCGATTGTAATGTTTAATTATTTTTGTGCTATTTTATTATGAAGCGGAGCCGCGTTATCTCAGTGATTAGTGAACTGGACTGCAAAGGACAAGAGGTAGGGTTCGATCCCAACCAACGGCTTCCGAGTTCACCCAGCTTTAAATGGGTACCGGATTTTTTTGGGGGAAAGTAAATCGGCACGAGCATAATACCGACCACATTACTACAAAATCATGTGCCGAAGGTCTGTAAAAATGTATGGTCACTAACACCATATTCCCTATACGCCACTTGGCGTGACGGGGTACTTTACTTTTTTTTTACTATCTTAGTCAGAAGTTCCAAAGTTAAATTGTATTATTTAACACGTTTGAGACATGTGCCATCATTAGTCAGAAGTTCCAAAGTTAAAGTGTGTTGTGTCAACACGTGTAACTGTTTGCAATCAATGTTCGGAGCTTCTTTTCCTGCTTTTTAATTCCTTTGCTTCAAAAGTATGGAACATCAATCTTCAACAAGCACCCGTCCAACAAACGTCTTATTTGGTGTCTTATCCTTTAGATAAGAAAAAATGGAAGGAAAAATACAAGGTAAAGGAGGCAGAGGCAGACCAAGACTAACATGGATGAGTAACATCAAAAGATGGACAAGTCAATCTATGACAGCCTGAACCATCAAAGCAAGAAACAGAGTAGAATGGCGATCCATGGTAGCCAACCTTCGTTGCGGAGAAGGCACTCGATGATGATGATCCTTTAGATCACTCCACCTTTTCCTCATCTTCATCTCTCCTTCAACCTGTCTTCTCCAAATATACATTGATCTTTCCTTTTGTCTCCTTCTATGGGGATTACAAATAAACGGCTCTCCTATAATATTCACTTGGCTTCCCAGCGTGTAACCTATCCAGCGTGATCGTCAATGTCGCATATCTCTGTCCACTGATGTTTGCCCGGTACCTTCCCACAGTTCTTAAGTTTGTGATTTTGTTCTGTCATTTTCCACATTTTTATTTTTCGCAAGAGGTTCTCAAAATGACTTTTGCCGTTTAAATGCAGCTTTGGTGGACATTATTGGTCAGAATTGATCAAATTTGCTTATGCAAAAGCTACTGCAAGCAAACTACTGTTTTCTGTCTTCCTCTTTTACAAATTCTAGTGATGAAGGATATATAAAGTTCTACTTCTCGACATTCTGACAGCTTCAACCATTGCGGTTAATGTTTTTGTAGCCTTCCTCAGAATGTTGTCGGTCCATCTTATTCTGAACCTACCTTTCGCTCTTATCCTGTCTCCTCATCTAGTATATGCTTTGTATGGCAAGGAATCGCGTGGATTCATTCTAAAACGTCAGCAAAGTATTGTATGTGTTGTCTCTGTATGTAGTTTAAGATAGGTTAAATGTCCACACTTTCATGACATCATTTCTGGTTCTGTCTCTTCTGGTGACTCCAGACGCTTTTCTCTGAAATCTCATCTGTGTGATAACACCTTTCCTTTTATGTTTATTAAGTGACCATGTTTGACATTGATAGCACAATATGGGAATGATTGGCCTTGATAGCACAATATGAGAATGATTGGCCTTGATAGCACAATATGAGAATGATTGGTATTGATAGCACAATATGGGAATGATTGGCCTTGATAGCACAATATGGGAATGATTGGTATTGATAGCACAATATGGGAATGATTGGCCTTGATAGCACAATATGGGAATGATTTGCATTGATAGCACAATATGAGAATGATTGGCCTTGATAGCACAATATGAGAATGATTGGTATTGATAGCACAATATGGGAATGATTGGCCTTGATAGCACAATATGGGAATGATTGGTATTGATAGCACAATATGGGAATGATTGGCCTTGATAGCACAATATGGGAATGATTTGCATTGATAGCACAATATGGGAATGATTGGTATTGATAGCACAATATGGAATGATTGGTATTGATAGCACAATATGGGAATGATTGGTATTGATATCACAATATGGGAATGATTGGTATTGATAGCACAATATGGGAATTATTGGTATTGATAGCACAATATGGAATGATTGGTATTGATAGCACAATATGGGAATGATTTGCATTGATAGCACAATATGAGAATGGTTGGTATTGATAGCACAATATGAGAATGATTGGTATGGATAGCATAATGTGGGAATGATTTGCATTGATAGCACAATATGAGAATGGTTGGTATTGATAGCACAATATGGGAATGATTGACATTGATAGAACAATATGGGAATGGTTGGCCTTGATAGCATAATGTGGGAATGATTGACATTGATAGAACAATATGGGAATGGTTGGCCTTGATAGCATAATGTGGGAATGATTGACATTGATAGAACAATATGGAATGGTTGGCCTTGATAGCATAATGTGGGAATGATTGACATTGATAGCACAATATGGAAATGAAGATACTATGTATAAGACGTTATTTGCGGTGATAGGTAATGCTTTGTGTTGAAGTATTGGGCTCCCGATGTTTGGTTTGCCTAGTTACATTGGATGTCTATTTCTTGATCGATTTAACCAGACAGCAAAATGCTAGCCACAATAAGATTGTTCAAACTCCCAAGTTCATTTTGATATGAGTTTGTGAAGAAGCAGAAAATGGTCTTGATATCTGCTGCCTGACCATACATCAAACACTTTAAACTGCATATTTGACAACACAGTGGGGGGGGGGGGGGGAAGGGGGAGGGGAGCTGGGTGGCTTAGACGTCTGATGTCAGCCTCTGGGTATGGAAGTTCCTGGTTCGATGCTCACCATAAAAGTAGAAAGTAAAGTATCCCCGTCACGCCAAGTGACGTATAGGGAATATGGTGTTAGTGACCATAAATTTTACAGACCTTCGGCACATGATTTTTGGGGTAATGAGGTCGGTATTACGCCCGTGCCGCTTTACTTTCCCAGAAAAAAATCCGGTACCCATTAAAGGCTGGGTGAACCGAAGGCCGTTGGTTGGGATCGAACCCTACCTCTTGTCCTTTGTAGTCTAGTTCAACAACCACTGAGCTATCGCGGCTCCCTACGGCTGTAAGTTTGAAAAATAGAAAAAAAATATTGTTACGCAAAATCCAGATATTCTAGCTATCACTAGGGAGCCGCGATAGCTCTGTGATTAGTGAACTGGACTAGAAAGGACAAGGGGTAGGGTTCTATCCCAACCGACGGCCTTCGGGTTCACCCAGCCTTAAATGGGTACCGAATTTTTTTCTGGTAAAGTAAAGCGGCACGGGCGTAATACCGACCACATTACCCCAAAAATCATGTGCTGAAGGTCTGTAAAATGTATGGTCTCTAACACCATATTCCCTATACGCCACTTGACGTGACGGGGGCTACGTTACTTAGATATCACTTGAGAAATAAAGCTGATGAAAGTAAATAAATAACAAAACATAGTATGTGGGCGTGTGCTCTCAGATAGACACAACTTCAATCATTTCAAGTGCATACAAGATTTATCATGTTTGTATTGTTGATTGTAACGTGATTGTGTGTAATACTTTCTACAGCAAGCACGTAAACCATATGATGTCAGGACGTGATAGAGCAGTACTCTCAAGGTCACCTGAATATGATGGTCAGAATCAAGGAGCTGCAGCGGCGGTAAGACACACAGTAGCAGGAAACAAATGTACACCTGAACAAGACACACAGTAGCAGGAAAACAAATGTACACCTGAACAAGACACACAGTAGCAGGAAACAAATGTACACCTGAACAAGACACACAGTAGCAGGAAACAAATGTACACCTGAACAAGACACACAGTAGCAGGAAACAAATGTACACCTGAACAAGACACACATCAGCATGACACAAATGTACACCTGAACAAGACACACATCAGCATGACACAAATGTACACCTGAACAAGACACACAGTAGCAGGAAACAAATGTACACCTGAACAATACACACAGTAGCAGGAAACAAATGTACACCTGAACAAGACACACATCAGCATGACACAAATGTACACCTGAACAAGACACACAGTAGCAGGAAACAAATGTACAGCTGAACAAGACACACAGTAGCAGGAAACAAATGTACACCTGAACAAGACACACATCAGCATGACACAAATGTACACCTGAACAAGGCAGACATCTGCATGACACAAATGTACACCTGAACAAGGCACACATCAGCATGACACAAATGTACACCTGAACAAGGCACACATCAGCATGACACAAATGTACACCTGAACAAGACACACAGTAGCAGGAAACAAATGTACACCTGAACAAGACACACATCAGCATGACACAAATGTACACCTGAACAAGACACACAGTAGCAGGAAACAAATGTACACCTGAACAAGACACACAGTAGCAGGAAACAAATGTACACCTGAACAAGACACACATCAGCATGACACAAATGTACACCTGAACAAGACACACATCAGCATGACACAAATGTACACCTGAACAAGGCACACATCAGCATGACACAAATGTACACCTGAACAAGGCACACATCAGCATGACACAAATGTACACCTGAACAAGGCACACATCAGCATGACACAAATGTACACCTGAACAAGGCACACATCAGCATGACACAAATGTACACCTGAACAAGGCACACATCAGCATGACACAAATGTACACCTGAACACACTTACACTAGAGTTGTCATTCATTTAAATGAGCACACTTACATTACTGTGTTTCATCCGTTTTGATCATGTTTCGATATTCCAATTGTTTACGATGAATGATGATATCGTATGACAGGGAACAGTTGGCTGTTTTCACTTTCTGTGCGGTTTCGCCTTATGTCTTTTGGCGTGTGCTGAGACTGCTATGATGGGGACAACAGCTACCTTTCTTTGTTTGGGAGATGAGATAGTAATTCGGATGATTCCACTGGCACGGGCGGTTGAGCAATTATGTATTTTAATTCGCTTGCAGTGATCCGGGGCCTTCCATAACCAAAGAACCAAAGAACTTACATTTGAGTTGTCATTCACTTAAGTGAACACACTTACATTATAGGTGTCATTCACTTAAGTGAACACACTTACATTAGAGGTGTCAATCACTTAAGTGAACACACTTACATTAGAGATGTCATTCACTTAAGTGAACACACTTACATTAGAGATGTCATTCACTTAAGTGAACACACTTACATTAGAGGTGTCATTCACTTAAGTGAACACACTTACATTATTCCAACTTTCCTCTTCTCATAATGTGCCCGATATATGTTTATTGTTTCTTTCTGATATTTATTAGGAGTTCCCTTTTTGTGTTATCTAGTCGGAGACCGCAGCAGTTGTCTCTATATATGAGATTTGACACTGATAGCACGTTTTTTTTTTTTTTGAAGAAAGATTTCTCAATAGCTCTTTTTAAAATCAATTGTCATGAAGAGATGTATCATTTTTAATTGTTCTTCCTCTTTTGCCCAGGCAAATACAGCTTTGAAACGGCTGTCATTGCCCAGGCAAATACAGCTTTGAAACGGCTGTCATTGCCCAGGCAAATACAGCTTTGAAACGGCTGTCATTGCCAGGCAAATACAGCTTTGAAACGGCTGTCATTGCCCAGGCAAATACAGCTTTGAAACGGCTGTCATTGCCCAGGCAAATACAGCTTTGCCCAGGCAAATACAGCTTTGAAACGGCTGTCATTGCCCAGGCAAATACAGCTTTGAAACGGCTGTCATTGCCCAGGCAAATACAGCTTTGAAACGGCTTTCAAGAAAAAGGATTTAAAACAATCATAAATTGTACTTTATCGTTACTTACAAGGACTTGGAATTGATGCCTTTAAAATGTGGATTTACAGAAGAATAGGTGGGATTAGATGGAAAGAAAAGAAAACAAACGAGGAAGTTTTAAAACAACTAAAAATAAAAAGAGAACTACTAAACACAATTAAGACAAGACAAATGATATTTTTGGGGACACGTTAAAAGACACAACAGCCTACTAAAAGTAATATCGGAAGGGAAAATACAAGGTAAAATAGGCAGAGGCAGACCATGACTAACATGGACGAGTTACATCAAAAGATGGACAAGTCAATCTATGTCAGCCTGCACCATCAAAGCAAGAAACAGAGTAGAATGGCGGCCCATGGTAGCCAACCTTCCTTGCGGAGAAGGCACGCGATGATGATGATGATTCTTTCGTTTATTTCTATCTTACATTTTCCATCACTTGTTATAAGATGTTCAAAATAGCTATTTTCTTGAAATCTCCTAGGCTTTTTTCCCATCTAATTTAATGTCAACTTGTGTAATTTGTATGTTATCTCCTTTTAAAATCTAAATTTTATTATTTATTTATATTACCCAGCCTTAAATAGGTACCGGATATTTTTTCTGGGAAATTAAAGCGGCACGAGCGTAATACCGACCACATTACCCCACACAACATGTACCTAAAGTGTATAAAAATTATGGTACACATA
Source organism: Megaustenia siamemsis (assembly GCA_032433765.1). NCBI lineage: Eukaryota > Metazoa > Mollusca > Gastropoda > Stylommatophora > Ariophantidae > Megaustenia > Megaustenia siamemsis. The sequence goes on from JAVIAB010000107.1 coordinate 29,359,986, forward strand.
ATTTACTAAATAAATAATACACGATATTCCCTTCCTATACGCCACCTGACGTGACGGGGCACTTTACTTTCTTTGCAAATATTTTGTGCTTGTCTTGTTTTATGTTTGCTTTTTAAATAGTTCTTATGGATGTCCTGTCTATAAATATGGTACCATCAGCTTATCTTGGAACCCCGATAACAAAGTGGTTAATGAACTGGACTACAAAGGACAAGATGTCGGGTTCGATCCTGATCGACGGCTTCCAGGTTCACTCAGCCTTAAATTGGTACCGGATTTTTTTTGTTGGAAAGTAAAGTGGTACGGGCGTAATACCGACAACATTACCCCAAAATTCATGTGCCGAAGGTCTGCAAAAATTATGATCACTAACAGCTATATTCTTTATACGCCACTTGGCGTGATATTGGCTCTTTACCTTTATCTTTTTTATTTTTATCAGCATATTTTTTAAGTATTAGGTTTAGATTCATCATCATCAAGTGTCATCACCGCAAGATAGGTTTGCTACCATGGATCGCCATTCTACTCTGTTTCTTGCTTTGATGGTGCAGGCTGTCATAGATTTACTTGTCCATCTTTTGATGTTACTCGTCCATGTTAGTCTTGGTCTGCCTCTGCCTCTTTTACCTTGTATTTTCCCCTCCAAGATTACTTTTAGTAAGCTGTTGTGTCTTTTAACATGGCCCAAAAATTGCATTTGTCTTGTTTGAATTGTGTTTAGTAATTCTCTTTTCATTTTTAGTTCTTTTAAGACTTCATCATTTATTTTATTTTCTTTCCATCCAACTCTACCTATTCTTCTGTATATTCACATTTCAAACGCTTCAATTCTCTGTTCTGTTTTCTTGTCTAATGTCCATGTTTCTGCCCCATATAGGAATGTTGTAACAGACAGCAAAGATATAATCGATAGATGGCAGGCATACATAACAGAATTATTTCATGACGAAAGGGACAAAAAACCATTTATAAAATGTTCATCCAGCTATAAAATCCTAAAATCTGAAGTAGAAAAAGCTATAAAAACAATGAAAAAGGGAAAGCAGAAGGCCCTGACAATATACAGATAGAGATGATACAGGCACTAGAAGATTTTTTGGCATTGAAGTGATCACAGACATATGCAATGACATATACCATACAGGATACATACCAAATGAACTAAAAACATCAACTTTCATAGCATTGCCTAAAAAGAATGGTGCAGTTGAATGCAGCGATTTTAGAACAATAAGCCTAATGAGCCAGGTAACCAAAATTTTACTAAAAGTTATACAAGGAAGGATTCAGAATAAAATTAATAATGAATTAGATGAGCAGCAATTCGGATTCAGGAAAAACAGTGGGACAAAAGAAGCCATATTCTGCATGAGAACATTGATTGAAAAGTACATAGAAGTAAACAAACCAATATATGCCTGCTTCATAGACTACACCAAAGCTTTCGATAGAATACACCATAATCAACTTATAGACTGCCTAAAGGATATAAATCTAGACGACACAGACATACGACTAATATGTAATTTGTACTGGGAGCAAACAGCAATAATAAAATTTAACAAGGAGAACTCTACACCCATGGATATAAAAAGAGGAGTAAGACAAGGATGCATCCTATCACCAAGCTTGTTCAATTTATACACTGAGCAAATCTTTAAAAACATCACTGAGATGCCAGGCCTAAACATTAATGGAAAGATAATCAATAACCTAAGACATGCTGATGATACTGTACTACTAGCAAAAAATCCTAAAGATCTACAACAATTGCTTAATGTGATAAACATAACAAGCAAAAATATGGACTAGAAATGAATATCAAAAAGACTAAAACTATGATCATAAACAAAGAAAATTCTCAAGACCTACAATTAAATATCACAGTTGAGGGAATACATCTAGAGACAGTCCAGAGCTACAACTACCTGGGACATACTATAACCAGTGATGGAAAATGTACAACTGAAATAAATAAAGAATAGGTACGGCAAAAAGTAATTTCAATGCCATGAAAAATATACTAACATCAAAACAAATAGCACCAGGGCTAAAACTAAGAATATGTTATGTTCTTCTCAATATTCCTGTATGGTGCAGAAACATGGACATTAGACCAGAAAATAGAACAGAAAATTGAAGCCTTTGAAATGTGGATTTATAGAAGAATAGGTAGAATTGGATGGAAAGAAAAGAAAACAAACGAGGAAGTTTTAAAACAACTAAAAATAAAAAGAGAACTACTAAACACAATTACAGCAAGACAAATGAAATTTTTGGGGCATGTTTAAAGAACAACAGCCTACTAAAAGTAATATTGGAAGGGAAAATACAAGGTAAAAGAGGCAGAGGCAGACCAAGACTAACATTCACGAGTAACATCAAAAGATGGACATGTCAGCCTATGACAATCTGCACTATCAAAGCAAGGGACAGAGTGGAATGGCGCTCCATGGTAGCCAACCTTCGATGTGGAGACGGCACTCGATGATGATGATGATGATAGGAATATTGAGAAGATGTAACATTTTGCTATTCTTAGTTTTAGCCCTGGTGTTATTTGTTTTGATGTTAGTATGTTTTTCATGGCATTAAAATTACTTTTTGCCATTCCTATTTTTTTGTTTATTTCAGTTTTACATTTTCCATCACTGGTTATAGTGTGTCCAAGGTTTTTACAATTCAATCAAGGAGATTTATTTTTTTGATTATATTATATTTATTATATAGCAAGATTATTGATCCATTAATGTTGCTTCTAGGTGGGGTTAGGTTACACACTTGTGTTCATGACTTCCTAGTTCACGATTTTTGTTGATAACCAAAACTTTCTCACTCCCAGGCTCGACCAGACTATCGGCAAACCAGCTTATTATGGGAACATTCGAGAGAAGGAAAAGCTAACTCTGTGTTCCCGCATGGGACGAATTGAGAGTCAGGTGTGTTTTACTTAAATTTAAAATCAAAGCCCAGGTCCTTTAGTGTCAATGCTAACAATATAAGCTAGTTACTCTTTCTATTTAAATTTACATAACAAAATTATTTGTGACTACATTACCGAACAGAAGATATGTTAGATTCTTTATAAATGAAACATTATTTCCTACTTATGACTCCATTACTGGATGCTAGAAGTAGCTGTTATTTATGACTCTTTCTAAATCAAAATTACGTAATTTCGTGTAATTTCAATAAAATCACACTAGTTAGGTTTTTTTAATGACCCTTTCTTCTTACAGTTACCTATATTATGACATGTGACTTTGTGTGGATAATTCTATGGAGATTAACATTATATGAATGTGAGCTTGAGCTCCGAGATTAACATTATATGAATGTGAGCTTGAGCTCCGAGATTAACATTATATGAATGTGAGCTTGAGCTCCGAGATTAACATTATATGAATGTGAGCTTGAGCTCCGAGATTAACATTATATGAATGTGAGCTTGAGCTCCGAGATTAACATTATATGAATGTGAGCTTGAGCTCCGAGATTAACATTATATGAATATGAGCTTGAGCTCCAATATCAATATTGAATGCTTATGTCTCATTCTACGTTAATATTAAACAATTGTTTACTACATTTCTTCCATAATCCTAGGGGTTGTTGGGGCACCGCTGACAGACTTCGTCAACCTAGGGGTCGTTAATGCACCACTGACAGACTTTGTCTACCTGAGGGTCGTTAATGCACCACTGACAGACTTTGTCTACCTGAGGGTCGTTAATGCACCACTAACAGACTTTGTCTACCTGAGGGTCGTTAATGCACCACTGACAGACTTTGTCTACCTGAGGGTCGTTAATGCACCACTAACAGACTTTGTCTACCTGAGGGTCGTTAATGCACCACTAAGAGACTTTGTCTACCTGAGGGTCGTTAATGCACCACTGACAGACTTCTTCAACCTAGGGGTCGTTAATGCACCACTGACAGACTTTGTCTACCTGAGGGTCGTTAATGCACCACTGACAGACTTTGTCTACCTGAGGGTCGTTAATGCACCACTGACAGACTTTGTCTACCTGAGGGTCGTTAATGCACCACTGACAGACTTTGTCTACCTGAGGGTCGTTAATGCACCACTGACAGACTTTGTCTACCTGAGAATCGTTAATGCACCACTTATAGACTTTGTCTACCTGAGGGTCGTTAATGCACCACTGACAGACTTTGTCTACCTGAGGGTCGTCAATGCACCACTGACAGACTTCTTCAACCTAGGGTCGTTAATGCACCACTGACAGACTTTGTCTACCTGAGGGTCGTTAATGCACCACTGACAGACTTCTTCAACCTAGGGGTCGTTAATGCACCACTGACAGACTTTGTCTACCTGAGGGTCGTTAATGCACCACTGATAGACTTTGTCTACCTGAGGGTCGTTAATGCACCACTAACAGACTTTGTCTACCTGAGGGTCGTTAATGCACCACTGATAGACTTTGACTACCTGAGGGTCGTTAATGCACCACTAACAGACTTTGTCTACCTGAGGGTCGTTAATGCACCACTGATAGACTTTGTCTACCTGAGGGTCGTTAATGCACCACTGATAGACTTTGTCTACCTGAGGGTCGTTAATGCACCACTAACAGACTTTGTCTACCTGAGGGTCGTTAATGCATCACTGATAGACTTTGTCTACCTGAGGGTCGTTAATGCACCACTAACAGACTTTGTCTACCTGAGGGTCGTTAATGCACCACTAACAGACTTTGTCTACCTGAGGGTCGTTAATGCACCACTAACAGACTTTGTCTACCTGAGGGTCGTTAATGCACCACTAACAGACTTTGTCTACCTGAGGGTCGTTAATGCACCACTAACAGACTTTGTCTACCTGAGGGTCGTTAATGCACCACTGATAGACTTTGACTACCTGAGGGTCGTTAATGCACCACTGACAGACTTTGTCTACCTGAGGGTCGTCAATGCACCACTGACAGACTTCTTCAACCTAGGGTCGTTAATGCACCACTGACAGACTTTGTCTACCTGAGGGTCGTTAATGCACCACTGACAGACTTCTTCAACCTAGGGTCGTTAATGCACCACTGACAGACTTTGTCTACCTGAGGGTCGTTAATGCACCACTGATAGACTTTGTCTACCTGAGGGTCGTTAATGCACCACTGATAGGCTTTGACTACCTGAGGGTCGTTAATGCACCACTAATAGACTTTGTCTACCTGAGGGTCGTTAATGCACCACTAACAGACTTTGTCTACCTGAGGGTCGTTAATGCACCACTGATAGACTTTGTCTACCTGAGGGTCGTTAATGCACCACTGATAGGCTTTGACTACCTGAGGGTCGTTAATGCACCACTGACAGACTTTGTCTACCTGAAGGTCGTTAATGCACCACTGATAGACTTTGTCTACTTGAGGGTCGTTAATGCACCACTGATAGACTTTGTCTACCTGAAGGTCGTTAATGCACCACTAACAGACTTTGTCTACCTGAAGGTCGTTAATGCACCACTAACAGAATTTGTCTACCTGAGGGTCGTTAATGCACCACTAACAGACTTTGTCTACCTGAGGGTCGTTAATGCACCACTAACAGAATTTGTCTACCTGAGGGTCGTTAATGCACCACTAACAGACTTTGTCTACCTGAGGGTCGTTAATGCACCACTGATAGACTTTGACTACCTGAGGGTCGTTAATGCACCACTGACAGACTTTGTCTACCTGAAGGTCGTTAATGCACCACTGATAGACTTTGTCTACCTGAGGGTCGTTAATGCACCACTGATAGACTTTGTCTACCTGAGGGTCGTTAATGCACCACTGATAGACTTTGTCTACCTGAAGGTCGTTAATGCACCACTGACAGACTTTGTCTACCTGAAGGTCGTTAATGCACCACTAACAGACTTTGTCTACCTGAAGGTCTTTAATGCACCACTAACAGACTTTGTCTACCTGAAGGTCGTTAATGCACCACTGATAGACTTTGTCTACCTGAAGGTCGTTAATGCACCACTAACAGACTTTGTCTACCTGAAGGTCGTTAATGCACCACTAACAGACTTTGTCTACCTGAAGGTCGTTAATGCACCACTGATAGACTTTGTCTACCTGAAGGTCGTTAATGTACCACTAACAGACTTTGTCTACCTGAAGGTCGTTAATGCACCACTGACAGACTTTGTCTACCTGAAGGTCGTTAATGCACCACTGATAGACTTTGTCTACCTGAAGGTCGTTAATGCACCACTGATAGACTTTGTCTACCTGAAGGTCGTTAATGCACCACTGATAGACTTTGTCTACCTGGGGACATTGAGGAACCACAGACAGACTTCGTCCTCCTAGGTGTCTTTGTGGAACCACTGACAGACTTTGTCAACCTGGGGGTCGTTATGTCACCACTGATAGACTTTGTCAACCTGGGGGTCGTTATGTCACCACTGACAGACTTTGTCAACCTGGGGGTCGTTATGGCACCACTGACAGACTTTGTCAACCTGGGGGTCGTTATGTCACCACTGATAGACTTTGTCAACCTGGGGGTCATTATGTCACCACTGATAGACTTTGTCAACCTGGGGGTCGTTATGCACCACTGACAGACTTTGTCAACCTGGGGTCGTTATGGCACCACTGACAGACTTCGTCAACCTGGGGTCGTTATGGCACCACTGACAGACTTTGTCAACCTGGGGGTCGTTATGGCACCACTGATAGACTTTGTCAACCTGGGGTCATTATGTCACCACTGACAGACTTTGTCAACCTGGGGGTCGTTATGGCACCACTGACAGACTTTGTCAACCTGGGGTCGTTATGTCACCACTGATAGACTTTGTCAACCTGGGGTCATTATGTCACCACTGATAGACTTTGTCAACCTGGGGGTCGTTATGTCACCACTGACAGACTTGTCAACCTGGGGTCGTTATGGCACCACTGATAGACTTTGTCAACCTGGGGTCGTTATGGCACCACTGATAGACTTTGTCAACCTGGGGGTCGTTATGGCACCACTGACAGACGTCGTCCTCCTAGGGGTCTTTGGGGAACCACTGACAGACGTCGTCCTCCTAGGGGTCTTTGGGGAACCACTGACAGACGTCGTCCTCCTAGGGGTCTTTGGGGAACCACTGACAGACTTCGTACTCCTAGGGGTCTTTGGGGAACCACTGACAGACTTCGTCCTCCTAGGGGTCTTTGGGGAACCACTGACAGACTTCGTCCTCCTAGGGGTCTTTGGGGAACCACTGACAGACTTCGTCAACCTTCTCCATTATTCTCCATCTTTAGGCATTTTCGCGACTCTACTAAGGCGATACCTGTCTATTATTTGATGTTATCTTCCCTCCTCTTTTTTCCTGATAACCTTTCCTTGTCACTCCTTTTACAGTTCCCTACAGAGTGGGTTTTGCTAGGCCAGACGATTGTGTTACGTGGTCAAGCCATTGAATTTGTCACTTCCCCACAATTGGCAAAGGATCGCCATGTACTCCGATTGCTTGTTATATCAGTTTGTGGACTTTATTTCATTTATGATACGATCTGAGTAAGAAATAGGAAAGGACAAATAAACGCAGTGCTGCGGTAAAGCTGGTAGTAAGGAGCCAGTAGTAAGGTATGGTGTCAACTTTACAAAAAAGGAACACAACACAACACTTAGTAGTTTACTTTATATACTATTTCTGACTAAACTAAACAACACTTTGGATTCTAGATGCAAGAACAATAAGAAAAATAACCTCTACTGAGATTAAACGTGTCAGGCGAATGATAGGAAACAGTCTAAGAGATAAGATTAGAAATGAACTGAGAAAAATGCTAGGAATAGCCCCCGACATAGAATATATAAAGAAACAACAGATAAAATGGTTTGGCCACGTGACAAGGCAGAAAGAACAAAACACAACGAGCCTTCAACAAACGGTGTGAAAATACCAGACCCAATGACCGATTACGAAAAAGATGGATGGATGGAATATTAGAAGCACTAGGAAACATAACAGCAGCAGAGGCGAACAGAAGAGCAAAAAACCGCAAATTATATCTCCCCTCGACGCTGAAAGGCAGATGAGGAGGGAAAGAAGAAGAAGAAGAAGCAGAAGTCACAATACTTAATAGGATTATGCGTTACACCCCACTACTGGCTCCTAAGTAAGAAATGCCCAAAACCTTACTATAAGATTTCATCAACATAGCTTGTATTTTCTTCTTTAGCTCTACTGTAAGGATCCACGTGTTGTACATACATACATTTGCTATTGAATATAACACATTTTCGGAGCCGCGATAGCTCAGTGGTTAGTGAACTGGACTACAAAGGACAAGACGTTGGGTTCGATCCCAACCGTCGGCTTCTAGGTTCACCCAACCTTTAGTGGGTACCGGAATTTTTTCTGGGAAAGTAAAGCGGCACGGGCGTAATACCGACCACATTACCCCAAAAATCATGTGCCGATGGTCTGTAAAATGTATGGTCACTAACACTATATTCCCTATACGCCACTTGGCGTGACGGGGGTACTTTGCTTTTTTTTTTTTTTATAACATTTTTAATTAATTTAAATATTTGGGAACTTTGTTAACCTCAGACGGAAGATGTACAACAGAGGTGAGATGCAGAGTGGCTCAGGCAAAGGCAGCTTTCCAAAAACAATGAGATAATATGCAATCCATTTTTAACAATGTAAATAAGTAAAAGCGTTCTTAAATGTTATGTAGAGCCATTCTTAAAATATGGATGTGAATCATGGACAATAGGACAACAAAAAAGAAATTCAATGGAGTCTGTAGAAATGTGGTTTTACGGAAGAATGTTGAGAATACCATGGACAGCTAACAAGAGTAAGGAAAACGTTCTGAAAGAGGCCAAAGCAAAAAGAGAGCTAATTTCAAATATTAGGAAGAAACAATCATCATTTGTGGTCATGTAATGAGAAGAGAAAAACTGGAATATATTGTAACAACTGGGAAAACTGAGGGACGATAAGATAGAGGGAAGCAAAGAGAAAAGATACAAGACAGTTTAAGAGAATCGCTTAGCAGAAGGTCAACAAAAGAACTTATAAATAACTGCCGTGATCGAAAGTTGTGAGAGACATGATCACCTACGCCAGCAAGCCCGGTACTTGATTATGATGATAATATATTTGCTACTGAATCCATTTCAAGTATTGTTGTTATTTATGTCTGTTTTCAGATCAACAAGATTGACCTCAAGCTGGACCAGACCATCGTGCTACTCAACATCCTCGCTCAACAGCAACAGCAGCAGCAACAACATCAGATACAACAACTCAACTCTGGTCAGACAACATCTCCCGAGGAGGGATGAAACATCCTACAACAGACCTACAGCCAAATCCCCATAGAAGCAAACAGTCGTTGCCGACAAGAAACGACCTCGCTGCAGAACTGTGGGCGCCTGTCTTCTCTCAACAGACGGCTGGTTGTGTTGCTGTAGATTCTTGGTTCAACTCAGTCCTATTTCATCCAGTAGAACATCCTTACATCTTCAGTCTATGCTTTACTGCAGAGTCCAAGGACTGGAACGTTCACATAAACGGCAATGAAAGATAGCCAAACTTAAGCAAATAACAGAAAAGAGCAAAATCTCAGCAAATAGATCTTCAGATTATCGATGGTTCTATGCAATAGCGGAAGTCGCGATAGATTGGTTTTTGGTGTAAAGAGGTAACGTTACTACAGTCAGAACATTCCAAAATCCGTTCCGCAGCTCTTTCAAATTGCCAGCTGAATGTATTTTCACTGATCGTTGGTGTAACATGATGATAGTGAGTTGTTCGCATCCACTAGAAGAGCATGCCTGCCCTTCCGTCTTCCTGTCTCGAATCCCGATCCTTCAATCGAAGAATTTGGGGGTTGGTTACCCATTCCGCTTAATCTTCTTTGGATTAGTCGTCGAGTAATAGTTCAATGATCTACAGAGGACATTAGGTTAAGTTCGGCCACGGCTGACGGCTGTTCACCTCGCCTTAAAAGGGCACCGAATTTTTTTTTTTCTGAGAAAGAAAGACAGCTCCAGCGTAACACTGACCCACATTACTAAAAAAACATGTCACTAACACTATATATATATATACACTACATCCAGGTTCATACGTTCTTTTTACCTTCTTGGTTTAAAAAATGAGATTTTAGAAAGAGAAAAATATAATGCATAGTTTAGTTCAATTAAGAATAGAAGAAAAGTATATATGCTATAGGACAGTGATTTCAAAACATATCTCTTGAGAGGGGCTTCAACTTCCCAAATGATGATTCGTTACCTGTGTTCTGCGTTTGCTCCTCCCACAAGTAATGCTCCTCCCATTATTACACCCCCAGGAAGCCGCGTCGGAGCAGTGATGTATTATGAACAGTAGATCGAGCCTATCAGTTTTAAGGGTACATCATGTTAGTGCCTATATTTGTCAACGACCAACAGCCTATTTTATTGATGCGGTTGGTATCACGCCAGGCCGCCCTATTTTCCCAGAAAAAAAATACTAAAAAAAATTGCCACTTATGGACAATGAACCGAACCATCTCTGTCAGTAGTGAGTCTTAAAAGGGATACAAAGACGATAATTATGTGGTGCCAATGGTTGTGTATTTGTAAATGGGTACTAACACCCTGTTTACTTTGCTCAACTCTTGAGGTTTGACAGAGTTCTTTGTTCTTCTTCTTAGTTCTGTTATTACTTTCAAAGGAAGAACATCAACTCGCGTTCTTACAGTAAACATGCGCATATGCAGAACATCAAATAATTTCAGGGCCCCATTATTTTTAGACCCCAAAGTATTATCTTCCCTTATACCCGTCGATCGTTGTTACTGGACTGTTCCTAACAGTAAATAAGCGTCGGCCAATAATTGTTTTGTTCTTGTCGTTGTATACAGAACCATTGTCAGTGGACTCAGTGTACATCATTTATTACTTCTATTACCCTACTGCTTGTATAGTTGATTGTTGCAGAGGAGAGGTTGCAAGATGGTTAAATACAGTCTGTGTTCCACTGACTGCTGCAGGATTTGTGTTTCGACTCTGATTAATTTCAGTTTTCTAATGTAGATTGTTAAACCGGAGGTTCCACTTTATGGATTCGCGCCAGTGTTACTGTTTTCGTGCACATGGCTGCGGTCTTTTCAGTGTATTGAGAGTTGTGGGTACATCTATTGTTGAAATAGGTTTACGTACTTCGTCATGTGACGACGATATATGGTATTGCAATCCCAAACTCTCTAAAAAAATGAGAGGAAGATGAAGATTCTGATGATGTTCGTGGTTAATCTGCAACATTGGTGCGACTGCTGGATCTTCAGCCAAGTGGGATTTCAACATTCAAGAGAACAAGAACATAGAAGGACTTGCATTTCTCAGTCGTTTAACATTGTGGGATTTGCTATAAATAATGGACTTTTTGTTCGATGTCGATAATCTGGAGACTAAACTAGAGAGTAGCTTTTTGGTCGTAGCTAGTTGTGCAACTTGAATAGTCATTGTGAATGTAGCTACTAGCTTTCTAATTCTGTCTATCCAACTTTTCCTGTGTAGTCCTCTCCTTTGGAACCTAACATTTTCATGCAAATTGCCCGTGATTGAAATTGACAGAGTTTCATTCTGGCCTCATGTTCAATCAATTTAACACTTTTCCTGTTCGATATAAGCATTTACTGGGATTATCCCTGCTGGCTTTTGGTTTATTTCAGTTAAATTATTCTTTGCTTTATCCACCATAAGTGAAGCGTATGGTAACATGGATAATCTGTCGTTCACTAAGTGAGAAGGGCAAAGGTTCGAGTCACGAATGGGTGGGTATAATCTGTTTTTGTTCTTTTAAGTTGTTTAAATGGTGGTGAAATAACAACTTTATCCGAATACCTCATGACAACTGCACTGGACATGCTGCCCTTAGACTTCAGTCCTGTAGACCTTCTAAATCTTGCCTCTAAATCTTGCCTTTTAGTACTTTAATCTTGTCCATTAGTTATCAACTCTTGTCTGTTAGTTCTTAAATCATGTCCATTAGTTCTTACATATTGTCTATTATTTCTTAAATCTTGCCTATTATTTCATACAGGGCAAGAACACACAACATGATGATAGGAAAAACCTGGTTTAAGCAACACCCAAGACGTATGTGGATATGGAAATGCCCAGGTGACAATGCACGTAATCAAATTGATTACATAATGATAAACAATAGATTTAGAAACAGTCTGGTGTGTAGGAAAACTAGACCAGGGCCAGATTGCAATAGTGACCATGTACCAGTTGTGGGAAAGCTTAGAGTAAAATTAAAAACAGCAAAACGGACCTCAGTTAATATCAAGTTAAATTTAGATTTACTCAAATCAGACAGGAGGTTACGCGATAAATATAACATCACAATTCAGAACCTGTATAATGCAATAGAGAAGATACAAAACATTGATGAGCAGCGGGAAATGCTAAAACAATCAATGCAACAGACATCAAATTAGTTCATACCGCCAGTGAAGACAAATTCAAGAAAGAAATTGATGAAAGCTGAGATTTTACAGCTAATGATACAAGAAGAAGAAATAAGGATAACAAAGATGAGTATAAAAATTTTTTTTTTAATTGTAATAAAATGCGATGTAGCAAAAGAAACTTGGCTAAAACAGAGATGCAAAGAGATTGAAACGCGAAAAAATGGAGATGCCAAAGTTATATTCAAACAAAGTGAAGAATTGACGGCAAAAAAAAACGCAATCAAAAATAGGATTTTTAAGACAAAAGAAAAGAGAACCGTTGATTGAACAAGAAAGCATAAGGGAACGATGGACAGAATACATTAATGATCTTTATAATGATGAACGAACAGAAGTAAATATTAAGGATTATAGGGAAGGACCAAAAATACGCAAAGAAGAAGTATAAGACGCAATATGAAAGCAGGAAAAGCTCCTGGACCAGATAATATAACTAAAGAAGAGATTGAAGCCATGGGTGATTTTGGAATAGAATTAATAATAACAAAAATATTGAATGATATCTACAACACCGCGGATATGCTTAACGACATGCTCAAATCAATATTCATAGCCCCACCAAAGAAATGTCCGATTGAATGCGATGATCATCGCACAATAAGCCTTATGAGTCATATGACTAAAATATTACTAAGAATCATCATGCGAAGAGTGCGAAACAAAATCAGTCCAGAAATTAGTGATGAACGGTGTGGTTTTGTTGGAGGTAAAGGAACGAGCAATGCCAAATACATCATAAGATCTTTAGTAGAAAGAACCATAGAGGTGAACACATATCTATACCTGTGTTTCATAGATTATACCAAAGAATTTGACAAAGTAGAGCACCTAGAAATATTACAAATTTTAGAAGGCATAAATGTAGACAGCAAAGATCTAAGAATAATAAAGAACATGTACTGGCAACAAACATCGGCCAAAAGAAGTAGAAATCAATTGGGATGTTTCAACAAATAACACAGGGTGTTAGGCAAGGTTGTGTGCTGTCGCTAGATTTATTTAATATGAATAGTGAGATTATTTTATCCTTGTGGATCTATGACAATCGAGTTCTTAAATGTTGTGTAGATCCGGTCTTAACATATGGATGCGAGTCATGGGCAATAGGACAACAAACAAGAAAATCACTGGAGTCTGTAGAAATGTGGTTTTACAGAAGAATATAGAGAATACCATGGACAGCTAAGAAGAGTAATGAAAATGTTCTGAAAGAGGCCAAAGCAAAGAGAGAGCTAATTTCCTATTTTAGGAAGAAACAATCATCATTTTTTGGCCATGTAATGAGAAGGGAAAAACTGGAATATATTGTGACAACTGGGAAAGTTGAGGAACAAAGAGATAGAGGGAAGCAAAGAGAAAAGATACCAGACAGCTTAAGAGAATCACCTGGCATTGGCAGAAGGTCAAGAAAAGAAATTATAAATAACTGTTGAGATTGAAAGTTGTGGAGAGACATGATCACCTAGGTCATCAGGCATGGTACTTGATGATGATGATGACCTCATCTCTCTTCTCCTGTACCTTTTGTCTTCTGATTTTAAAACCAACTATTCCTCGGATGTTATTGTGGTATTTTTTCATTTGTGTTCTCCGTTAAGATCAGAGGCCATATTTTTCACAGTTTCTTTCGCTGATACAGAATTCTACTAAGGAAGCCCTGCAAGCTGAGTTATACCCATGTCCTCTAGGCGCTCATCTGCCCTATGACTCCTTGTCCTCTAGGCGCTAATCTGCCCAGTGATTCCTTGCCCTCTTAGAGCTAATCTGCCCTGTGATTCCTTGCCCGCTAGGCGCTAATCTGCCCTGTGATTCCTTGTCCTCTCAGCGATAACCTGCCCTGTGATTTCTAGCACTCTAGGCGCTAATCTGTCCTGTAATTCCTTCCCCTCTAGGCGCTTATCTGCCCTGTGGTTCCTTGTCCACTCGACGCTAATCTTCCATGTGATTCATTGCACTCTCGGCACTAATCTGCCCTGTGATTCCTTGCACTCTCGGTGCTAATCTGCCCTATGATTACTGGCCGTCTAGGCGCTAATCTTCCCTGTGATTCCTTGCCGTCTAGGCGCTAATCTTCCCTGTGATTCCTGGCACTGCAGACGCTAATCTACCTTGTGATTCCTGGCGCTCTAGGCGCTAATCTGCCTTGTGATTCCTGGCTCTATAGGCGCTAGTCTGCCTTGTGATTCCTGGCCCTCTACGCGCTAATCTACCTTGTGATTCCTGGCCCTCTAGGCGCTAATCTGCCTTGTGATTCCTGGCTCTCTAGGCGCTAATCTGCCTTGTGATTCCTGGCTCTCTAGGCGTTAATCTGTCTTGTGATTCCTGGCCCTCTACGCGCTAATCTACCTTGTGATTCCTGGCTCTCTAGGCGCTAATCTGCCCTGTGATTTCTGGCCCTCTAGCGCTAATCTACATTGTGATTCCTGGCCCTCTAGGGGTTAATCTACCTTGTGATTCCTGGTCCTCTAGGCGCTAATCTGCCTTGTGATTCCTGGCTCTCTAGACGCTAATCTGCCCTGTGATTCCTTGCCCTCTAGACGCTAATCTGACCTGTGATTCCTTGCCCTCTAGAAGCTAATCTGACCTGTGATTCCTTGCCCTCTAGACGCTAATCTGCCCTGTGATTCCTTGCCCTCTAGACGCTAATCTGACCTGTGATTCCTTGCCCTCTAGAAGCTAATCTGACCTGTGATTCCTTGCCCTCTAGACGCTAATCTGCCCTGTGATTCCTTGCCCTCTAGACGCTAATCTGCCCTGTGATTCCTTGCCCTCTAGAAGCTAATCTGCCCTATGATTCCTTGCCCTCTAGACGCTAATCTGACCTGTGATTCCTTGCCCTCTAGGCGCTAATCTGCCCTGTGATTCCTTGTACTCTAGACGCTAATCTGACCTGTGATTCCTGGCCCTCTAGGCGCTAATCTGCCCTGTGATTCCTTGCCCTCTATAAGTTAATCTGCCCTGTGATTCCTTGCCGTCTAGACGCTAATCTGACCTGTGATTCCTGGCCCTCTAGGCGCTAATCTGCCCTGTGATTCCTTGCCCTCTATAAGCTAATCTGCCCTGTGACTCCTTGCCCTCTAGACGCTAATCTGACCTGTGATTCCTGGCCCTCTAGGTGCTAATCTTCCCTGTGACTCCTTGCCCTCTATAAGCTAATCTGCCCTGTGATTCCTTGCCGTCTAGACGCTAATCTGACCTGTGATTCCTTGCCCTCTAGACGCTAATCTGCCCTGTGATTCTTTGCCCTCTAGGCGCTAATCTGCCCTGTGATTCTTTGCCCTCTAGACGCTAATCTGCCCTGTGATTCTTTGCCCTCTAGACGCTAATCTGCCCTGTGATTCCTTGTACTCTAGGCGCTAATCTGCCCTGTGATTCCATGTACTCTAGACGCTAATCTGCCCTGTGATTCCTTGTACTCTAGACGCTAATCTGCCCTGTGATTCCTTGTACTCTAGGCTCTAATCTGCCCTGTGATTCCTTGTACTCTAGACGCTAATCTGCCCTGTGATTCCTTGTACTCTAGACGCTAATCTGCCCTGTGATTCCTTGTACTCTAGCCGCTAATCTGCCCTGTGATTCCTTGTATTCTAGACGCTAATCTGCCCTGTGATTCCTTGCCCTCAAGGCGCTAATCTGTCCTGTGACTCCTTGCCCACTAGGCGTTAATCTGCCCTGTGATTCCTTGCCCTCTGGGCGCTAATCTGACCTGTGAATCCTTGTACTCTAGACGCTAATCTGCCCTGTGATTCCTTGTACTCTAGACGCTAATCTGACCTGTGATTCCTTGTACTCTAGACGCTAATCTGACCTGTGATTCCTTGTACTCTAGACGCTAATCTGACCTGTGATTCCTTGTACTCTAGACGCTAATCTGACCTGTGACTCCTTGCCCTCTAGGAGTTAATCTGCACTGTGTTTCCTTGCTCTCTGGGCGCTAATCTGCGCTGTTATACCTAGCCCTCTATGCGCTAATCTGCCCTGTGATTCCTTGCCCCGTAAGCGTTAATCTGCCCTGTGATTCCTTGCCCTCTGGGCACTAATCTGCCCTGTGATTCCTTGCACTCTCGGCATATTCTGCCCTGTCATTCCTTGCCCTCAAGGCGCTAATCTGTCCTGTGACTCCTTGCCCACTAGGCGTTAATCTGCCCTGTGATTCCTTGCCCTCTGGGCGCTAATCTGCTCTTTGATTCCTGGCCCAGTCGGCTCTAATCTGCCCTGTGATTCCTTGCTCTCTAGGCGCTAATCTGCCCTGTGATTCCTTGCTCTCTAGGCGCTAATCTGCCCTGTGATTCATTGATCTCTAGCCGTTAATCTGCCCTGTGATTCCTTGCCCTCAAGGCGCTAATCTGTACTGTGACTCCTTGCCCACTAGGCGTTAATCTGCCCTGTGATTCCTTGCCCTCTGGGCGCTAATCTGCTCTTTTATTCCTGGCCCAGTCGGCTCTAATCTGCCCTGTGATTCCTTGCTCTCTAGGCGCTAATCTGCCCTGTGATTCATTGCCCTCTAGCCGTTAATCTGCCCTGTGATTCCTTGCCCTCTAGGCGCTAATCTGCCCAGTGATTCCTTGCCCTCTAGGCGCTAATCCTCCCTGTGATTCCTTGCCTCTAGGCGCTAATCTGCCTTGTGATTCCTGGCTCTCTACGCGCTAATCTACCTTGTGATTCCTGGCCCTCTAGGCGCTAATCTGCTCTATCATTCCTTGCCCTCTAGGCGCTAATCCTCCCTGCGATTCCTTGTCTCTAGGCGCTAATCTGCCTTGTGATTCCTGGCCCTCTACGCGCTAATCTACCTTGTGATTCATGGCTCTCTAGGCGCTAATCTGCCCTGTGATTTCTGGCCCTCTAGCGCTAATCTACATTGTGATTCCTGGCCCTCTAGGGTTAATCTACCTGTGATTCCTGGTCCTCTAGGCGCTAATCTGCCTTGTGATTCCTGGCTCTCTAGGCGCTAATCTGCCCTGTGATTCCTGACCCTCTATGCGCTACTCTGTCCTATGATTCCTTGCCCTCTATGCGCTAATCTGTCCTGTGATTCCTTGCCCTCTATGCGCTAATCTGTCCTGTGATTCCATGACCTTTATGCGCTAATCTGCCCTGTGATTCCATGACCTCCAAGCGCTAATCTGCCCTGTGATTCCATGACCTCCAAGCGCTAATCTGCCCTGTGATTCCATGACCTCCAAGCGCTAATCTGTCCTGTGATTCCATGACCTCTAAGCGCTAATCTGCCCTGTGATTCCATGACCTCCAAGCGCTAATCTGCCCTGTGATTCCATGACCTCTAGGCGCTAATCTGCCCTGTGATCTATTTCCGTTCCTAAGTTCTTCATCCAAGCATGATTGTTGTTCCTTCATAGCGCGTGTCACTAAACACATCAGTCCGATACCTGAGATACACCTGAGATACACTTGAGATACACTTGAGATACACTTGAGATACACCTGAGATACACCTGAACAAATATTGTCATGTTCTTGCGATATCAGTTGACATGTTAATGTTAAGTGTCGATCTCCTTCCTCTTCTTCTTTCCTTCCTCATCTGCCTTTCAGCGTCGAGGAGAGATATAATTTGCGGTCTTTTGCTCTTCTGTTCGCATTTGCTGCTGTTATGTTTGCTAACACTTCTAATATTCCATCCATCCATCTTTTTCGTGGTCGACCATTGGGTCTGGTATTCTCACAACGTTTGTTGAAGGCTCGTTATGTTGTGTTTTGATGTGTCGATGGTCCTTGAAAACTATGGATAATGACTTCATGTCATTTGTACTCTATGTGGCAAAACGGGCACTTTAGGAAAAAAATAAGAAAGAAGAAAATGAAGATGTTGATGTCAATCTAGATGATGTTCACATTAAATATAGTGTAGAAATCTCGATTAATATTCATAGCACACTGGCCTAGCAGGAGATACAAAAAATCTAATAACTTAAACCTTCAGCTCTAAAGACGACCTGGTGTGATACCGACAACGTGTTCCATAATCTATGCCATTTTGTCATGTGACATGACGGACACAACTCTGTATCCCCATACGCCTTAATTCAGGGGCGAGAACCCTTAATGATATATCTAAATCAGGAAACTATATCAGCTGCTACATTCATCAAACTCTGTTATTTCCCTTAAAAGGACGTTAGATGAGCGTAGATGAATTTTGTCGCGGATTCACAAATTGCTATTTTCCATTTCGCCAAAAAAAATGTGATCTAATCAAAACGTTTTTTTTTAAATACCGGGTTTGTTTTCTGCGTTAGTCTCTGCTTGTTCTACCAGACATATTAGTCTATCTCAATGGCCATAGAGGGGAGATATAGTAAAGTGTCCCTCAGTTATGATTCACTGATCCTGACACAGTCAGTTATGAGTGGCTGCCGCTTTCAGTCAACGCTCTATCGGAGTCGTTGTCTCATGAAGAAATCAAATTCCTATTATCCTTACAGAATAGCGCTTTACTCGGTGTCATTGTCTCATGAAGAAATCAAATTCCTATTATCCTTACAGAATAGCGCTTTACTCGGTGTCATTGTCTAATGAAGAAATCAAATTCCTATTATCCTTACAGAATAGCGCTTTACTCGGTGTTCTTGTCTCTTGAAGAAATCAAATTCCTGTTATCCTTACAGAATAGCGCTTTACTCGGTGTTCTTGTCTCTTGAAGAAATCAAATTCCTATTATCCTTACAGAATAGCGCTTTACTCGGTGTCATTGTCTCATGAAGAAATCAAATTCCTATTATCCTTACAGAATAGCGCTTTACTCGGTGTCATTGTCTCATGAAGAAATCAAATTCCTATTATCCTTACAGAATAGCGCTTTACTCGGTGTTCTTGTCTCTTGAAGAAATCAAATTCCTGTTATCCTTACAGAATAGCGCTTTACTCGGTGTCATTGTCTCATGAAGAAATCAAATTCCTATTATCCTTACAGAATAGCGCTTTACTCGGTGTCATTGTCTCATGAAGAAATCAAATTCCTATTATCCTTACAGAATAGCGCTTTACTCGGTGTTCTTGTCTCTTGAAGAAATCAAATTCCTGTTATCCTTACAGAATAGCGCTTTACTCTGTGTTCTTGTCTCTTGAAGAAATCAAATTCCTGTTATCCTCCACAGAATAGCGCTTTACTCGGCGTCATAGTCTCATGAAGAAATCAAATTCCTGTTAGTGTTACTGAATAGCGCTTTACCATGTGTTCTTGTCTCTTAAAGAAATCAAATTCCTGTTATCCTTACAGAATAGCGCTTTACTCGGAGTCGTTGTCTCATGAAGAAATCAAATTCCTGTTATCCTTACAGAATAGCGCTTTACTCTGCCCTGTGATTCCTTGCCCTCTAGACGCTAATCTGACCTGTGATTCCTTGCCCTCTAGAAGCTAATCTGACCTGTGATTCCTTGCCCTCTAGACGCTAATCTGCCCTGTGATTCCTTGCCCTCTAGACGCTAATCTGCCCTGTGATTCCTTGCCCTCTAGAAGCTAATCTGCCCTATGATTCCTTGCCCTCTAGACGCTAATCTGACCTGTGATTCCTTGCCCTCTAGGCGCTAATCTGCCCTGTGATTCCTTGTACTCTAGACGCTAATCTGACCTGTGATTCCTGGCCCTCTAGGCGCTAATCTGCCCTGTGATTCCTTGCCCTCTATAAGCTAATCTGCCCTGTGATTCCTTGCCGTCTAGACGCTAATCTGACCTGTGATTCCTGGCCCTCTAGGCGCTAATCTGCCCTGTGATTCCTTGCCCTCTATAAGCTAATCTGCCCTGTGACTCCTTGCCCTCTAGACGCTAATCTGACCTGTGATTCCTGGCCCTCTAGGTGCTAATCTTCCCTGTGACTCCTTGCCCTCTATAAGCTAATCTGCCCTGTGATTCCTTGCCGTCTAGACGCTAATCTGACCTGTGATTCCGTGCCCTCTAGACGCTAATCTGCCCTGTGATTCTTTGCCCTCTAGGCGCTAATCTGCCCTGTGATTCTTTGCCCTCTAGACGCTAATCTGCCCTGTGATTCTTTGCCCTCTAGACGCTAATCTGCCCTGTGATTCCTTGTACTCTAGGCGCTAATCTGCCCTGTGATTCCATGTACTCTAGACGCTAATCTGCCCTGTGATTCCTTGTACTCTAGACGCTAATCTGCCCTGTGATTCCTTGTACTCTAGGCTCTAATCTGCCCTGTGATTCCTTGTACTCTAGACGCTAATCTGCCCTGTGATTCCTTGTACTCTAGCCGCTAATCTGCCCTGTGATTCCTTGTATTCTAGACGCTAATCTGCCCTGTGATTCCTTGTACACTAGACGCTAATCTGCCCTGTGATTCCTTCTACTCTAGACGCTAATCTGACCTGTGAATCCTTGTACTCTAGACGCTAATCTGCCCTGTGATTCCTTGTACTCTAGACGCTAATCTGACCTGTGATTCCTTGTACTCTAGACGCTAATCTGACCTGTGATTCCTTGTACTCTAGACGCTAATCTGACCTGTGATTCCTTGTACTCTAGACGCTAATCTGACCTGTGACTCCTTGCCCTCTAGGAGTTAATCTGCACTGTGTTTCCTTGCTCTCTGGGCGCTAATCTGCGCTGTTATACCTAGCCCTCTATGCGCTAATCTGCCCTGTGATTCCTTGCCCCGTAAGCGTTAATCTGCCCTGTGATTCCTTGCCCTCTGGGCACTAATCTGCCCTGTGATTCCTTGCACTCTCGGCATATTCTGCCCTGTCATTCCTTGCCCTCAAGGCGCTAATCTGTCCTGTGACTCCTTGCCCACTAGGCGTTAATCTGCCCTGTGATTCCTTGCCCTCTGGGCGCTAATCTGCTCTTTGATTCCTGGCCCAGTCGGCTCTAATCTGCCCTGTGATTCCTTGCTCTCTAGGCGCTAATCTGCCCTGTGATTCCTTGCTCTCTAGGCGCTAATCTGCCCTGTGATTCATTGCTCTCTAGCCGTTAATCTGCCCTGTGATTCCTTGCCCTCAAGGCGTTAATCTGCCCTGTGATTCCTTGCCCTCTGGGCGCTAATCTGCTCTTTGATTCCTGGCCCAGTCGGCTCTAATCTGCCCTGTGATTCCTTGCTCTCTAGGCGCTAATCTGCCCTGTGATTCATTGCCCTCTAGCCGTTAATCTGCCCTGTGATTCCTTGCCCTCTAGGCGCTAATCTGCCCAGTGATTCCTTGCCCTCTAGGCGCTAATCCTCCCTGTGATTCCTTGCCTCTAGGCGCTAATCTGCCTTGTGATTCCTGGCTCTCTACGCGCTAATCTACCTTGTGATTCCTGGCCCTCTACGCGCTAATCTACCTTGTGATTCATGGCTCCATGACCTCCAAGCGCTAATCTGCCCTGTGATTCCATGACCTCCAAGCGCTAATCTGTCCTGTGATTCCATGACCTCTAAGCGCTAATCTGCTCTGTGATTCCATGACCTCCAAGCGCTAATCTGCCCTGTGATCTATTTCCGTTCCTAAGTTCTTCATCCAAGCATGATTGTTGTTCCTTCATAGCGCGTGTCACTAAACACATCAGTCCGATACCTGAGATACACCTGAGATACACTTGAGATACACTTGAGATACACTTGAGATACACCTGAGATACACCTGAACAAATATTGTCATGTTCTTGCGATATCAGTTGACATGTTAATGTTAAGTGTCGATCTCCTTCCTCTTCTTCTTTCCTTCCTCATCTGCCTTTCAGCGTCGAGGAGAGATATAATTTGCGGTCTTTTGCTCTTCTGTTCGCATTTGCTGCTGTTATGTTTGCTAACACTTCTAATATTCCATCCATCCATCTTTTTCGTGGTCGACCATTGGGTCTGGTATTCTCACAACGTTTGTTGAAGGCTCGTTATGTTGTGTTTTGATGTGTCGATGGTCCTTGAAAACTATGGATAATGACTTCATGTCATTTGTACTCTATGTGGCAAAACGGGCACTTTAGGAAAAAAATAAGAAAGAAGAAAATGAAGATGTTGATGTCAATCTAGATGATGTTCACATTAAATATAGTGTAGAAATCTCGATTAATATTCATAGCACACTGGCCTAGCAGGAGATACAAAAAATCTAATAACTTAAACCTTCAGCTCTAAAGACGACCTGGTGTGATACCGACAACGTGTTCCATAATCTATGCCATTTTGTCATGTGACATGACGGACACAACTCTGTATCCCCATACGCCTTAATTCAGGGGCGAGAACCCTTAATGATATATCTAAATCAGGAAACTATATCAGCTGCTACATTCATCAAACTCTGTTATTTCCCTTAAAAGGACGTTAGATGAGCGTAGATGAATTTTGTCGCGGATTCACAAATTGCTATTTTCCATTTCGCCAAAAAAAATGTGATCTAATCAAAACGTTTTTTTTTAAATACCGGGTTTGTTTTCTGCGTTAGTCTCTGCTTGTTCTACCAGACATATTAGTCTATCTCAATGGCCATAGAGGGGAGATATAGTAAAGTGTCCCTCAGTTATGATTCACTGATCCTGACACAGTCAGTTATGAGTGGCTGCCGCTTTCAGTCAACGCTCTATCGGAGTCGTTGTCTCATGAAGAAATCAAATTCCTATTATCCTTACAGAATAGCGCTTTACTCGGTGTCATTGTCTCATGAAGAAATCAATTCCTATTATCCTTACAGAATAGCGCTTTACTCGGTGTCATTGTCTCATGAAGAAATCAAATTCCTATTATCCTTACAGAATAGCGCTTTACTCGGTGTCATTGTCTCATGAAGAAATCAAATTCCTATTATCCTTACAGAATAGCGCTTTACTCGGTGTCATTGTCTCATGAAGAAATCAAATTCCTATTATCCTTACAGAATAGCGCTTTACTCGGTGTCATTGTCTCATGAAGAAATCAAATTCCTATTATCCTTACAGAATAGCGCTTTACTCGGTGTCATTGTCTCATGAAGAAATCAAATTCCTATTATCCTTACAGAATAGCGCTTTACTCGGTGTCATTGTCTCATGAAGAAATCAAATTCCTATTATCCTTACAGAATAGCGCTTTACTCGGTGTTCTTGTCTCTTGAAGAAATCAAATTCCTGTTATCCTTACAGAATAGCGCTTTACTCGGTGTCATTGTCTCATGAAGAAATCAAATTCCTATTATCCTTACAGAATAGCGCTTTACTCGGTGTTCTTGTCTCTTGAAGAAATCAAATTCCTGTTATCCTTACAGAATAGCGCTTTACTCGGCGTCATAGTCTCATGAAGAAATCAAATTCCTGTTAGTGTTACTGAATAGCGCTTTACCATGTGTTCTTGTCTCTTAAAGAAATCAAATTCCTGTTATCCTTACAGAATAGCGCTTTACTCGGAGT
This sequence comes from Megaustenia siamemsis, assembly GCA_032433765.1. Lineage (NCBI taxonomy): Eukaryota > Metazoa > Mollusca > Gastropoda > Stylommatophora > Ariophantidae > Megaustenia > Megaustenia siamemsis. The sequence goes on from JAVIAB010000107.1 coordinate 29,383,821, forward strand.
CGTTGTCTCATGAAGAAATCAAATTCCTGTTATCCTTACAGAATAGCGCTTTACTCGGCGTCATAGTCTCTTAAAGAAATCAAATTCCTGTTATCGTTACTGAATAACAAACCTCCCTAAATTATCTTAACAGCAATCACATCCAACTCAGAAATGCTGATAATTTCCATGTTTTGTAAATAACAAACTGTGTGGAGAGTTATATTTTATATGTGTTTTACGAATTCAAGTGACATGTTAAAGTTAATTATAAAAGTAGAATATGCTTCTGATGAAGAACAACGCAAAGCCAAGCAGTACAACTACAGTGTAGGGAATAATAGAACAAAGGAGTATGTGTTAGCACTCGGAAAACTTGACAGACAGATTATTTGTACCAACTACAGTGTACCCAAGATCTTGAGAGTATTGCAAAAAATCTTTATAGAAGAAGGAAAGTAGAGACAAGTGTTACTGCCTAGACAAAAGACAATAGGGATGCTTGGTTATGGGGGGCCTTGGTGGCCTAGTTAGGAATCCCACTCGACTGGACTTCCGACGTTCGGACAATCCGTGTTCGACTCTCGCTGGAAGCAGTGTGAGTTGTACTCGTGGTTAGAAAAAAATTACCTCCACGGTCAACCCAGTCGCAGGCAGAAATCGGTATCAATATAGTACTCGTGTAAGTTTAGGAATGTCGCCTCGCATCGTGAGTTTCGATGCTTGAAATGACACTATCCAGAAGCCTCCGAATACTTCTGGATAAGGCGACCGAGCATATCTTGGTGAAAACTCGCGCGCTAAGACGCCGATTCAAGTCTCGTACTTTGCATTTACCTTCATGGCAATAGGCAGACAAAGAGTAAGATAGTTTTGTTTACCTTTATCAAATGTAAATGATTTGTTGTGAGTGTAAACAAAAATGTTTGCTATTTGCAATTTTATTACTTAATGTTTACATATCTCGCAGTCTCTACAGGTGACTGTAATTGTAACTGTAATTTTACGGTTTTGTCTGTTCTTTAATGTAGGTGAGATCTGACAAGCCACTTTGTACGGTTTTGTCTGTTCTTTAATGTAGGTAACATCTGACAAGCCACTTTGTACGGTTTTGTCCGTTCTTTAATGTAGGTAACATCTGACAAGCCACTTTGTACGATTTTGTCTGTTCTTTAATGTAGGTAACATCTCACAAGCCACTTTCTACGGTTTTGTCTGTTCTTTAATGTAGGTAGCATCTGACAAGCCACTTTGTACGGTTTTGTCTGTTCTTTAATGTAGGTAACATCTGACAAAGCCACTTTGTACGGTTTTCCACACTTTATCAACAATATTGTGTTCTAGTGCATTTCCTGACATAAAATAATTGTTTCGATTCGGTATAATATAAAGTGAAGTAGATAATATTCAAAACAATGAAATAACATGTTGGACATCTGAAGATGTGAATGCAAGCCTCTGTTTTATTTGTGTGACAGAACATTTGAGTGTAATAAGCAAAGGAAAGAACAGACAAACTCATGGGTATATGTGTTGTGGAGAATGAGTGAGTAGACAAACTCACGGGGTTAGGTGTTGTGGTGAATGGGCGTGTAGACAAACTCACGGGGTTAGGTGTTGTGGAGAATGGGTATGTAGACAAACTCACGGGTTTTAGATGTTGTGGAGAATGAGTGAGTAGGCAAACTCACGGGGTTAGGTGTTGTGGAGAATGGGCGTGTAGACAAACTCACGGGGTTAGGTGTTGTGGAGAATGGAACTGTAGACAAACTCACGGGTTTTAGATGTTGTGGAGAATGAGCGAGTCGACAAATTTACGGGTTTTAGATGTTGTGGAGAATCAGTGAGTAGAGAAACTCACAGGGTTAGATTTTGTGTAGAATGAGCGAGTAGAGAAACTTACAGGGTTAGATTTTGTGAAGAATGAGTGAGTAGACAAACTCATGGGGCTAGATTTTGTGAAGAATGAGTGAGTAGACAAACTCACGGGGTTAGATTTTTTGGAAAATGAGCGAGTAGACAAACTCACAGGGTTAGGTGTTGTGGAGAATGAGTGAGTAGACAAACTCACGGGGTTAGGTGTTGTGGAGAATGCATGAGTAGACAAACTCACGGGGTGCTAGGTGTTGTGGAGAATGGGCGAGTAGACAAACTCACGGGGTTAGGTGTTGTGGAGAATGGGCGAGTAGACAAACTCACGGAGTTAGGTGTTGTGGAGAATAGGCAAGTAGACAAACTCACGGGGGTTAGGTGTTGTGGAGAATGAGCGAGTAGACAAACTCACGGGTTTTAGATGTTTTGGAGAATGAGTGAGTAGACAAACTCACGGGGTTTGATTTTGTGGAGAATGAGCGAGTAGACAAATTCACGGGCTAGGTGTTGTTGAGAATGGGTGAGTAGACAAACTCACGGGGTTAGGTGTTGTGGAGAATGAGGGAGTAGACAAACTCACGGGGTTAGGTGTTGTGGAGAATGAGTGAGTAGACAAACTCGCGGGTTTTAGATGTTGTGGAGAATGGGCGAGTAGACAAACTCGCGGGTTTTAGATGTTGTGGAGAATGGGCGAGTAGACAAACTCGCTGGATTTAGATGTTGTGGAGAATGGGCGAGTATACAAACTAGCTGGTTTTAGATGTTGTTAGAATGGGCGAGTAGACAAACTCGCTGGTTTTAGATGTTGTTAGAATGGGCGAGTAGACAAACTCGCGGGTTTTAGATGTTGTGGAGAATGAGTGAGTAGACAAACTCGCGGGTTTTAGATGTTGTGGAGAATGAGTGAGTAGACAAACTCGCGGGTTTTAGATGTTGTGGAGAATGAGTGAGTAGACAAACTCGCGGGTTTTAGATGTGGTGGAGAATGAGTGAGTAGACAAACTCGCGGGTTTTAGATGTTGTGGAGAATGAGTGAGTAGACAAACTGGCCGGTTTTAGATGTTGTGGAGAATGAGTGAGTAGACAAACTCGCCGGTTTTAGATGTTGTGGAGAATGGACCAGTAGACAAACTCGCGGGTTTTATATGTTGTGGAGAATGGGCAAGTAGACAAACTCACGGGGTTAGATGTTGTGGAGAATGGGCCAGTAGACAAACTCGCGGGTTCACATGTTGTGGAGAATGAGTGAGTAGACAAACTCGCGGGTTCACATGTTGTGGAGAATGAGTGAGTAGACAAACTCACGGGGTTAGATGTTGTGGAGAATGGGCCACACGTGTTGTGGAGAATGGGCCAGTAGACAAACTGCTGGTTCACGTGTTGTGGAGAATGAGTGAGTAGACAAACTCACGGGGTTAGATGTTGTGGAGAATGAGTGAGTAGACAAACTCGCGGGTTCACATGTTGTGGAGAATGAGTGAGTAGACAAACTCACGGGGTTAGATGTTGTGGAGAATGAGTGAGTAGACAAACTCACGGGGTTAGATGTTGTCGAGAATGGGCGAGTAGACAAACTCACGGGGTTAGATGTTGTCGAGAATGAGCGAGTAGACAAACTCACGGGGTTAGATGTTGTCGAGAATGAGCGAGTAGACAAACTCACGGGGTTAGGTGACCCCATTTCGAGGACACAACAGCACACAGGACAAACATTCTAGACCTTCCATCTTGCTTTTAAGTGTCGAACTTTGCTCAGAACCAGCATTGTATTTCGCCACGCCTCGCTGTTATGGATGTGCCTGTCGACTTTCATAGAGGGAGCTTATGCCTCCTGTTGTTACCTCTCATCTCAGTGTTCCTTTTAGTTTTTCTCTAAGTCGGCCTCTTTTTTCTTTTCCCCTCTAGTTCCCATTTTATGGCTTGTTTTAAGATTCTCTTATTTTTTCTCTTCTTATCACACGATCAAAATACGCCCATTCTCTTCTCTGGATTAAAGATGATTTTTATATAATTATCGATTTGTAAATCTAAAAGTTTCACAAAATCTGTTTTCAAAATGTTATCTTATATGTTAAGGAAATATTATTTTGTTTCCGCATTGTTTTTCTTTAGCCACTGAGGATGATCATCTTGTGAAGGTTTTTTTTTTCTAAATGCGTGCGCAACATGGACACTTCCAGCCAAGCTACAGAAGAAAATACACGATGTTTGTAATGAAACACTATCGTAAGGTTTTGGACATCTCTTACTTAGATCGCCTCACAGAAGTTATTGTAAGGTTTTGGACATCTCCTACATAGATCGTCTCACAGACGTTATCGTAAGGTTTTGGACATCTCTTACTTAGATCGTCTCACAGACGTCATCGTAAGTTTTTGGACATCTCTTACTTAGATCGTCTCACAGACGTCATCGTAAGGTTTTGGACATCTCCTACTTAGATCGTCTCACAGACGTTATCGTAAGGTTTTAGACATCTCTTACTTAGATCGTCTCACAGACGTTATCGTAAGGATTTGGACATCTCTTACTTAGATCGTCTCACAGACGTTATCGTAAGGTTTTGGACATCTCTTACTTAGATCGTCTCACTGACGTCATCGTAAGGTTTTGGACATCTCCTACTTAGATCGTATCACAGACGTCATCGTAATGTTTTGGACATCTCCTGCTTAGATCGTCTCACAGACGTTATCGTAAGGTTTTGGACATCTCTTACTTAGATCGTCTCACAGACGTTATCGTAAGGTTTTGGACATCTCTTACTTAGATCGTCTCACTGACGTCATCGTAAGGTTTTGGACATCTCCTACTTAGATCGTCTCACAGACGTTATCGTAAGGTTTTAGACATCTCTTACTTAGATCGTCTCACAGACGTTATCGTAAGGTTTTGGACATCTCTTACTTAGATCGTCTCACAGACGTTATCGTAAGGTTTTGGACATCTCTTACTTAGATCGTCTCACTGACGTCATCGTAAGGTTTTGGACATCTCCTACTTAGATCGTATCACAGACGTCATCGTAATGTTTTGGACATCTCCTGCTTAGATCGTCTCACAGACGTCATCGTAAGGTTTTGGACATCTCTTACTTAGATCGTCTCACAGACGTTATCGTAAGGTTTTGGACACTCCTACTTAGATCGTCACACAGACGTTATCGTAAGGTTTTATACATCTCTTATGTAGATCGTATCACAGACGTCATCGTAAGGTTTTGGAAATCTATTACTTAGATCGTATCACAGACGTCATCGTAAGGTTTTGGAAATCTATTACTTAGAACGTCTCACAGACGTTATCGTAAGGTTTTGGACATCTCTTACATAGATCGTCTCACAGACGTTATCGTATGGTTTTGGACATCTCTTACTTAGATCGTCTCACAGACGTCATCGTAAGGTTTTATACATCTCTTACTTAGATCGTCTCACAGACGTTATCGTAAGGTTTTGGAAATCTATTACTTAGATCGTCTCACAGACGTTATCGTAAGGTTTTGGACATCTCTTACTTAGATCGTCTGATAGACTTTATCGTAAGGTTTTGGACATCTCCTACTTAGATCGTCTCACAGACGTTATCGTAAGGTTTTGGACATCTCCTACTTAGATCGTCTCACAGACGTTATCGTAAGGTTTTGGACATCTCCTACTTAGATCGTCTCACATACGTCATCGTAAAGTTTTGGACATCTCCTGCTTAGATCGTCTCACAGACGTCATCGTAAGGTTTTGGATATCTCTTACTTAGATCGTCTCAAATACGTTATCGTAAGGTTTTGGACATCTTTTACTTAGATCGTCTCAAATACGTTATCGTAAGGTTTTGGACATCTTTTACTTAGATCGTCTCAAATACGTTATCGTAAGGTTTTGGACATCTTTTACTTAGATCGTCTCAAATACGTTATCGTAAGGTTTTGGACATCTTTTACTTAGATCTTACCACGAATGAACAATTTGTAGGAGAATACAAGAGCAATCGGATTACATGATTATCTTTCAATTTTTATGAAGAAACGCAAAATAAAAAGGTTTGGCCACATGTCTCGATCGTCTGGCTTAGTAAAGACCATTCTACAAGGAACTGTGAGGTTTTGACAGACGTTTTATCCTGATTGGTTTTAGAAAAATAAACCCTTACTTTCATACAGTCAGCACTTAGTGAACATCTCAAAGATCGCAATTACCCCTTCTCGAAGAAAGAAAGAAAGAAAGAAAGAAAGAAAAAGAGATAAACAAAGAAAGAAAGAATGAAAAGAAAGTAAGAGAGAAAGAAAGAAAGAAAAAGAGATAAACAAAGAAAGAAAGAAAGAAAGAAAAAAAAATAAAAATAGATAAAGAAAGAAAGAAAGAAAGAAAGAAAGAAAGAAAGAAAGAAAGAAAGAAAGAAAGAATGAATGAAAAGAAAGTAAGAGAGAAAGAAAGAAAGAAAAAGAGATAAACAAAGAAAGAAAGAAAAAAAGAAAATAGATAAAGAAAGAAAGAATGAAAGAAAGAAAGAAAGAAAGAAAGAAAGAAAGAAAGAAAGAAAGAAAGAAAGAAAGAAAGAAAGAAAGAAAAAGAGATAAAGAAAGAAAGAAAGAAAAGGAGATAACGAAACAAAGAAAGAAAAAAAGAAAGAAAGAAAGAAGGAAAGAAAGAAATGAAAAGAAAGAAAAGAATCAATCACCCCGTTGATTTGATTACAAATGTAAAGAAACGACAGACCCAAACCACTCGGTTTGCGGCTCCCATCAAAACCGGATTTACCGGTCCTAAAACGTGCAGATATCTCAAGTCTATTGTCACATAATAACACAACACATAGGAAATTGAACTTCAAAACTAAGCACACACAGAAACACCAAATAATACAAACAATGAGTGTTGTATTAATAAGTGATGAAACCATGTAAGGTGTATTAGGTTCATTTCACTTCATCTGTTTTGTTGTTTCTAATTTAAAAGAGAATGTAGTCACTTCCTGTTAACATGTAATTTTATTATCAATTTTATATTTCACTATGAAACTGTGATACAAAAAAATATATATGTGTTATTAAGTTATCCTTGTATCCTTGTTGATTTGTTTCTATCTCCTAATAAACATGTTATCAGTTGTTATAGGTCAAATACTCTTCTTTTTGTTATGCTTTTTGTTATTCTTTTTGTTTTTCTTTTTTTTTCTCTCTTTCATCTTTTTCTTCTTCTGTTTTTTTCTTCTTTTTTTCTATTCTTTCTTTCTCTTCGTCTTCTTTCTCCTCTTCTTTCTTTTTTTTCTTTTTTTTTCTCCCTTTTCTACTTATTCTCAATCCTTTTTTTTTCTATGTTTTGACTTCTTTCTGTTCGTCTTCTGCCTGCTTTTCTTATTTTACTTCAGCATCTTCTTCTTATTCTTCTTTTTCCTCTCCTTCTCCTTTATCGTCTTCTTCCTAATGTTATCTTATTACACTAAAAGCACCGACGTTCTAAAAACAGCCATTACCAAGAAGATAGCCATTCTGTGATAGCTACACACCCTCTATTTCACGACCTAACACCATCCGGACTCAGGAACAAATATCAGTTTGTTCAATGCTATCATCAACAGTCTCCTACTACTACTCACATACACATCAGTTATCCAATTAATCACCATACTCACGGACATAATTACCCATAATGACAACTATATTTATTAGACAAGAACAGTTATCTCTGACAATTTTTTTTATATTTTATCTATATATCATATATAATGAAATGATTTTTTTTTGGTATATGACTTTCCACAGCAGCCTACTAAAAGTAATTTTGGAAAGGAAAATACAAGGTAAAAGAGACAGGAGCAGACCAACACTAACATGAATGAATAACATTAAAAGATGGACAAGTCAGCCTATGACAACCTGCACCATAAAAGCAAGAGACAAAACGGAATAGCGCTTTATAGTAACCAACCTTCAATGCGGAAACGGTACTTGGTGATGATAATGATGACGATAATGATGATGATGGTGATGATATTCTTTTGCAGCAGTCTTTCGATTTTTTCTATATTTTTTTTTCCGATATAAACATTTGTGGTGGCAAATTATTTTCTATCTAAAACATTTGCAACAGACAAATCAAACCCGAAAACCTACCCTGCCTCATCAATTGTCAACTACTCACATAGACTTCAGCTATCAGATGAACCTCCATACCCACGAGCATTATTAATCAATTATCCACCATCCCCACGGACAAAATTGCTCATGATAACACCTACATTTATACAAAAAATAAATAAATAAATATATATATATTATATATTATATATATGTATGTATGTGTGAGTGTGTGCATATGGAAACCTCTACTGCCCCAAACCACTCCTCCGCCGGCACAAAGGTAAATCCAATGCACTGATTTCTGTGGGCGATTTCGAATCTTATACTATTTATGTTGACATCACATTTCCTTATTCTGTCTCCAACCCATGTCTATTTTATTTTCCTTGTCTGCTGGTTGTTCCTCACCAATCACCATCAAGGGCGTTCTTCTCAAGAATGCATGGAAAAAGACCAAGAGGAAGACCCAGAAGAAGATGGATAGATGCAGTGATAGAGACATGTAACAACAAAGGGAAATCACTAATTGAGACAGTTCGAGCAGCTCAAGAACGACAAATGATATAACCACGACACCATTTCGGTACCAGTGAGAAAGAGAGAGAGAAAGTGTTGCTTGATTAATATTTTTAAAAATAGTTATGAGATTAATATGTTTATGTAGTTAAACTTTTCTTACAGTCCTACACTTTGATGAGAAGAGAATATTTCTTAACCGACGTCCATGTATGTTCAATTTCCCGTCTATATATGGTTAGCCCACTCAACTCCCCTAGTGGTTGCGATGCCACTGCTATGTCTTGCTTAACAGATTTATTCTATTTTATCACTTGTAATCTATCTTAACTATTTTCTTTTCCATTCCAACCCAACTTGATACAAATAGAAGAAACAACATCGTGTGGATCTTCCTGAGAGGAACTCGACGGCAGCTCGACAAAAATGCTTCTATCACCTCCACCTCTCGTGTGTTCCATGCACTGAATTTAGGGTGAATCGCGCGAGGCGGTGAAGAGTATCCTTTCCTTCAGTTGTTCTCATATAACGTCCCTCGATTACCCATTACCGTCAATCTTTTCTGTTTTTAATTTCCTTCATACCACCTACAAATCCTGAACCAAATTCTTTCCTTCCTGATAAAAAACAAACTTGTTCTTCTTCTTCTTCTTTTCTCTTTCACTGATACCTTATGTGTGTCGTGGTTATATCATTTGTCGTTCTTGAGCTGCTCGAATTGTCTCAATTAGTGATTTTCCTCTGTTGTTACATGTCTCTGTCACTGCATCTATCCATCTTCTTCTGGGTCTTCCTCTTGGTCTTTTTTCCATGCATCCTCGAGAAGAACGCCCTTGATGGTGATTGGTAAGGATTCATTCTGACCAGGTGGCCCAACCATTTAAGTTGTTGTTGTTCTATATATTCTTGGCAGGGTTTTGTTCCTACCATTTTTCTTATGGTTTCATTTGGTATTCTATCTCTTCTTGTGTTGTTTGTTACTTTTCTCAAGCATCGCATCTCACATGTATTGATCTTTCTTAAATGTGATTTAGAAAGGGTCCATGTTTGACTTTCATAGCACAAAGTTGGTATGAAGATGCTATTTATCATTTGTTGTTTAGCTGGCATAGAAATGTTTGGATGTCTTAGCAATGGTGAAAGCTGGTATGTGACAGCATTTGCTTTTTGTATTCTCATGTCAATTTCTCTGCCTAGTTTTCCATCTTCTGTGAACATTGTGCCTAAATACTTGAATTCCTCTACTTGTTTTATTTCTTTATCTTTGATCTTGATGTTTAATGGGTGTCTTAATTTGCTTATTCTTATAGCCTCTGTTTTTGCTGTGTTAATTTTCATACTGTAGTTTGTGCAGCTTTTATCTAGAGATGTTAAATGATGTTGTAGCAGGTTTTCATCCTCATATATTAGGCATTGGTCATCTGCGAAGAGTAGCTCGTTGATGTGGGAGTTTTCTACCTCTATGTTATTATTTGATTTGTCCTTGTTGTTGGTTGTTTCCTGATTTATTTTGTCCATATATATGATGAAGAGGAGTGGTGAGAGGACACATCCTTGTCTTACTCCTGTTGTAACCTGAAACCATTCTGACAGACCTTCCAATGTTCTGACGGGGCACTTTGACTATTTTTATATAGTGCTATTATATTATCTAGTAGTTGTCCTGCTACCCCGTATGTTTCTAAAGTTTGCCAAAGTTTGTTCCTGTCCACACGATCAAACGCTTTTTCCTGATCTATAAACACTATATTTAGGTTTCTGTCATATTCTATTGTTTTTTCACATAGTTGTTTCAATGTAAATATAGCATCAGTGCAGCTTTTGCCTTTTCTGAATCCGAATTGATTATTACTTAATTGAGGTTCTATTATGTATCTTACTCTCCTCTCTAATATTTTAACAAACATTTTACCAACTACCCTCAATAGGGATATCCCTCTGTACATTTCACACTCCATTTTACTTCCTTTATTCTTCCAAAATGGGACAATGATAGCTTTTTGCCAGTCGTCTGGGACTTTTCTTTCTTCCCAAGCCATATTGAATATGATAGTAAGCCAATCTATAGCTGTTTCCTTACAGGCTAGTAGCATTTCTGTTGTTATTCCATCTATACCAGCTGCTTTGTTCTTTTTATTCTGTTTCAATGCCCATTCTACTTCTGCTTTAAGTATATTCGGTTCCTGTTCATCATATTGCCTATGTTTAAACTCTGTATTTCCGTTTGTATTTCCCTGATTTAATAGTTCCTTAAAGTATTCTCTCCATCTGATTATTATGTTTTTCCTGCTGCTGATTGGTCTACCTTTCTTGTCGTTTATTATAGTGGTTGGGTTATAATCATTATTTCTTACTCGCATTGCTTTTACACTTTTGAAAAATTCTCTGGGTTCTTCTCTACATGTTTTTGCTAATTCTTCACCAAATGCTTTCCATGAGTCTGCTTTTGTTTGTTCTAGGATCTTTTTGCTATCATTTCTGGCTTGTCTATAGTGATTGTAGTCTTCTGTTGTTTTTGTCTTCTGCCACGTTTTATACTTTTCTTTCTTGTGTTTCACTGCTGATTTTACAACTTCATTCCACCATCTTGTAAGTTTCTTTCTGCTCTTTCCTATATTTTTCAGACCGCATTTCTCTTGTGTTAACTCTATTAGACCTTCTTTAAACTGTTTCCATGCTTCCTCTATGTTTGTAGGTTGCATTCGGGTTAGGTATTTGTTAGTTACGGATTCTTCTATTTCTTTTTGTACGTTTACATTCTTTATTGCTTTTAGACCGATTCTTTGTGCTTGAGGTCTTGTCATCTGTTGTTTCCTAACCCATTTTTTCTGCCATAGTAAAACAGGCTTATGGTCTGTATCTAATATTACATTTGGTATAGATCTTGAATCTGTTATGTCCCTCCTTTGATGTCTTCTAGTCAAAATAAAATCGATTTGGGAGGCCTTGTCCGTGTCATTCCATTTATACCAAGTAAGTATTTGGCTACGATTGTGCTGATTAAACGTGTTTGTTATATAAAGATCATGTTCTGCACAAATATTTAGCAGGTGTTCACCGTTACTGTTACACTCTGTTCTAATGTCACTAAATGGTCCTAGGTATAATTCCCATGGTGTTCTCCTTTGTCCTACTCTACCGTTGAAATCTCCTAGTACAAACAATTTCTCTGCATCTTTGACTTTATTTATTGTGGCTGAGAGTTCATCAAAATATTCTTGTTTGCTGTCCTCACTATATGTGTCGTTGCATGGAGCATATGTTTGAATGTAAGTGGTATTTCCTCCTTGTTCTGCTAATTTGATACTTATAATTCTGTCCCAGATCTAATCTATTTCTAGTGTCGTTGTATGGAGCATATGTTTGAATATAAGTGCTATTTCCTCCTTGTCCTGCTAATTTGATACTTATAATTCTGTCCCAGATCTCATCTATTTCTAGTGTCGTTGCATGGAGCATATGTTTGAATATAAGTGCTATTTCCTCCTTGTTCTGCTAATTTGATACTTATAATTCTGTCCCAGATCTCATCTATTTCTAGTGTCGTTGCATGGAGCATATGTTTGAATATAAGTGCTATTTCCTCCTTGTCCTGAGTAGTATAGGTGGCTGTGAACTCAACAGAAAAGTGGAATAACATGCACCGAAATACAATAGATTTGGCACCGACTTTGCACCGACTTTGCACCGACTTTGCACCGAAAAAAAAAAAAAAATTTTCGAATTCGCGATTTTTTCGAACTTCATTATTTTTTTTGGGGAAATTTTTTTTTTTTTTTTTTTTTTTGGTGTTCGTCAGTTTGTCGAAATGGTTCACTGAGAGCTTAACCGCAGGTAAATTCAATGGAGACTCGGTGCTAATCCGGTGATCGTCGCTCCGTGTCCGGTGATCGCCTCGCTCGTGTTAGAAATTTGTGAAAGAGTATTTTAAAAGAGTATGTGATAAATATGTTTCAAAACGTTAAGAAATATAGTTAAATGTGATAAAACTGATTTTTAAAAAAGGCGAAATAATAAAAACTATGAAAAAAATAAGTTAACATACTGACGGAAAACTAGTCAAGAAACTGGAATGACATTTTTGTTGACTGGGCTAGTGGTACTTGAGGAATGCTATTGTTAGAATCGCTTACAAGGAATCGTGGTGTCGAAATGGTTCACTGAGAGCTTAACTCAGGTAAATTCAAAAGACTCGGTGCTAATCCGTGTCCGGTGATCGTCGCTCGCTGTGTGAAATTTGTGAAAGAGTATTTTAAAAGAGTATGTGAAAGTAAAAATTCAGAATTATTAAAAAAAAATATGTATTTGTGAAAGTAAACTCAGAATTATTAAAAATAAAAAAAAAAATAAAAAATAAAAAAAACAGTCTCCCTTCAGGATTCGAACACGGGTCTACTACGTGACAGGCCAGGCAACATGTAAAAAAAATGCTGACAAGCAATAACATTGAAAGGTTAGTTTTGTCGAACGGTCTCCTGTGTTTCTGAGAGCTTAACCGCAGGCAAATTCAATAGAGACTCGGTGCTAAGCGGCTTATTGTCCGGTGATCGTCGCTCGCTGTGTGTTAGAAATTTGTGAAAGAGTATTTTAAATTCCGTTAGCCAACTCAGGTAGAACCCCGATTGAAAAGAAAACGGACTTATGTTAAAAATAGTAAAATATAAGTGGTCGTGTGTGTTATCGCTACCAACATCATCATGTGTCGTGTAGTAAGGTGTGCTAATATTAAATAGTGACGCTCGCTCTTTCTCATTCAATGAAAAGCAAAAACAAAATTCTATATTTCACAACTTTATTAATACATCATATATATTACTGTCGGTCGTTGATAATTTTAAGCGTCTGGGTTTCCTCCCTCCTGTTTTGGTGGTACTGTTTGTTAAATGTCTATCAAACACGGGTGCATAGGAAGTTTCATTAGCCTTCAAAACACAACCGCCCTCCATTTTGACAAAACCTTGATCAAAGCTGGAATAGGTAATCGGTGACTTTGCTGAAACATCCTGGGCATCCATACTGGCTGCCGGAGCTGTCGTCTGATTAACAAGAGTGAGGTCCCCTTGGTTAACAAAAAAGGGCGTGTAGTTGATGTTAGCATAAGCGTTTTCGAGACTGCCTTAACGCCATCTATAGACAATGGAACTACCCCCTCTGCCTTCATGTCCTATCATCATCATGTGCCACCCTCAACACCATCACCCCTTCATGTCCTATCATCATCAAGCCACACAAAGTATCAACCCCTTCATGGCCTATCATCATCATGTGCCACCCTCAACACTATCATCATCATGCGCCACCCCCAACACCATCATCAAACCTTCATATCCCATCATCATCTTGTGCCCTACCATTAAATAGTGACTCTCTCTCTCTCTCTCTCTCTCTCTCTCTCTCTCTTTCTCTATCGCATATCCAAGCTAACTCAAGTCAAATAAAAATCATCACCAAGCCACACAAATTGACACATCATCATCATGTGCCACCCTCACTCTCTCTCTCTCTCTCTCTATCGCATATCCAAGCTAACTCAAGTCAAATAAAAATCATCACCAAGCCACACAAATTGACACATCATCATCATGTGCCACCCTCAACACCATCATCAAACCTTCATGTCCTATCATCATCATGTGCCACCCTCAACATCAAACCTTCCGGCTTGGACGGAGGAACTGTTTTCCATCAGTCGAGTAAATGAAACAAACCCCGTTACATATGTGTTGAAAGACGATAAGGGCGATGAGATTGGAGACAAACTCATCATCCCTGCATGTCCTATCATCAACCCACACAAAGTATCAACAAGCGAAATTCTCTCTCTCTCTCTCTCTCTCTCTCTCTCACTCTCTCTCTCTCTTTCTCTCTCTCTCGCTCTGTCTCTCTCACATTCATGATAAACCAAAACAAAATAGGCTCATATTAAAAAAGTCGACCTAAAACCGTAAAATATTCCACTACAACACAGACCGCTAGACTGAACAGTACTATGAAAAATAAACGTCCGTGAATCAAGCGCGCTTATAACACGAAGTCTCACATCCGACTAGTTTAAATATAATCCGGTAAATCAAAGTTAGGAGACATGGACAGAAAACTAGGAAGCAAAGGCTGAAAACCAAAGAGGCAAGGTCAGAAATCTAGGAAGCTGCATTAGAAAACAAGGAGGGAAGGTAAGAAACCTATCTACTTCCATACTGATACTAGTTAGACACATCGATCAGATAGTTACATCCAAATCGCAAACATTTTACCCCAGAACACAAAAATTTAGGGTCATACTCAAAAAGTCGACCTAAAAATCCCGAAAGCTACTCACATAGTCATACTAGTTAGACACAACGAGCAGGAAGTTATATTCTAGGTCCAAAATGTTGGACCAAATCACAACGAACCACGAACCACAACCCCACGATCCATGGACTTAACGAACCATCAACTCACGAACGCGCCGATGAACGCATCGGGTTTCGTGTATAACCCAGGCTCCAATGTCACGTTGACATCAAATCTAGCGTCGCAAATATCGTCGTTATCGAGAGATTCGTAGCGAATCCAGACATCACCCTCTATTACATTGAAATAATTTAGCGGAAATTGTATCTCCACCAGTGCGATCTCATACTGCGTCGAAAATTGCCTCCAGCGTTCTCTAACATTGCCTCCAGCGTTCTCTAACATTGCCGCGATCGTTCGTTAACATTGCCTCCAGCGTTCTCTAACATTGCCTCCAGCGTTCTCTAACATTGCCTCCAGCGTTCTCTAACATTGCCGCGATCGTTCGTTAACATTGCCTCCAGCGTTCTCTAACATTGCCTCCAGCGTTCTCTAACATTGCCGCGATCGTTCGTTAACATTGCCTCCAGCGTTCTCTAACATTGCCTCCAGCGTTCTCTAACATTGCCTCCAGCGTTCTCTAACATTGCCTCCAGCGTTCTCTAACATTGCCTCGATCGTTCTTTAACATTACCTCCAGCGTTCTCTAACATTGCCTCGATCGTTCTTTAACATTGCCTCGATCGTTCTTTAACATTGCCTCCAGTGTTCTCTTCACAAGTTTCGTAAGGGAAACATTTGTCGTACTGGGAGAAAAACTCGTTTACCCTATCCATTTAACGACCCTTCTAATGATGACTCGCTGAGTGCCAAGTACAGACTATCTGTATCCATTTCACAGAGTCGAAAGTCGGACCTCTCTACGAATCTATCCAGGAAGTCATAGTAAAATTCCAACATTCCCAATTTGGTGTACTGGTAGACGAAAAAACCAAGCTGTGAAGGAAGATCCCACAGGATACTTCGATTTCCAAGCGACACCTCATACAGGTCTTCACCAATAGGCGTCATGGTTTTAAACAGGGGGTTAATTACCAACTTTGTTGTATTGGCCCCCTCTTTAACATAGGTCACGTTCACATGTTTCCCCAAATTCGTCAAGGTCTTCCCATAGGCCGAGAAAAATATTACCACCAGATCACAAAAATGTAGGCAGAAACCTAGGAGGCAAGGTCAGAAACCTAGGAGACAAGGTCAGAAACATAGGAGGCAAGGGCAGAAACCTAAGAGGCAATGATGGGGGCTATTCCTAACTTTCTTCTCAGTTCTTCATTTCTGAGCTTATCTCTCAGACTGTTTCCTGTCATTCGTCTAACACATTTCATCTCTGAGATCACAAAAATTTAGGCACATACTCAAAAAGTCGACCTCAAAACCATAAAAAGCTACTCCCACATTCATCTAAAAGTTACACCAAAACCGCACCAGATTTGCACCGTGCAAAAACATGCACAAGTTTGACACGCGCACCAGTTTGGCACAATGCACCTTCGTAAGGGGCGTAACAATCAGCCTTCGTAAGGGGCGTAACAATCAGCCTTCGTAAGGGGCGTATCAATCATAAAAGTGATTATCAAAGTAAACTTTTGGTATGGAGATGTCTATTGGTGCATTGTGCCAAACTGGTGCGCGTGTCAAACTTGTGCATGTTTTTGCACGGTGCAAATCTGGTGCGGTTTTGGTGTAACTTTTAGATGAATGTGGGAGTAGCTTTTTATGGTTTTGAGGTCGACTTTTTGAGTATGTGCCTAAATTTTTGTGATCTCAGAGATGAAATGTGTTAGACGAATGACAGGAAACAGTCTGAGAGATAAGCTCAGAAATGAAGAACTGAGAAGAAAGTTAGGAATAGCCCCCATCATTGCCTCTTAGGTTTCTGCCCTTGCCTCCTATGTTTCTGACCTTGTCTCCTAGGTTTCTGACCTTGCCTCCTAGGTTTCTGCCTACATTTTTGTGATCTGGTGGTAATATTTTCTCGGCCTATGGGAAGACCTTGACGAATTTGGGGAAACATGTGAACGTGACCTATGTTAAAGAGGGGGCCAATACAACAAAGTTGGTAATTAACCCCCTGTTTAAAACCATGACGCCTATTGGTGAAGACCTGTATGAGGTGTCGCTTGGAAATCGAAGTATCCTGTGGGATCTTCCTTCACAGCTTGGTTTTTTCGTCTACCAGTACACCAAATTGGGAATGTTGGAATTTTACTATGACTTCCTGGATAGATTCGTAGAGAGGTCCGACTTTCGACTCTGTGAAATGGATACAGATAGTCTGTACTTGGCACTCAGCGAGTCATCATTAGAAGGGGTCGTTAAATGGATAGGGTAAACGAGTTTTTCTCCCAGTACGACAAATGTTTCCCTTACGAAACTTGTGAAGAGAACACTGGAGGCAATGTTAAAGAACGATCGAGGCAATGTTAAAGAACGATCGAGGCAATGTTAGAGAACGCTCGAGGTAATGTTAGAGAACGCTGGAGGCAATGTTATAGAACGCTGGAGGCAATGTTAGAGAACGCTGGAGGCAATGTTAACGAACGATCGAGGCAATGTTAGAGAACGCTGGAGGTAATGTTAAAGAACGATCGAGGCAATGTTAGAGAACGCTGGAGGCAATGTTAGAGAACGCTGGAGGCAATGTTAGAGAACGCTGGAGGCAATGTTAGAGAACGCTGGAGGCAATGTTAACGAACGATCGCGGCAATGTTAGAGAACGCTGGAGGCAATGTTAGAGAACGCTGGAGGCAATGTTAACGAACGATCGCGGCAATGTTAGAGAACGCTGGAGGCAATGTTAGAGAACGCTGGAGGCAATGTTAGAGAACGCTGGAGGCAATGTTAACGAACGATCGCGGCAATGTTAGAGAACGCTGGAGGCAATGTTAGAGAACGCTGGAGGCAATTTTCGACGCAGTATGAGATCGCACTGGTGGAGATACAATTTCCGCTAAATTATTTCAATGTAATAGAGGGTGATGTCTGGATTCGCTACGAATCTCTCGATAACGACGATATTTGCGACGCTAGATTTGATGTCAACGTGACATTGGAGCCTGGGTTATACACGAAACCCGATGCGTTCATCGGCGCGTTCGTGAGTTGATGGTTCGTTAAGTCCATGGATCGTGGGGTTGTGGTTCGTGGTTCGTTGTGATTTGGTCCAACATTTTGGACCTAGAATATAACTTCCTGCTCGTTGTGTCTAACTAGTATGACTATGTGAGTAGCTTTCGGGATTTTTAGGTCGACTTTTTGAGTATGACCCTAAATTTTTGTGTTCTGGGGTAAAATGTTTGCGATTTGGATGTAACTATCTGATCGATGTGTCTAACTAGTATCAGTATGGAAGTAGATAGGTTTCTTACCTTCCCTCCTTGTTTTCTAATGCAGCTTCCTAGATTTCTGACCTTGCCTCTTTGGTTTTCAGCCTTTGCTTCCTAGTTTTCTGTCCATGTCTCCTAACTTTGATTTACCGGATTATATTTAAACTAGTCGGATGTGAGACTTCGTGTTATAAGCGCGCTTGATTCACGGACGTTTATTTTTCATAGTACTGTTCAGTCTAGCGGTCTGTGTTGTAGTGGAATATTTTACGGTTTTAGATCGACTTTTTTAATATGAGCCTATTTTGTTTTGGTTTATCATGAATGTGAGAGAGACAGAGCGAGAGAGAGAGAAAGAGAGAGAGAGAGAGTGAGAGAGAGAGAGAGAGAGAGAGAGAGAGAGAGAGAGAGAGAATTTCGCTTGTTGATACTTTGTGTGGGTTGATGATAGGACATGCAGGGATGATGAGTTTGTCTCCAATCTCATCGCCCTTATCGTCTTTCAACACATATGTAACGGGGTTTGTTTCATTTACTCGACTGATGGAAAACAGTTCCTCCGTCCAAGCCGGAAGGTTTGATGTTGAGGGTGGCACATGATGATGATAGGACATGAAGGTTTGATGATGGTGTTGAGGGTGGCACATGATGATGATGTGTCAATTTGTGTGGCTTGGTGATGATTTTTATTTGACTTGAGTTAGCTTGGATATGCGATAGAGAGAGAGAGAGAGAGAGAGAGTGAGGGTGGCACATGATGATGATGTGTCAATTTGTGTGGCTTGGTGATTATTTTTATTTGACTTGAGTTAGCTTGGATATGCGATAGAGAAAGAGAGAGAGAGAGAGAGAGAGAGAGAGAGAGAGAGAGAGAGAGTCACTATTTAATGGTAGGGCACAAGATGATGATGGGATATGAAGGTTTGATGATGGTGTTGGGGGTGGCGCATGATGATGATAGTGTTGAGGGTGGCACATGATGATGATAGGCCATGAAGGGGTTGATACTTTGTGTGGCTTGATGATGATAGGACATGAAGGGGTGATGGTGTTGAGGGTGGCACATGATGATGATAGGACATGAAGGCAGAGGGGGTAGTTCCAATGTCTATAGATGGCGTTAAGGCAGTCTCGAAAACGCTTATGCTAACATCAACTACACGCCCTTTTTTGTTAACCAAGGGGACCTCACTCTTGTTAATCAGACGACAGCTCCGGCAGCCAGTATGGATGCCCAGGATGTTTCAGCAAAGTCACCGATTACCTATTCCAGCTTTGATCAAGGTTTTGTCAAAATGGAGGGCGGTTGTGTTTTGAAGGCTAATGAAACTTCCTATGCACCCGTGTTTGATAGACATTTAACAAACAGTACCACCAAAACAGGAGGGAGGAAACCCAGACGCTTAAAATTATCAACGACCGGACAGTAATATATATGATGTATTAATAAAGTTGTGAAATATAGAATTTTGTTTTTGCTTTTCATTGAATGAGAAAGAGCGAGCGTCACTATTTAATATTAGCACACCTTACTACACGACACATGATGATGTTGGTAGCGATAACACACACGACCACTTATATTTTACTATTTTTAACATAAGTCCGTTTTCTTTTCAATCGGGGTTCTACCTGAGTTGGCTAACGGAATTTAAAATACTCTTTCACAAATTTCTAACACACAGCGAGCGACGATCACCGGACAATAAGCCGCTTAGCACCGAGTCTCTATTGAATTTACCTGCGGTTAAGCTCTCAGAAACACAGGAGACCGTTCGACAAAACTAACCTTTCAATGTTATTGCTTGTCAGCATTTTTTTTACATGTTGCCTGGCCTGTCACGTAGTAGACCCGTGTTCGAATCCTGAAGGGAGACTGTTTTTTTTATTTTTTATTTTTTTTTTATTTTTAATAATTCTGAGTTTACTTTCACAAATACATATTTTTTTTTTAATAATTCTGAATTTTTACTTTCACATACTCTTTTAAAATACTCTTTCACAAATTTCACACAGCGAGCGACGATCACCGGACACGGATTAGCACCGAGTCTTTTGAATTTACCTGAGTTAAGCTCTCAGTGAACCATTTCGACACCACGATTCCTTGTAAGCGATTCTAACAATAGCATTCCTCAAGTACCACTAGCCCAGTCAACAAAAATGTCATTCCAGTTTCTTGACTAGTTTTCCGTCAGTATGTTAACTTATTTTTTTCATAGTTTTTATTATTTCGCCTTTTTTAAAATCAGTTTTATCACATTTAACTATATTTCTTAACGTTTTGAAACATATTTATCACATACTCTTTTAAAATACTCTTTCACAAATTTCTAACACGAGCGAGGCGATCACCGGACACGGAGCGACGATCACCGGATTAGCACCGAGTCTCCATTGAATTTACCTGCGGTTAAGCTCTCAGTGAACCATTTCGACAAACTGACGAACACCAAAAAAAAAAAAAAAAAAAAAAAATTTTTCCCCAAAAAAATAATGAAGTTCGAAAAAATCGCGAATTCGAAAAAATTTTTTTTTTTTTTTTCGGTGCAAAGTCGGTGCCAAATCTATTGTATTTCGGTGCATGTTATTCCACTTTTCTGTTGAGTTCACAGCCACCTATACTACTGTCCTGCTAATTTGATACATATAATTCTGTCCCAGATCTCATCTATTTCTAGTGTCGTTGCATGGAGCATATGTTTGAATAAAGTGGTATTTCCTTTTTCTGCTAATTAGATACTTATCATTCTGTCCCAGATCTCATCTATTTCTAGTGTCGTTGCATGGAGCATATGTTTGAATTTAAGTGCTATTTCCTCCTTGTCCTGCTAATTTGATACTTATAATTCTGTCCCAGATCTCATCTATTTCTAGTGTCGTTGCATGGAGCATATGTTTGAATATAAGTGCTATTTCCTCCTTGTTCTGCTAATTTGATACTTATCATTCTGTCCCAGATCTAATCTATTTCTAGTGTCGTTGCATGGAGCAAATGTTTGAATATAAGTGCTATTTCCTCCTTGTTCTGCTAATTAGATACTTATAATTCTGTCCCAGATCTCATCTATTTCTAGTGTCGTTGCATGGAGCATATGTTTGAATATAAGTGCTATTTCCTCCTTGTCCTGCTAATTTGATACTTATAATTCTGTCCCAGATCTCATCTATTTCTAGCATGTTTTTGGCAGTATTACTTTCGATAATGAAACCGACCCCGTGTTTGTTTACTTCCGCCATGTTGTTAATTCCGCTCGTGACGAGTGTATAGCTTTGGTGTATTTCTTTAATGATTTTACCTCTCTTTCTTGTGTCCGCTAATCCTCAGATTTGTATATTCCTTTTCTTCGTAAATTCAACTATTTCTGTACTTTTATCACCTAATCCGCAGATGTTCCAAGTGCCTATTAAACGTTCTGATTGTTTTCTTTGTGTTGTAGATTTCCCGCTTTTTGACATTTTCGTTAGTGATCGTAATAACACAATGATGTATGGTACAATTCGCACAAACTATATAAATCACATATAAAATCCATTTGAAATAGCACAAGAACGCTTGAATTTCTTTTTCTACGGGCATTGAAATTCACTTATAACTTAAATTTGACTCCCAACGAAAATTGTGTCGTGTTGCCAACACAGTCACACACCGGAAGTTAGAACTTGTTCTTCATTGGGGATAATTTGTGTTTATATATAGCCACCTTTAGAAATTACAGGTCTTTCGAGGTTTATTTGTTTTTTACTTTGGAAATTCTCGTCCAAAAATACACTAGCAGGACATTAATTATAAAGAAAATGTTTAATTTTACAATCACATATATTACACATGGGTGATTTTGGAATAGAAATAATAACAAAAATATTGAATGATATCTACAACAGCGGATATATACCTGACAACCTGCTAAAATCAATATTCATAGACCTACCAAAGATATCTGGTACAAATGAATGCGATAATCATAGCACAATAAGCCTTTTGAGTCACATAACTAAGATATTACTAAGAATCATCTTGCAATGATCGAGCAATGTCATATACATCATAAGATCTTTTGTAGAAAGAGCCATAGAGGTGAAAACAGATCTATACCTATGTTTCATAGATTACACCAAGGCATTTGACAAAGCAAAGCACCAAGAAATAATCAACATTTTAGAAAGCATAAACGTAGACAGCAAAGTTCTAAGAATAATAAAGAACATGTACTGGCAACAAACAGCGGCCATAAGAACTGGACATCAATTTGGAATGTTTCAACAAATAAAACAGGGTGTTAGGCAAGGTTGTGTGCTGTCACCAGATTTATTTAATATGTATAGTGAGATTATTTTAAGATTCATAAGGAGCATGACAGAATAACAATTGAAGGTCATAATATAAATAATCTAAGGCATGTTGATGATACAGTCTTTATCGCTTAGAATGAAAATGAGCTACAAGAAATGTTAGACATTATAGTGAAGCAACCATAACGGACTAAGCCTTAATAACAAAAGACAGAAGTAATGGTAACAACAAAGAAAAAGGCATCACCACAATGCACAATAAAGGCAAATGGAACAATATTAAAACAGGTAAATGCATTTAAATATCTGAACACATCCTCTGCTGTGAACCCTACATCCTCTGCTGTGAACTCTACATCCTCTGCTGTGGCCCCTACATCCGCTGCTGTGAACTCTACATCCTTTGCCGTGAACTCTACATCCTCTGCTGTGACCCCTGCATCCTCTGCTGTGACCCCTACATCCTCTGCTGTGAACTCTACATCCTGTGCTGTGACCCCTACATCCTCTGCTGTGACCCCTACATCCTCTGCTGTGAACTCTACATCCTGTGCTGTGACCCCTACATCCTCTGCTGTGACCCCTACATCCTCTGCTGTGACCCCTACATCCTCTGTTGTGACCCCTACATCCTCTGCTGTGAACTCTACATCCTCTGCTGTGAACTCTACATCCTCTGCTGTGACCCCTACATCCTCTGTTGTGAACCCTTCATGCTCTGCTGTAAACTCTACATCCTCTACTGTGAACCCTACATCCTCTGCTGTGAACCCTACATCCTCTACTGTGAACCCTACATCCTCTGCTGTGAACCCTACATCCTCTGCTGTGAACCCTACATCCTCTACTGTAAACCCTACATCCTCTGCTGTGAACCCTACATCCTCTGCTGTGAACCCTACATCCTCTACTGTGAACCCTACATGCTCTGCTGTGAACCCTACATCCTCTACTATAAACCCTACATCCTCTGCTGTGAACCCTACATCCTCTCCTATTTCTCCAGGCATTTTCTTCTTCTTCCTCTGCGATCTCTCAACTTTTACACCAATGGCACAGTTCCTTCGCTTCTTCAAAAGAATTCTTGCCTATGACATCACTGTTTTCTAGGAAATACTCTTGTAAAGCCTGAATATTTTGAGCAGCATTATGGACATTCATGGTGTGGTCCTAACGCCTTTCCAGAGCTCGGTCAATATTGGCAAGTACAATATTCATGATCCGAAGAACTAAAAACTCAAATGTTAAAATCCGATGTAACAACTGAACAGCATAACTTCTTGTATCTGAATGTCCATTCCGGTCATCTACAATATTTCCCAATAGTTCTACCAAGTGTTGATCATGTATCTGAATGTCCATTCCGGTCATCTACAATATTTCCAAATAGTTCTACCAAGTGTAGATCATGTATCTGAATGGCCATGCCGATCATCTACAATATCTTCCAATAGTTCTACCAAGTGTAGATCATGTATCTGAATGTCCATGCCGATCATCTACAATATCTTCCAATAGTTCTACCAAGTGTTGATCATGTATCTGAATGTCCATGCTGATCATCTACAATATTTCCCAATAGTTCTACCAAGTGTTGATCATGTATCTGAATGTCCATGCCGATCATCTACAATATCTCCCAATAGTTCTACCAAGTGTAGATCATGTATCTGAATGTCCATGCCGGTCATCTACAATATCTCCCAATAGTTTACCAAATGTTCTAGTTGATCATGTATCGGTTTAACAGCTTCTACGCGTGCACTCCATTGAGTTTCTGACTTTGACGTCACCAATACCCCAAGAGCAGTTTCAGTCTCTCCCATAGAAGAGTTTACCACGAAAAATAAACATAGATAGCTGGTACAGAACTGAAAAATGTCACACCTTGTACCTCATGACTAACAGCACAAACCAAATCTAAATAAAAATATGGGGGCCTCGGTAGTCGAGTTGAGAAAACCACCCAACTGGACTACCGACGTTTGGACAACCCGTGTTCGATTACCCCTGGGAGCAGTGTGAATTGTACTCTTGATTGGAAAAAAAAAAATTACCCCCACGGGTGACCCAGCCATTGGCAAAAATGGGTACCAGGGTATTACCCTGAGAAGGTGAATAATGTCGCTTTGCATCTGAGTTTCGATGCTTGAAGCGACACTATCCAGAAATCTCCAAACACTTCTGGATAGGCGGCCGAGCACATATGGGTGGAAACTCGCGTGCTAAGACGGCGGTTCAAGTCTCGTACTTGACATTTAATGTATCCGTACATTATTGTGCGTATCCTTTAACGTATGTATCCTTGCAAGAACTAGTAAAGAGTTGACTCGGCAGTTCCAAGCATCGCGCTCAGATCTAAGACAGTTAGAATTATCTCCCTAAAACAAGTATTTTTTCCACTTTACTTCCTCGTTTAGTTTTCAGCATTGAGGGGACATATGATTCGCTGTTTCTTCCTCTGCTAATGACCTCTTCTGCTGCTAAATCTAGAAGTGTTTCTAGTATTCCGTTTACCCACCTTTTTCTTGTACGGCCTCTTGGTCTGGTGTTCTCGTATCGTTTGTTGGTAACTCGTTGTATTAGATTTATTTCTGTATGTTTCTTATCCCATGCCCGAACCCCTTGATCTGTTGTCACTTTCTGTATTCAACAGCTGGTTCCGTTCCTAGCCTTTCTCGTAACTCATCATATCTGAACTTATCCCTCGGGCTCCTTCCTGCCATGTGCCTGACACACTTCATTTCTGAGGTTTTTATTTTTCTAACAGCTCTTGAGTCTAAGGTCCATGTCTGGCACTGGTAGCACAACATTGGGGTAAGGATAGTCTTATAAATAGCTGCCTTCGCTTCTAACTTTACTTTTCTGTTAGATGCGAGATCTGTGCATTAACGTGACTGGCTTTGTTATATCTTAAGTCTATTTCTGTTATTTCTTCTTCCTCTTTCTTCTTCTACGTTTCAGCTCCCTGTGGAGCATAGGTCTTCAACAAATACTTTCCAAGCCGTTGTTTTTCTTGCCATTCTTTTAAGATCGCTTCGTGTCTTCCTACGAGAAGGGAACAGATGGGGTGAACTGAGGACACAAAAATAAGGAAAGAAAAAGGGAAAATAAGGGAAGTAAATAGGAAAATATGCCAGAATGTTTAAGAGGAAAATTACACAAAAATAAGAAGAACATTCGAAAATATACCAGAATGTTTAAGAGAAAAATTACACAAAAATAAGAAGAACATTCGAAAATATACCAGAATGTTTAAGAGTTAACTACACAAAAATAGGGGGGGGGGGCGGAAAATATGTCAAAATGTCTAAGTGAAAAAAAAAACTAAAAAAAAAAAAAAAATAACGGAATAAAAGGGGAAAATATGCCAGAATTTTTAAAAATGGATTAGCAGGAAGTCAACAGAATTGACAAACACCCTATCCAGGAGATACTTGTCTTACTAGGAAAAAATAGATACACAATTTATTTTGTGATCACAGTCCTATGCTATAGTCATGAGAACACCTGCGTGAAAGACATCGCCAATGGTGACTAATTTTTTTAAGTTAGCCCAGTTGGCAGTGTTCCCTAGCGTGTGGCTTTTCGTGGCAAGGCGCTGTGCCAAGGTGTACGGGTTCGATCCTGCTTCGATTGTTCTTTGCTTTTTTTTCTGTTGTTTATTTGTCATTTTTTCCGAGTGCTGTAAACATACCTCTTCCTCTGAAATGGTTCGCGAATTCACAGACACCTGTAGAGACAAATGGTTGAAGTCGAAGACATCATCACCAACGCGTGCACGCACGGCACTTGATGATGATTAAGCTGAAAACTCCGTTCCTGCTGTTTGCCTCCATGAAATCCTTTCAGGGTTTGGGGGAAGGGCGTAGAGGGAGGAGAGATTTACAATCAAGTTGACCTCGGTCGTTAAGGACCGAATCCCTCGCCACACGCTCGGATTTGGGCTTTGATCTAGTAAAAGTGTATTCACCTCTCGTGGGTTTGGCGCGGAACGTGTCGATTGGAGGATGACGATTTGTTGACTGGTAGTGTGTAGGCGCGTGTGTGTTGTTTCAGGATCGGGAATATCCGATCGTGTTGTGAGATATATGTGTGTGTTTGTTACTGGAGATATATGACCATAATGGAAATAAGGAGAAATTATGTTCATTACTGAGTGCACTGATGAGGATATACAAGCAGGTGTGTGGTTTTCATTTGGGATATTCAGAGTAGGAATTGTGTTCCAGCATTCATATGATACCCCGTGTGTTACCGGGGCATCATTATGAGGGAGGTAAAGAATAGTGACACTGTGACCTTCCAGGCATGTCGTAAGAGGCGACTAAGGAGATGATTGATGGATGGCTTGACAAGCTGTCATTGTAAAAAGCATTGTTATGGAAACAGCACCATAGATTTTAGAGTAGTGATCTCTGCAATATGTGCCACTTTGGCACGCAAGGTTTCTCCATTTGAGATTGTGGTTCTGCCCTATGTGCCGTCTTCGGCTCGAAAGGACAATAGATTCATAAGATGGTTATTGCAATAAATGATGATCAACATAGTTACCTTAGGTCGCATATGGGCAACAGCCCAAATTAGTTTTCACTTTATTTGTGGACGGCTATTGCGGTCTAATATAAAGTAAACGAGTAAAGAGCCCCCGTCACGCCAAGTGGCGTATAGGGAATATGGTGTTCTTCTACTTCTACCTTTTAGCTCCCCGTGGAGCATAGGTCTTCAACAAACACTTTCCAAGTCGTTCTGCTGTTTGCAATTCTTTTAAGATCATTCCATGTCTTCCCCATCATCTTCATCTCTGCTTCTATCTGTCTTCTCCAAGAATTCCTTGGTCTTCCTTTTTGTCTTTTCCCCTGGGGATTCCAAAAAAGGGCCTGTTATGTAATACTCTCAGTTGGCTTCCGTAGTGTGTGTCCTATCCATCGCTATCGTCTTCGCTGTATCTCTTTATCCACTGGTATTTGACTGCTACATTTCCATAATTCCACGTTAGTGACTTTGTCCTGCCATTTCCATCCCTTTATTCTGCACAAGCATCCATTAATGAAAGTCTGTACCTTCGTGATTGTCAATTTTGCTATTCTCCATGTTTCACAGCCATATAATAGGACCGACTTAACATTTGAGTTGAAAATTTTTATTTTTGTATTTAGCCTAATTTCTTTGGATTTCCATATGTTTCCCAGTGCAATGAAAGCTCCTCCTGCTTTTGATATCCTTATTTTGATATCATTTTCTGTTCCTCCCTCTTTATCTATATTACTGCCCAGATATATGTAAGATTGTACGTCTAGTAGAGGTATTTCTCCTAGTTTTATTTGGTTATTGCCAACTGCATTAATTCTCATAATGTTGGTCTTATCTCTATTAATCTTTAGTCCTAGCTGTTGTGATCTCTCATCTAATATACTCATTTTTTCCTGCATCTGTTGATGGCTGTGTGATAGGAGAGCTATGTCATCAGCAAAGTCTAAATCATCAAGTTGCTTGTTCAGTGACCACTGGATCCCATTTCTGTTGAAAGAGAAATGGAGACAGAAGGCATCCTTGCCTTACTCCTGTTCTTATTTCAAATTCTTCTGTAAGCTGTCCTTCATGCACCACACTACATTTCGTTCCTTCATACATTGTTTTTATCAGGTTAATAAACTTTATGGGGATTCCGTAATGACTCAGCAACTTCCAAAGCATTCTTCTGTCTAAACTATCAAATGCCTTTTCGTAATCTATGAATCCAATATAAAGTGGGGATTTTAGTTCTAAACTTTGTTCAACTATTATACGTAGAGTAGTTATTTGATCAGCACATGATCTGTTCTTCCTAAAACCTGCTTGTTCATCTCTCAAGTGTTTCTCTATAGCCTCTTTTAGTCTCTCCAGAATGATTCTGCCTAATATTTTTCCTGGAACTGATAGTAGCATAATTCCCCTATAATTTGTGCACTCCTGTAAACTTCCTTTCTTTGGTAGTTTGATCATATAACCTTCTCTCCAGTCTTTAGGTATTTCTTCCCTCTCCCAAATTTTATCCAATAGATCATGTAACATCTTGGTAGAGGTGTTAATATCTGCTTTGATGGCTTCCGAAGGAATTTCATCTGGTGCTGTGGCTTTACCATCTTTTAATAGTTTGATGACTTTCATTATTTCTTCTTTGCTTGGTTTTCCACAGTTAACGTGTAACTCTTCTTCTGCTGGTAGTATATCTGGAGGATTATTTGAGCCGGGTTTGTTCAAAAGTTCTTCAAAGTGCTCTTTCCATCTCTCCATTTGTTCCCTTATATTACTAAGCAGATTTCCTTTCTTATCTTTGATACAGGCGTTGATCTGATTGTATTTTCCACCTAATTTCTGTGTGCTGTTGTACAGTTCTTTCATATTCCCTTTATTTGCTGCTTCTTCTGCCTCTTTAGAGAGGTAGTTATTTGATGGTCTAGGTTACCTCGACTGCAAAGACACTGACAATGTCTAAAAGTATCTAAGGGCCCATAAATACATGTATATACACACACACACACAGATGCGTGTATACATATATACACGTACAAACAGACATGTACATACTTATACATATCAACATACACACATATAAACATGTGTATGTATATATACATATATATGCATACATACATGCACACACATACATGCATATATATATATATATATATATATATATATATATATATATATATATATATACATACCAATACCCATACATATGAACACATACATGCATGTGCACACCCATACGGGGACAATCATGTATGTGTAGAATCGTGCGCATAACGCACACATAACCAGAAGAGTTCACACCGGGGTCAGTGTGCAAACACAAAGGAGAAAGAATAGAAAAGTAGAATAACAGGTACTCAAAATGCGGTAAGAGTGAGATGTCTGAGAGTGGGGTGCAATAAAAACATATGAGGGGTAAGTAGCACAGAAAAAAGAGGTATATGAAAACACCGAAGTGTCTCAATGGGGACTAGTGGAGGAGAACTATGAATAGCATGGCATAGTAGATAGACTAAAGAGCCCAAACATGAGCAGTAGAGAAGGCTATGCAAAAGGGAAAGAGTAACCGAAAGGAAACTATGTGTGCGAGTGTGATACATTCATGCCTCGTGGGGTCAGCGAACCATACTGGACTATGAGGTGACTTAAGATACCAAGACCTCATTAAGAGCTGATTATTAATCTTGACACGTGGGTAAGTGAGCACATCAAATAACTACCTGGCACAGGTGGACAAGTGAGTACAGCATATAACTACCTGGCACACGTGGGCAAGTGAATACAGCAAATGACTACCTGGCACACGTGGACGTGTGTGCACAGCAAATAACTACCTGGCACACGTGGACAAGTGAGTACAGCAAATAACTACCTGGCACAGGTGGACAAGTGAGTACAGCATATAACTACCTGGCACACGTGGGCAAGTGAACACAGCAAATGACTACCTGGCACACGTGGACGTGTGTGCACAGCAAATAACTACCTGGCACCCGTGGACAAGTGAGTACAGCAAATAACTACCTGGCACAGGTGGACAAGTGAGCACAGCAAATAACTACCTAGCACACGTGGACACGTGAGCACAACAAATAGATAGCTACCTGGCACACTTGAAAAAGTGAGCACATCAAAAACTACCTGGACACGTCTCTTCTAGGCGGGGCTGCAGCCTTTGAGACAGTAGCAGCTGAACTACTTGAAAAGCCCGTGAAATGAATTCCCCAGCCGCGGATATTACATGTCCCTCCTCTAACAAACCATATAATGAAACCTACACATAACTGGAGTCGTCAGTCGCTGGACACTTCGGGACTTCCTGAGGAGGGGATCTGAAAACCTATGTGAATGTTCGGAGTGCAATGAAGGTAAGGATAAGGTACGAGAATGGAATCGGCGTCTTAACACGCGAGTTTTCACCCATATGTGCTCGGTCGCCTATCCAGAAGTGTTCGGAGACTCACAATACTCACAATACGAGGCAGCATTCCTCACCTTCCCAAAGTACTACCCTGGTACCCATTTCTGCCAGCGGCTGAGTCGACCACGGTGGTATTTTTTTTCAATCCACGAGTACAACTCAGTCTGCTTCCAGCGGGAATCGAACACGGGTACAACTCAGTCTGCTTCCAGCGGGAATCGAACACGGGTACAACTCAGTCTGCTTCCAGCGGGAATCGAACACGGGTACAACTCAGTCTGCTTCCAGCGGGAATCGAACACGAGTACAACTCAGTCTGCTTCCAGCGGGAATCGAACACGGGTACAACTCAGTCTGCTTCCAGCGGGAATCGAACACGAGTACAACTCAGTCTGCTTCCAGCGGGAATCGAACACGGTTTGTCCGAGACACTGCCGACTGCATTAGAGTACCCCCTCCCCCATCAGATTTTATATTTGAGTTTACTACATTTTCATTAATACAAAAATGTATCAATGAGAAGAGAACAGCTGGAATATATTGTAACAACTGGGAACATTGAGGGACGAAGAGATAAAGGTAAGCAAAGAGACAAAAATACCAGACAGCTTAAGAGAATGGCTTGGCAGATGGTCAACAACAGAAATGATAAATAACTGTCGAGATCGAAAATTGTGGAGAGACATGATCACCTACGCCAGCAGGTCCGGTACTTGATGATGATGATCAATGTTTAACAAATATGTAGTTATAATGCATCTATGGACATGTTCGGAGTGCAATGATGATGACCAGCAAATAACTCGATAATCATACCATACCGTATAATCCAATGCCGTACCATGCTCACTGGTCTATATCAGAGGGTGGTGCCCATACTGTCGTAACTAAATCCGGGCCAGCAACGAACACAGACAGACCAAACATGGATTGGTTGGTTGCGTTCGCCGATTGACTAAAGTATTCTAGAGTATCATGGTAGACTAGAATATTCCTCTTCATCATCCGCCCTTACAAGGACGTAGTGGACGTGTCTGCGTAGTGAAACATGGATTAAATGGGTGGTCTTCGTCGCCTACGGTGGACGAACATTACAACTGCTCTGACGAAAGTGCATGCTACACCATCACTCTCTCTCTCTCTCTCCTTCTCTCTCTCTCTCTCTCTCTCTCTCTCCTTCTCTCCTTCTCTCTCTCTCTCTCTCTCTCTCTCTCTCTCTCAGTGGACGGTCTCTTGGGAGGCATTGTCATGATGCGTGAAATGAGAACCGATATAGCCCATTAGTCATCCATTATTGTAGCGAAGTACATCTGGGGATCCTCACAGCTTTGTACCGCTGTTTCCACAAGTAAGTAAAGTGCCCCCGTCACGCCAAGTGGCGTATAGGGAATATGGTGTTAGTGACCCTTCACGCCAAGTGGCGTATAGGGAATATGGTGTTAGTGACCCGTCACGCCAAGTGGCGTATAGGGAATATGGTGTTAGTGACCCGTCACGCCAAGTGGCGTATAGGGAATATGGTGTTAGTGACCCGTCACAACAAGTGGCGTATAGGGAATATGGTGTTAGTGACCATACACTTTACAGACCTTCGGCACATGATTTTTGGGGGTAATGTGGTCGGAATTACGCCCGTGCTGCTTTACTTTCCCAGAAAAAAATCAGGTACCCATTTAAGGCTTGGTTAAACCGGAAGCCGGTCGGTTGGGATCGAACCCTACCTCTTGTCCTTTGTAGTCCAGTTCACTAACTACAGAGCTATCGCGGCTTCTTGTTTCCACATGTGGGGCCTGTTATTTGTCGACATCTCATAGAAACGGCACACTCAACCTACAGGAACATAATTTACACAATTTCTTGCTTCAATACAGTGGCGTAGTGCAGGAGGATAACTTCAAAGTTGAAGGAATAGACCTGGAGACAGTTCAGAACTACAACTACCTGGGGACATACTATAACCAGCGGTGGAAAATGTACAACTGAAATAAACAAAAGAATAGCAATGGCAAAAAGTAATTTTAATGTCATGAAAAATATACTAACATCAAAACAATTAATACCAGGGCTAAAACTAAGAATAGCTAAATGTAGTAAAATATCTTCTCAATATTCCTGTATGGTGCAGAAACATGGACATTAGACATGAAAACAGAACAGAAAATTGAAGACTTTGTAATGTGGATTTCTAGTTATTTATATAGAGTTGGATGGAAAGAAAAGAAAAAAAAACGATGAAGTTTTAAAACAACTAAAAATGTTGGGGCAAGTTAAAAAAAACACATCAGCCTACTAAAAGTAATATTGGAAGAGAAAATACACGGTAAAAGAGTGAGAGGCAGACCAAGACTAACATGGACGAGTAACATCAAAAGATGGACAAGACAGCCATTGACAACCTGCACCATCAAAGCAAGAGACAGAGCAGAATGGCGCTCCATGGTAGCCAACCTTCAATGCGGAGACGGCACTCGATGATGATCATGAGTGCAAGAGACGTCTGAGGGGCGGTTGCCTGGCCGCGAATTTCTTTGGGGCGCAAAGTTTTTAAAAAGTAGTTAGAATAAATAGAGTAACATGTTAGGGGGCACAATTCTTACCTGGTCCTGGGCGCTGACAACACATGCTTATCTTGTCTCGGGCATTGACAACCAATATACTTTCCTCGCTCCGACGCTGGCAATATGTCTAGCCTGGTAATATAAAATGCGCAGCTGCTTTTAATACCTTCTTCTTCTTCTTCTTTCCTTCCTCATCTGCCTTTCAGCGTCGAGGGGAGATATAATTTGCGGTTTTTTGCTCTTCTGTTCGCCTCTGCTGCTGTTATGTTTCCTAGTGCTTCTAATATTCCATCGACACATCTTTTTCGTGGTCGACCTTTGGGTCTGGTGTTCTCACAACGTTTGTTGAAGACTCATCGTGTTGTGTTTTGTTCTTTCTGCCTTGTCTTGTGGTCAAACCATTTTGTCTGTTGTTTCCTTATATATTCTATGGCGGGGGCTATTCCTAGCTTTTTTTCTCAGTTCTTCATTTCTGATCTTATCTCTCATACTGTTTCCTGTCATTCGTCTAACACATTTCATCTCTGTAGAGGTTATTTTTTTCTTATTGTTCTTGCATCTAGGGTCCAGGTCTGGCATTGGTAGCACAACGTGTTGATGAAGATTGTATTGTATAGTGCTCGTTTTGCCTCCAGAGTTATTTCCTTGTTGGACAATAGTGGTGATAACTGTCCGATGATTTGACAAACTTTGTTGCATCTTGATTCTATCTCTGCTGTTTGAGAATTATCGTTTATCATTAGACTTCCTAGGTATTTGAATTCCTCTACTTGTTTTAGTTGCGTGCCTTATATAGTTATGTTGATGTTCTGTTTATTTTTGGCGACATTCATGACTTCTGTTTTGGTGATGTTGATTTTCATGTTGTATATTGTGCCTGAGATGTTGAGTTTGTTTAAGTGTTCTTGTAGGTCTTCTATTGTTTCATGTATTAGTGCCTGGTCGTCTGCAAATAGAAGCTCGTTGATCTCCTCTGTCTCTGATGGGTTGACTAGCTTTCATATATGGTCCATGTATGTTATAAACAGTAGGGGGGATAGTACGCACCCCTGTCTTACACCTGATCTAACTTCGAAGTGTAGCCTGCTGCTGTTCTGATCCTGCAGCTGCTGCTGACGTAGAGGCTTTTAATAAGGTTGGTTAGATGTTGGCTTACTCCGTATGTTGTTAGTTTCTCCCACAGTTGTTCTCTGTTTACTCTGTCGAATGCTTTTTCCTGGTCAATGAAGGCTATGTATAAGTTTTGATTGTGTTCTGTCGTTTTTTTCTGCAAGCTGTTTTAGTGTGAATAGTGTGTCGGTACATCCTCTGTTTTTTTCGGAACCCCATTTGAGAATCGCTTAACTGTAGTTCTATTATTGGTCTCAGCCTTTTTTCCAAGATTTTGGCGTATAGCTTTCCTACATGGCTGAGCAGAGATATACCTCTATATTGATTGCAGTCTCTTTTGCTACCTTTCTTTTTCCATATTGGTATGATGATTGCCTGTTGCCAGTCTTCTGGGACTTGTTGTTGGTGCCATGCTGCATTAAATATTCTGTTCAGCCATTGCATTCCAGTTTCTCCTGCTG
Source organism: Megaustenia siamemsis (assembly GCA_032433765.1). NCBI lineage: Eukaryota > Metazoa > Mollusca > Gastropoda > Stylommatophora > Ariophantidae > Megaustenia > Megaustenia siamemsis. The sequence goes on from JAVIAB010000107.1 coordinate 29,418,290, forward strand.
CTGCTATTATTTCTATTGGTATGTTATCTATCCCTGGTGCTTTATCTCTTGGTGCATATTTGATTACTTCTTCAATTTCCTCTTTCATGATGTTGGGTTCAGTATCTGTGAGTTCTAGCGCGGTTTTTGTTGTCTTATTGGTAGTTGGTATGTTTAACAGGTCCTCAAAATATTCTTTCCATCTCTGTTGCATACATTGGTTATTTGATATTGGCTGTCCGTCTTTGTCATTTATCAGCTCAGTAGGATCATGATTTTCTTTTCTCGCTCTTGTGGCTTTTACTGCTTTGTAGAAATCTCTTGTGGCTGTCTTGAAGTCCCTGCTCATGTTTTGTCCGAATTCTGTACAATTCTATTGCTTAGCTTCTTTGGTCAACATTTTAACTCTTTTTCGAACCAAGGCATATTTTTCATATTTTTCTTGGTTTTTGTTCTCCCTCCAATTTTTTAACAGTTTCTTCTTTTCCTTAATTGTTTCTCTGATTGTTTCGTTCCACCACGGGGTGCTCTTTTTCCCTTCTCTTGTTCTTAGCTTTGTTACGCAAACTGTTTTAGAGATGTTGGTTACTGTTTTCTTAAATTGTTTCCACTCTTCTTCTACTGTGCATACTTCGTTAGGGAGTTTCTTGAACTTCTCCTATTTTTTCTTCTAGGGTTTTCCTTGTTTCTTGATCTTTTAATTGTTTTATTTTTATTGTCTGTTCTTTTCGGTGCTATATAGAACCAACTCTGACCTATGAAAGCGAATCATGGACAGTAGACAAACAAATGAAAAGACGATTAGAGGCCACAGAGATGGGATTTCTCAGAAGAATGTTGAAAGTTCCCTGGACAGATAAAAAGACCAATGAGGAAGTTCTCAAAGAGGCCAACACAAAAAGGGAGCTCTTAAAAAACATCAGAAAGAAGCAATCAACATTTTTCGGGCACATCATGAAAAGAGCAAAGTTGGAATACTTGGTTACAACTGGCAAAATAAAAGGAAAGAGAGATCGCGGACGACAAAGAGAGAAAATACTGGATAGCTTGGTGTCATGGCATGGAAAACAGTCAACAACAGAACTCATACGATGCACTGTAGATAGAAGATTGTGGAGGGACATGATCGCCTACGCCCAACCGGCAGGGTACATGATGATGATGATGGTCTTTTCGCTTCTTTTGTTTGTTTTCGTATATTATCTTTATTTTTGGCTGTCTTAGCGTGATCATAACCATCTTGTGATCCGTGTTGTCTGTAATATTTGGGACTGCTCTGCTGTCGGTTACTCTTCACTTGTTCTGTTTTCTTGTTAGTATAAAATCTATCTGGCTTCTGCATGTTGTGTCATTCCATTTGTACCAGGTGTATACTTGCGACTCTCTGTGTTTGAAGAATGTGTTGGTGATAAATAAATAATTTTGATTGCATAGATCCAGCAGTCTGCTTACATTTTCACTTATTTCAGCCGTTTTATGGTCAAAGGGTCATAAGATATCTCTGTTCTCACTGTTGCGTTTCCCAAGCCTTCCATTAAAACCTCCCATCGCTAACATGTCGTCGCTTTCGTCAATCTTGTTAATGATTTCACTCAGTGTCTCGTAGAATTCTTCGCTGTCTCTTTCATTGTTGTTGCATGGAGTATAGATTTGAATGTAATTTGTTTTTCGATCGTCTTCTAGCAGTTTCATTGTGATAATTCTTTCTGAATGGTATTTTATTTCTAGAATGTTCTTTGCGTGTTCTGGGTCGATGATAAAACCTACTCCATGTGTTGCTCTTTCTGTGTTGTCGACTCCTGAGAATACTTTCGTGTAGTTCATGTGTGTTTTCTTTATCTGTTGTCCTTTTACTCTGGTGTCCGCCAATCCTAGTATTTTAATTTTCCTTTTTGTCATTTCTTCTATAAGTCCGACTTCTTTATTTTTTATCCCTCATATATTTATCGTTGCTACTTTAATCTCCATCTTCTGTGTGTTTCTCTGAGCATAAAACATTTATCCCTTACCGACCTGCTGAGTCAGTCGTAAGTTAAGAGCTTAACTTAAGAAAAACACACGATGGGGGTTTAGCCCGACTGATGTTTCCCCCCACGTGTTTGATCGCTAAAGTCTCACATGCGATCTTTTACGATCTAAATATAAAACTTCAGCTGACTACATTTTAAAAAGTACTTATCAGTTCTTATCCTCCTCCTTGGTAGAAAACTTTACACAACTTTTCGAAAATTATATTCCGTTGGAAACACAATATATTAAATCACTTTAATCACACAATCTACACTCCGAATATAAAACACCCGCCATCTTGAATTGATTCCATTTTAATACCAAAGTAATATTTTAGCTAAAATTATCGATAAATCTCGCTCGAGTCATTGACTAGTAAAAATTATCCAAATCCGAGCCTGCTACGTTCAGTTTTTCCTTAATTTTCCCGGAGTGTGGTTCTATTTTTTTTTTTTTTTTTGCGTTCATCCGCTAAGTTTACGTACTTACGTTGTGTCGCTATATTACGACAAAGACGTGATATCTGCGCCTTTGGCCCGGCATATACGTTTTAGGTGTGGGTAGACTTCATTAACAATTTTGCACAGGTAATGACCATTTAGGGAGCCGCGATAGTTCAGTGGTTAGTGAACTGGACTACAAAGGACAAGGGATAATAAGAGATTACTTCACACCAGAGACGGTCGCGCTGCTCAACTTTCTTTCTGGCTTTACCCTCCCCTGCTCTCTGGGTAGCGAGATCCCAACCGACGGCTTCCGGGTTCACCCAGCCTTAAATGGCTACCGGATTTTTTTCTGGGAAAGTAAAGCGGCACGGGCGTAATACCGACCACATTATCCCAAAAATCATGTACCGAAGGTCTGTAAAATTTATGGTCACTAACACCATATTCCCTATACGCCTCTTGGCGTGACGGGCATCTTTACTTTTTTTTTCAACTAATGACCATTTTGGCCTAATATTTTAGACTTTTAACTGCCATGGAATATTTAACGTGGGCGAATGCACACATGACCTCATGTCTTTCATCGTTATTATTTGAGAGGGCCAAGCATGGGATCTCGCTACCCAGAGACCAGGGAAGGGTAAAGCCAGAAAGAAAGTTGAGCAGCGCGACCGTCTCTGGTGTGAAGTAATCTCTTCCCCGCAACAGATGATGCTACAAAGTGAACTTTGACCTCTTCTAATAATCTTATTGGGTAATTATTAACTACCGTGCTTGCTGGCGACGGTAATCACGTTTCTTCACAACTTTCGGTCTCTAGTCATTTCTGTTGTTGAGTTCATTACATTTTCATTTTTTGTAGATGCCTGCTCTCTTCTCTCTCTATTTCCCTCTATACTTCCATTTATTGAGCTGTCTCAGCTCCAGCTGTCTCCCTCTATACTTCCATTTATTGAGCTGTCTCAGCTCCAGCTGTCTCCCTCTATAATTCCATTTATTGAGCTGTCTCAGCTCCAGCTGTCTCCCTCTATACTTCCATTTATTGAGCTGTCTCAGCTCCAGCTGTCTCCCACTATACTTCCATTTATTGAGCTGTCTCAGCTCCAGCTGCCTCCCTCTATACTTCCATTTATTGAGTTGTCATATAGCTGCAGCTGCCTCCTTCTATACTTCCATTTATTGAGCTGTCTCAGCTCCAGCTGCCTCCCTCTATACTTCCATTTATTGAGTTGTCATATAGCTGCAGCTGCCTCCTTCTATACTTCCATTTATTGAGTTGTCATATAGCTGCAGCTGCCTCCCTCTATACTTCCATTTATTGAGCTGTCTCAGCTCCAGCTGTCTCCCTCTATACTTCCATTTATTGAGTCGTCATATAGCTGCAGCTGCCTCCCTCTATACTTCCATTTGTTGAGTTGTCACATAGCTGCAGCTGCCTCCCTCTATACTTCCATTTGTTGAGTTGTCACATAGCTCCAGCTGTCTCCCTCTATACTTCCATTTATTGAGTTGTCACATAGCTGCAGCTGTCTCCCTCTATACTTCCATTTGTTGAGTTGTCACATAGCTCCAGCTGCCTCCCTCTATACTTCCATTTATTGAATTGTCACATAGCTCCAGCTGTCTCCCTCTATACTTCCATTTATTGAGTTGTCACATAGCTCCAGCTGCCTCCCTCTATACTTCCATTTGTTGAGTTGTCACAGCTCCATATGCTTCCTTATATTCTTCTATTTATTGAGTTGTCTCAAAGCTGCAACTACATCTCTCTATTCTTCCATTTATTGAGTTGTCACATAACTCCAGCTCCTTCTCTCTATTCTTCCATTTATTCAGTTTGTTCATAACTCCAGCTCCTTCCTTCCCATAACAGGACCAAGCAGTGATGATTGTTTCCTGTTGATCTACGTGGTAAGATTCAACTTCATCTTGCCTTATTTTATAACAGCCTCGTTACTCTTACATTATCTCTCCGGAGACGCTTGTGTCAGGAAGCGAGTTGGGAGCGGTCAGCTACTGATAGCTATAGGCCTGTGAACTCGCACCATTCAGACCCTACTCGGTCGTTTCGTGATACCTCTAGAAACAGACTAGCAAGTCTAGCCTGGCTATTAAGTAAGGGGTTAAGGCAAATAAATGCAAATGAATGCATAAAAATGCGGATTTTCTTTTCTTAAACCAGTTTCGATTATTTTGTTTTGGATGTTTCATTACTAGTTAACTATGCAGGATTAGTTTTATTTACTTACATATCTGTGTGTGCATGTTGTTTGTTTGTTCCCGCTGAAGGCCTATTGAGCCGAAACGTCGTTCAAATCTGTGTCGTCTATCAACTCGTAAAGCTTTTACTATACCATTTTTTTCTACTTTTTTTTCAATTCACCCTCTATGTAAGTAGGTATTGAAGAGGAAAAAAAACCCGGTACTCAAAAATGTCGTTCTAAAGTCGGATGCTTGGACCGAAAGACGCAGTTCTACATTAAACCACAACAGAACGCATCTACGCCCACTTAACGCCCTTATAAAGGCGGAAGTCGAAGTTAACAATCAATTCCTTCAGTAGTCATCCCGTGAACGACAGAAAGAAAGAACATAGCTGTCGATGGTACTCTCAACATTCCTCTGTGTAACGCATTTTTGTATACTCCAAAGATTAACTTTGTGACAATGGAAGAAAAAAAGTGGTATGGTAACAGCTTTACGTGGTAGTTAACAAAACAAAAGTAAACATTTCGGCCACGTAGGCCTTCAGCTGGAACAACAAACAACAAACTGCCTACCTGGCCGAAACGTCGACTTTTTGTTTTGTGGCTATACTCTGTGCAAATGTTTACCACCTACATATACCACATATCACCTACATATACCACATACCACCTAAATATACCACATACTACCTACATATACCACATACCCCTTACAACCACATACCACCTACAACCACATACCACCTACATATAACACATACCACCTACATATACCACATACCACCTAAATATACCACATATCACCTACATATACCACATACCACCTAAATATACCACATACTACCTACATATACCACATGCCACCTAAATATACCACCTACATATACCACATACCACCTGCATATACCACCTACATATACCACATACCACCTAAATATACCACATACCACCTAAATATACTACATATCACTTACATATACCACGTACCACCTACAACCACATATCGATATTCAAACCTTTATTAACCGGATTAAGAAGAGATAGATATGAGTATTTCCTGTCATTTGATTTACTTTTCGCTGAATGAGGCAGAATTCGAGAGACATTCTGAAAGTAAAATCGGACTGTTAGGTACATTGGATCCAATCTCTTGTGTCCGGGCATATTATTTGTGATTTTGATTCATTCATTTTCCTCTCGGATCGAAGACGGCACATATGGCTGAAGTCACAGTTCTCAACAAGTGACGAATTGCTACTATAGTTTCATAGTCAGGAGAAGTGACAAAGAGTATATAGACCAAAAAAAAAATATAGAAAAAATATGTTATGGTTAAAGCTTTACGTCATTAATAGACGACACATATTTGAACGACGTTTCGGCTCAATAGGCCTTTAACAGGAACAAACATACAACACACACAGATATGTATATACTAGAGTAAACACGTGGGACGATATACAAACATAGAGTAGCAGCGGTATTGTACTAATAGGGTCAAGGCCAAGAAATGCATAAAAATGCGAAGCTGCAGTAAAGCTAATTGTAAGGAGAAAGGACATAAAAATATATCATCATCATGTACCAAGCCTTCTGGCGTAGGGGATCATGTCTCTCCACAACGTTCAATCTCGACAGTTATTTATCATTTCTGTTGTTGACCTTCTGCCAAGCCATTCTCTTAAGCTGTCTGCTATCTTTTCTCTTTGCTTCCCTCTATCTCTTTGTCCCTCAGTTTTCCAGTTGTTACAATATATTCCAGATGTTCTCTTCTCATTACAAAAAATGGTGATTGTTTCTTCCTAATATTGGAAATTAGATCTCTTTTAGAACGTTTTCATTACTCTTGTTAGCTGTCCATGGTATTCTCAACATTCTTCTGTAAAACCACATTTCTACAGACTCCAGTCATTTTCTTGTATGTTGTCCTATTGTGCATGATTCACATTCATATGTTAAGACTGGCTCTACATAACATTTAAGAACTCTTTTTGATCGTTGTGGCGATTCATGATTGTACAAGAAGTTACGATGGTGGTTTTCCGTCGGTTTGTTTACGGTTGGCTCTGCTAGCCTTTGACTAAAAAGTCTCACCCACAAGGCAGTGGGGTTGTTTTATTTCGGGGTACCCTCCCTAATCCTTCTACTCTCCCTAGCTTACCAGCAAAAATATATAGAAACAAAAATATCTAGAAACAAAAATATATAGAAACAAAAATATATAGAAACAAAAATATATAGAAACAAACAAATAGAAAAAAAAACGGTATGGTTAAAGTATGGTTTCTTAGTCCCACGGTTGAGTCTTCACTATTAATTGTTTCTGTGTAGTGATTCCCTGGGTCTACCTTATTTTCTTTTACCAGCTGGTTTCCAAAAGAATGCCTGATGCGGAAGTCTTTCTTCAATCAATCTCAGCATATGACCGATGTATTTTCAACGCTTTCTTCTTATAAAGTTAGTCATGTTTTCTTGTTTCGGTACGTCTTTCATCTGTTCGCTTCAAATGCATTCTCCGGCTTGTTGCATGAGCTACTGAGTTGAGTGCTCTGTGCACACCGTGAGCTGTGTGTCTCATCCGTTTTTATCACGTTTCGATATTCCAGTTGTTTACGATGAATGATGATATCGTATGACAAGGAACAGTTGGCTGTGTTCACTTTCTGCGCGGTTTCGCCTTATGTCTTTTGGCGTGTGCTGAGACTGCTACGATGGGGACTACAGTTGCCTTTCTTTGTTTGGGAGATGAGATATTAATTCGGATGACTCCGCTGGCACGGGCGGTTGAGCAATTATGGATTTTAATTCGTTTGCAGTGTCGGGCCCCGGGCCTTCCACAACCAAATAACCAAATGCATTCTTCCAGCTTTGCTTGAGATCTCAAGTAGGCACTTAAATGCCTGTGAAAGTATAGGTGGATTTGCAACAGTCACATCCGTGTGCTAGCACTGGTATAGCACCGGAGTTGAACAGTTTTGTTTATTTATTGAGAACTTTTATCTCCAGATGTTCGTCAGTTTGTTGTAAACATTTGATGCTAGTGCCATGCTTGTCATCATTTCTGATGTTACGTCTCCATCTCTGGGCATTTTTTAGCCAAGGTAACTTTTTGTAAAATTCAATTGTTAATTATAAAACGACAATCAACCACTAATATCTTCAGTAATCAAGAAAAGACGATGGTCATATGTTGGTGATGAGGAGAGATAATAACCGAATATCAAAGCAAGCCCTCATGTGGGAATCAACAGGTAAGAGGAAAATAAGCCGACCCAGAGAGACACTGAGAAGAACATTAATCAGAGAGGCATGAGCAGCGGGAATCGGCTCCTCAATGAGATAGAGTTGCTTGCACAGAACAGAGACAAATGGCGAGATTTGATAAAATATCTTTAGAAATATTGGAAATTGCTAGAATAAAAATTTAGATAAGAAAAAGAGTATCTGGGTCTATGCCTTATGGGCCGGCTACAGCTCGAAAGGTCAATAGATAGATAGATAGATATGAGAAGTTTTGTTGGTAATACTAAGGACTCTGTTATTATCGGCTGCTTAACTGCAGCGCAACCATAGCCAAAGAATGATAACAATTGGTCTTTGCTACAATTTTTGGAGTGAGAAAACTTTCACATAAATAAGAATACTTGTAATCTCAGATTTGTCTCTCAACGATATACCACCAGCGGACATCAGTTATTGAAGTTTCTTGGGTCTTCACGCCATCAGCGTTTATCCGATAGATCGTCACTTCATCAGATTTATCCATGGATCGTAACGTCATTAGTTTTTATTTAAAACATCTAACGATTTTAGCATTTATCCACATATCGTCACGTCATCAGCATTTATCTGGTAGATCGTCACGTCATCAGTTTAAATCCATAGATTGTCACATCATCAGTTTTTATCCATATATCGTTATGTCATTAGTTTTTTTCCCCATAGATCGTAACGTCATCAGTTTGTATCCATATATCGTTACGTCATCAGTTTAAATCCATATATCGTCACGTCATCAGTTTTATCCACAGATCGTCACGTCATCAGTTGTTATCCACAGATCGTCACGTCATCAGTTGTTATCCACAGATCGTCACGTAATCAATTTTTATCCATAAATCGTCACGTCATCAGCTTGTATCCACATATCGTCACGTCATCCGTTTTTAATCCATAGATCGTTACGTCATCAGTTTTTATCCATAGATCGTCATGTCATCAGTTTTTATCCACAGAGCGTTACGTCATCAGTTTTTATCCACAGATCGTCACGTCATAATTTTTTATCCACAGATCGTCACGTCATCAGTTTTTATCCATATATCGTCACGTCATCAGCTTGTATCCATATATCGTCACGTCATCCGTTTTTATCCATAGATCGTTACGTCATTAGTTTTTATCCATAGATCGTCACGTCATCAATTTTTATTCACACATCGTCACGCCATCAGCTTTTATCAACATATCGTCACGTCCTCAGCTTTTATCCACAGATCGTCACGTCGTCAGCTTTTATCCACAGATCGTCACGCCCATCAGTTTTTATCCAGAGCTTACAACGTCATCAACTTTCAACCCCAGATCAACCCCCACATTTTAATTCTAAAATAAACTGAGTGCCGAAGCCTTCAAATGTTCTCATGCCAGATATCAATTTGGCGCAATGACTCCACCAATATGCCCTCACTTTATTCCCTCGATATGTCTGCAGTCACCGGCACTCACCGTTAACCTTTGACCTTCTCATACAGCTCGTTAACTGGATAAATTTCAGCGCTCTGTAACTACCAGGGTACGTTGATGACCCCGACTGAACATTAATCAGCGGCTGGTACAAGATGCGAATCGGACACGCTGAGCATCAGCAGTAAACCCACAACAGGATGATTCTGAACGTCTGCAGGCACATCCACTACTTTAGATGCCTCCATTTCTGGACAATATTCTTAATCATCAATACCACGTCTGCCTTTCAAGAAATCGGATTTCATGGAGGTAAGTTGATTATTTGTTGACAACCGTTCACTGAATTTGATGTTACAAATGTATGTAACCGTGCCCCTAGTCTTCCAGCTCATCCTCCAATGTTGCCTTTACTCCTCAAATGTTACTTCAATGTTAATGTTACTCCTCAAATGTTATTCCAAAATGTTTTCCTCCAATGTTACTGTTACTCCTCCAATGTTACTGTTACTCCTTCAATGTTAATGTTACTCCTCCAATGTTACTCCAAAATGTTTTCCTCCAATGTTACTGTTACTCCTCCAATGTTACTGTTACTCCTTCCAATGTTACTGTTGCTCCTTCCAATGTTACTGTTGCTCCTTCCAATGTTACTGTTGCTCCTTCCAATGTTACTGTTGGTCATCCAATGTTCCTCGAGAATGTTATTTCCTTAATGTTTCTGTTACTCCTCCAATGTTACCCAGTATGTTGATTATTTCCACATGCTTTACTTTGTCAAATGCTTTCGTGTAGACTATAAAGCACATGTATAGATCTCTTATCTTAAAGTAAGAAAAAACGGGGTAAGGTTGACTGTAACATTTCTCGTCAAATGTATTTATTTACTCAGTTTATTGTAATACCGACCACATTACCCCAAAAATCATGTGCCGATGATCTGTAAAACTTATGGTCACCGACACCATATTCCCTATACGCCACTTGGCGTGACGGGGGCACTTTACTTTTTTTACTCAGTTTATTTGTTTATTTTATATCCGGGAATGAAAGAACAATAATCATGATCTGCACACCTTGCAACTACTGCCCAGGGCATGACGGATCTATACTCTGACCACATCACAGCGAAACATCAGCGCACCTTGCAACTACTGCGCATGACATGATGGATCTATGCTCTGACCACATCACAGCGAAACATCAGCACACCTCGCAACTACTGCTCAGGGCATGCCGGATCTATACTCTGACCACGTCACAGCGAAACATCAGCACACCTTGCAACTACTGCGCATGACATGATGGATCTATGCTCTGACCACATCAGAGCGAAACATCAGCACACCTCGCAACTACTGCCCATGACATGACGGATCTATACTCTGACCACATCACAGCGAAACATCAGCACACCTCGCAACTACTGCCCATGACATGACGGATCTATACTCTGACCACATCACAGCGAAACATCAGCACACCTCGCAACTACTGCCCATGACATGACGGATCTATACTCTGACCACATCACAGCGAAACATCAGCACACCTTGCAACTACTGCGCATGACATGATGGATCTATGCTCTGACCACATCAGAGCGAAACATCAGCACACCTTGCAACTACTGCCCATGACATGACGGATCTATACTCTGACCACATCACAGCGAAACATCAGCACACCTCGCAACTACTGCCCATGACATGACGGATCTATACTCTGACCACATCACAGCGAAACATCAGCACACCTCGCAACTACTGCTCAGGGCATGCCGGATCTATACTCTGACCACATCACAGCGAAACATCAGCGCACCCAGCAATACAGCAGCGATGTTAATATATTATTACAATATTCACGAAATAATTCTGGACAGCTTTGTAAAGCTTCATTTGCCTGTAACATTTGCCATTTTTGACGCACACTCTCAGCCGGAGATTTGAATGTCGTTCTGGAACATTCACGCCACCAAGGGGCTGGCATATATCTCAGGAGAGCATACCGTGGTGTTTATGCTGGAGACGCCCATTCAAGCCATCAGTGTGGTTCTTGAATTGAGCCCTGTTGTCGAATGCGCATTTATTAAACACGTCAGTGAACCAGGCATGTCAGATTTATTTATTTGCAATCAATTTCTATTGTCTCCTGGCTACCTCTATACATCATCGTTTAGGGTCTTTCATTATTTGGGATTGAATGTGTTTTTTGTTTTATTTGTTTGCGGTGAAGGTGGTTTAGGTTTATTTGATGATACATAAAGATCTTACTCATTATTTTGGCAAAGTTTCGCAGTCAGCATTTATAGTATCAAATTTTCAAATGTTTTGGTGGACACTTTTTCTTGAAATTCTTTACTTCTACTTCTTCTTCCTCTTTCCTTTCTTATCTGCCTTTCAGCGTCGAGGGGAGATATAATTTGCGGTCTTTTGCTCTTCTGTTCGCCTCTGTTATATTTCCTAGTGCTTCTAATATTCCATCGATCCATCTTTTTCGTGGTCGACCCTTGGGTCTGGTGTTCTCACAACGTTTGTTGAAGGCTCGTTGTGTTGTGTTTTGATTTTTCTGCCTTGTCTCGTGGTCGAATAATTTTATCTGTTGTTTCTTTATATGTTCTATGGCGGGGGCTATTCCTAGCTTTTTTCTCAGTTCTTCATTTCTGATTTTATCTCTCAGACCTAATCCTGTCATTCGTCTAACACATTTCATCTCTGTAGAGGTTATTTTTCTTATTGTTCTTGCATCTAGGAAATCCTTTACGATAACACGATATTCGAGCTCTGAAAAATGTTGGGACGGACGGTGGAGCGGATATGGAGATGTCCCGGGTGCAATGAAACTGATTCCATGAATAGAATAGAATAGAATATAGTTCTGAAGGCAATGCCCCTGACAACAACAGAGCTGGAGACTGCCAGCGACTCATAGCTGATGGCTTGCACCAGGATCTGTAAACCAGAAATATAGAATCTTTTCGCGGTGCCTCTATATAGAGACTAACCAATCTAGTCTGGTCAAGCGAGCTGGGATCGAAGGAGGATGGCAAGCCGGTACTAAAAAATGCAGTGCTTAAGTCGGATGTGTTGGGTCGTAAAACGCACATAAATCACAAGACAAGGCATCTACGCCCATTAGACGCCTTTATAAGAACGTATGACGAAGAGAGCTATACATTTCTTTTCTTGTCATCGAAGGAAAGCCAGAAGTCAAGAAAGAAATGCTCTCTGATGTTTCCATGTCAAGGAAACGGGAGTGTTCAAAACTGACGATCACAGATGCTGTCCTTTTTTTCTTTCATCACAGAAACTTTCACTTCTTTAAACCTGTCTAAAGGAGTTGTCTCTGTATTTAATACTCTGTCTCAAACGTTTTATCTGTCTAATGGAGTTGTCTCTGTATTTAATACTCTGTCTCAAACGTTTTATCTGTCTAATGGAGTTGTCTCTGTATTTAATACTCTGTCTCAAACGTTTTATCTGTCTAATGGAGTTGTCTCTGTATTTAATACTCTGTCTCAAACGTTTTATCTGTCTAATGGAGTTGTCTCTGTATTTAATACTCTGTCTCAAACGTTTTATCTGTCTAATGGAGTTGTCTCTGTATTTAATACTCTGCCTCAAACGTTTTATCTGTCTAATGGAGTTGTCTCTGTATTTAATACTCTGTCTCAAACGTTTTACCTGTCTAATGGAGTTGTCTCTGTATTTAATACTCTGTCTCAAACGTTTTACCTGTCTAATGGAGTTGTCTCTGTATTTAATACTCTGTCTCAAACGTTTTATCTGTCTAATGGAGTTGTCTCTGTGTTTAATACTCTGTCTCAAACGTTTTATCTGTCTAATGGAGTTGTCTCTGTATTTAATACTCTGTCTCAAACGTTTTACCTGTCTAATGGAGTTGTCTCTGTATTTAATACTCTGTCTCAAACGTTTTATCTGTCTAATGGAGTTGTCTCTGTATTTAATACTCTGTCTCAAACGTTTTATCTGTCTAATGGAGTTGTCTCTGTATTTAATACTCTGTGTCAAACGTTTTATCTGTCTAATGGAGTTGTCTCTGTATTTAATACTCTGTCTCAAACGTTTTACCTGTCTAATGGAGTTGTCTCTGTATTTAATACTCTATCTCAAACGTTTTATCTGTCTAATGGAGTTGTCTCTGTATTTAATACTCTGTCTCAAACGTTTGTCAAATGGAGTTGTCTCAAAAGTTTTCTGTGTATTTAATCCCGTCTCAAACGTTTTCTCTATATTTAATGCTATGTCTCAAAAGTTTTCTCTGTATTTAATCCTCTGTCTCAAAAGTCTTTTCTATCTCAAAAGTTTTCTCTGTATTTAATCTTATGTCTCAAAAGTTTTCTCTGTATTAATTCTATGTATCAAAATTTTCTCTGTATTTAATCCTCCCTTTCAAAAGTTTTCTCTATATTTAATCATCTGTCTCAAAAGTGTTCATTGTATTTAATCCTCTGTTTTAAAAGTTTTCTCTATATTTAATCATCTGTCTCAAAAGTGTTCATTGTATTTAATCCTCTGTTTTAAAAGTTTTCTCTGTATTTAATCATCTGTCTCAAAAGTTTTAACTGTATTTAATCCTATGTTTCAGAAGTTTTCTCTGTATTTAATAATTTGTCTCAAAAGTTTTCACTGTATTTAATCCTTGTTTCAGAAGTTTTCTCTGTACTTAATCATCTGTCTCAAATGTTTTCACTGTATTTAATTCTTGTTTCAGAAGTTTTCTCTGTACTTAATCATCTGTCTCAAAAGTTTTCACTGTATTTAATCATCTCTTTCAAAAGTTTTCTCTGTATTTAATCCTCTGTCTCAAAAAGTTTTCACTGTATTTAAAGCTGTCTCATAGGTTTTCACTGATTAGGTGAAAATAGCTATTTATTGTCGGTATTGTTTTAAATTGCTATCACAGATATCTAGAACTCTAATTCTCTGTCACATTAGTTTATTAATTCCCTGCGAAATGGAAATCGTGCTCTTATGTCAGGACATTTAGGAAACTCTTTGTGGAGACTGCACTGGGAATGGTGCCCTTATGTCGGGACATTTAGGAAACTCTTTGTGGAGACTGCACTGGGAATGGTGCCCTTATGTCGGGACATTTAGGAAACTCTTTGTGGAGACTGCACTGGGAATGGTGCCCTTATGTCGGGACATTTAGGAAACTCTTTATGGAGACTGCACTGGGAATGGTGCCCTTATGTCGGGACATTTAGGAAACTCGTTGTGGAGACTGCACTGAGAATGGTGCCCTTATGTCGGGACATTTAGGAAACTCGTTGTGGAGACTGCACTGGGAATGGTGCCCTTATGTCCGGACATTTAGGAAACTCTTTGTGGAGACTGCACTGGGAATGGTGCCCTTATGTCGGGACATTTAGGAAACTCGTTGTGGAGACTGCACTGAGAATGGTGCCCTTATGTCCGGACATTCAGTCAACTTGTTGTGGAGACTGCACTGGGGATGGTGTCTTTATGTCCGGACATTCAGTAAATCCTTCTAAAATGGAACAATCTAGAAATTAAACAATTCTTTAAAACAATTATTTTCCACGTTTGCAGACGACACATATTGGTAGCTGAAAGTGACCATAAAGTTAATGACTTGTTATATGAAATATGGTATATTGCTTGGAGGTCGTATATGAAGCAATCAATACTATTTGAGCATTCATGTTATTCTACAAACAAAAACAGATAATTTGTATCGCTGCCTTGCATCCCTCGAAACAAAGAAATGAGTGAAACCGGAGAACGGATTTTTTTTTTTCCGTTATGTATCAGATATTGATTTGTCTGTGATCGATTATGGACCGAGTACCCCCCCCCCCCCTTTCCCCCACAGTGTGGGTGATCATAAAGATCGTGGTTAACATCCGTTCAGAGAAAGGCAAATATTGCTGGACGGCGCAGGTGGGTTATTAAGCACGTGTCACGTGACAATCGAGCGGGTAAATATCATGATGTGCCGTGCTGTTTAGGGTTGTGAAGAAAAAAAATCTAAAAGTGATGTTGGATA
Source organism: Megaustenia siamemsis (assembly GCA_032433765.1). Taxonomy (NCBI): domain Eukaryota; kingdom Metazoa; phylum Mollusca; class Gastropoda; order Stylommatophora; family Ariophantidae; genus Megaustenia; species Megaustenia siamemsis. The sequence continues at coordinate 29,433,654 of JAVIAB010000107.1, forward strand.
GAGTGTAGTTGTGTCTGGGAGTTGTACACAAATTTTGATTGTACATTCGTTCCACACAGTCTACAGTGTCATGTAATATCTATCTATCTATTGACCTTTCAAGCCGTGGCCGGCCCATAGGGCATAGACCCAGATACACTTCCTCTTTTCTAAATTGTCTTTCTAGCAGTCTCAATCCTTGTAAAGATCGTTTATCAAATCTTGCTATTTGTCTCTGTTCTGTGCATACAATTCAATCTCATTGTGGGAGCCGATTCAAGTATTGTTATTGTTATTGGCTATGGAAGGCCTCGGTATCACAGCAAACGAATTAAAATCCATAATTGCTCAACCGCCCGTGCCAGTGGAATCATCCGAATTACTAACTTATCTCCCAAACAAAGAAAGGTAACTGTAGTCCCCATCGTAGCAGTCTCAGCACACGCCAAAAGACATAAGGCGAAACCGCGCAGAAAGTGAACACAGCCAACTGTTCCCCGTCATACGATATCATCATTCATCGTAAACAAGCGGGATATCGAAGCAGGATCAAAACGGATGAGACACACAGCTCACGGTGTGCACAGAGCACTTAACTCAGTAGCTCCTGCAACAAGCCGGACTTGGAATATGAGGAAACTGCAAGAAGGAACACTTTTCAGACATAGCCTTCAATGGTTCCTGCCGCCTATCCAACATATACCATGGGAGTTTACGTCCTCCCGATTCAAGTATATAAATAGTAAGCGCCCCGTCACGCCAAGTGGCGTATAGGGAATATGGTGTTAGTGATATAAATTTTACAAACCTTCAGCACATGATTTTTGGGGTAATGTCGTCGGTATTACGCGCGTGCCGCTTTACTTTCCAAGAAAAAAATCAGGTATCCATTAAAGGCTGGGTGAATTGGTAGCCGTCGGTTGGGATCGAACCCTTCCTGTTGTCCTTTGTATTCCAGTTCACTTACCACTGAGCTATCGTGGCTCCCGTTTCTAGTATATCATCATTATTATCAAGTACCGGCCCTACTGGCGTAGGTGATCATGTCTCTCCACAACTTTCGATCTCGGCAGCTATTTATCATTTCTGTTGTTGACCTTCTGCCAAGCCATTCTCTTAAGCTGTCTGCTATTTTTTCTCTTTGCTTCCCTTTATCTATTCGTCCCTCTTTTTTTCCAGTTGTTACAATATATTCCAGTTGTTCTCTTCTCATTATATGGCCAAAAAATTATAATTGTTTCTTCCTAATATTGGTAATTAGCTCTTTATTTGCTTTGACCTCTCTCAGAACATCTTCATTACTCTTCTTAGCTGTCCATGGTACTCTCAACATTCTTCTGTAAAACCACATTTCTACAGACTCCAGTGATTTTCTTGTCTGTTGACCTATTGTCCATGATTCGCATCCATATGTTAAGACTGGCTCTACATAACATTTAAGAACTCTTTTTCTTGGTTCTATTGTTGTCAAAAATGGATTGCATAGTATCATTCTCATTTTTTGGAAAGCTGCTTTTGCCTGAGCCATTCTGCATCTCACCTCTTTTGTACATCTTCCGTTTGAGGTTAACAAAGTTCCCAAATATTTAAATTCACTTACCTGTTTTAATATTGTTCCACTTGTTTTTATTTTGCACTGAGGTGATATCTTTTTCTTTGTTGTTATCATTACCTCTGTCTTTTTGCTATTAAGACTGAGTCCTTTATTTTTGCTTTCTTTCACTATAATGTCCAACATTTCTTGTAACTCATTTTCACTCTTAGCGATTAAGACCATCATCAGCATACCTTAGATTATTTATATTATGACCTCCAATAATTATTCCAGGCATGTCCCTTATGGATCTTAAAATAATCTCACTATAAATATTAAACAAATCTGGTGACAGCACACAACCTTGTCTAACACCCTGTTTTATTTGTTGAAACATTCCCAATTGGTTTCCACTTTTTATGGCCGCTGTTTGTTGCCATTACTTGTTCTTTATTATTCTTAGATCTTTGCTGTCTACGTTTATGCTTTCTAAAATGTTGATTATTTCTCGGTGATTTACTTTGTCAAATGCCTTGGTGTAATCTATGAAACATAGGTATAGATCTGTTTTCACCTCTATGGCTCTTTCTACTAAAGATCTTATGATATAAATGGCATTGCTTGTTCTTTTATCTCTAACAAAACCACACTGTTCATCGCTAATTTCTGGACTGATTTTGTTTCGCACTCTTCACATGATATAGTAATATCTTAGGCTTATTGTGCGATTCTAGTATTTACTGACAGTATAATCTTGACTATAGCTATCTATAGATTTACAAATGTTCACGGGCTGACATGGAATTCTCGGAAAACCTCCAACTAGAGTGATTTGTTCAGATTTGAGAGCAGGTTTGGTTGTGGGTGTAATGACATCATCCACCTGTAGCTCCTACAGCTGAAAGCATCTCTCTAATTGGAGGGTTTTCCGTTTTATTTTCAGCCCGATGGCCTTTGGAAATCTATAGATGGTTATTGTCTGGCAACAGCTATCTATAGTTTGACTAAGGTCTGCAGGTAAATGTAACGATAAATTTCGGAAGAATCAAACTTTTGTGACGTTTTCAATTTTGCGAGTTATAGACGGTTGACGTCATTTTACCCACAACCGCTCAAGCTCGAATAGCTGTAAACGTCACAAACATTGAGTGTTTCCTTTCAGCCCGCGGGCCTTTGCAAACAATATATGGTTGCTGTCTGACAATATATTCAGTGAGAGCCTTTCACGAGCTTTCATGATCATTACCGAACCTTAGAGTCGTGACCTAGTCGATTCCCTTAGAGGGTCAAGAAGCTGACGGGTCGAAACTTGTTTAACAGTTGACTTCTGATGATCAGATCACCATCTGTCGTAAAGATCTTCATGAACAGTTTTTTTTTTTTAAATAAGGGACTGTAGTAGATGTATCATCATTACGAAGGTGATATTTATGCTAAGTCTATTTTGGTTATGGAAGGCCCCGGAATCACTGCAAAGGAATTAAAATCCATAATTGCTCAACAGTCCGTGCCAGTGAAATCATCCGAATTAATATCTCATCTCCCGAACACAGAAAGATATCAGTCTCAGCACACGCATAAAAGCATAAGGCGAAACCGCACAGAAAGCAAACACAGCCATCTGTGATGCGATATCATCATTCACCGTAAGCAATCGGAAATTCGAAACATGATCAAAACGGATGACACGCACAGCTCACGCGTATATTGTCTCTGGACTACAATATTTTAGACAACGCCGAAGAGGAAGATGCAGTCATCTGTACAGACGGATCCGTACTAGGACACCAAAGGGATGCATGAGCATTTACAGCACGCTCGGCAGGCAGAACTGTCAAAGAAGACAGTGGTGCTTATGTTATGACTACTAGTAGCATGACGATGGAGGTGATGGCAGTGACCAGGACACTCATCTGGTTAGAGTCACATAACTACACCCATGCCTGCATGCTCGTTGATGCCATGAGCGTGATAAAAAAAATGGAGGCGGCTCTGTACACAAGCATTGGGTAGATTCATAGCAGACGTAAAAAAAAACGTAGGATCACCTTTACGTACCTGGACATGCGAGAGGACGGGGCAATGAAAGAGCGGACAGGTTGGCTAGCTGTGCTGTCATTGACAACAGTCAGCCAATGGATCAGGCACACGTCATCAATGCCCTCCGAGATGCGATAACCATTACCCTACGTATCTCCATCCGATGAAAGAAATGGAAGGTAAGATAAGTACATCCAGAAACGAAACTCTTAATGGGCGCATAAAGGAACTTATCATCTAACACAGAACAGGAGTCGTCAGTCGCTGAACGCTGAAGTGCTTACTGAGGAGGGGATCTGAGCACCTATGGACACGTCCGGAGTGCAATGATGATAACCTACAAGTATCTTAACAAATCAATACAATGTGTAACGGACCGCCATTTCCGAAAATTGGTTACCGGCTTCGATGTGCCATTTGGCGACCATTTTATTGTGGTTTATTTACGGACGTTTACGGTAGGGCATATCGTTTACCGAATCAGGAACAAATCGCGAACAGCGAATGCGCTGTATTACTTCTTATGTGAACTTGTGGTAGAACCAATACGATATTTGAGTAGACGTAGAGCTGGGTTGTATTTCACCGCGATCCTACCATCATCAATATTTCAGCAGAAGTAGAGCTGGGCTGTATTTCACCGCGATCCTACCATCATCAATATTTCAGCATAAGTTGAGCTGGACTGTACTTCACCGCGATCCTACCATCATCAATATTTCAGCAGAAGTAGAGCTGGGCTGTATTTCACCACAATCCTACAATCATCAATTATTTAGTAGACGTAGAGGTGGGCTGTATTTCACCACAATCCTACAATCATCAATATTTCAGTAGACGTAGAGGTGAGCTGTATTTCACCACAATCCTACAATCATCAATATTTCAGTAGACGTAGAGCTGGGCTGTATTTCACCACAATCCTACAATCATCAATATTTCAGTAGACGTAAAGGTGGGCTGTATTTCACCACGATCCTATCATCATCAATGTTTCAGTAGACGTAGAGGTGGGCTGTATTTCACCACAATCCTACAATCATCAATATTTCAGTAGACGTAGAGGTGGGCTGTATTTCACCACGATCCTATCATAATCAATATTTCAGTAGACGTAGAGGTGGGCTGTATTTCACCACAATCCTACAATCATCAATATTTCAGTAGACGTAGAGGTGGGCTGTATTTCACCACAATCCTACAATCATCAATATTTCAGTAGACGTAGAGCTGGGCTGTATTTCACCACAATCCTACAATCATCAATATTTCAGTAGACGTAGAGGTGGGCTGTATTTCACCACGATCCTATCATAATCAATATTTCAGTAGACGTAGAGGTGGGCTGTATTTCACCACGATCCTATCATAATCAATATTTCAGTAGACGTAGAGGTGGGCTGTATTTCACCACAATCCTACAATCATCAATATTTCAGTAGACGTAGAGGTGGGCTGTATTTCACCACAATCCTACAATCATCAATATTTCAGTAGACGTAGAGCTGGGCTGTATTTCACCACAATCCTACAATCATCAATATTTCAGTAGACGTAGAGGTGGGCTGTATTTCACCACGATCCTATCATCATCAATTTTCAGTAGACGTAGAGGTGGGCTGTATTTCACCACAATCCTACAATCATCAATATTTCAGTAGACGTAGAGGTGGGCTGTATTTCACCACGATCCTATCATAATCAATATTTCAGTAGACGTAGAGGTGGGCTGTATTTCACCACAATCCTACAATCATCAATATTTCAGTAGACGTACAGGTGGGCTGTATTTCACCACGATCCTATCATCATCAATATTTCAGTAGACGTAGAGGTGGGCTGTATTTCACCACAATCCTACCATCATCAATATTTCAGTAGACGTAGAGGTGGGCTGTATTTCACCACAATCCCACCATCATCAATATTTCAGTAGACGTAGAGGTGGGCTGTATTTCACCACAATCCCACCATCATCAATATTTCAGTAGACGTAGAGGTGGGCTGTATTTCACCACAATCCCACCATCATAAATATTTCAAGAGAAGTTGAGGTGGGCTGTATTTCACCACAATCCCACCATCATCAATATTTCAAGAGAAGTTGAGGTGGGCTGTATTTCTCCGCGATCCCACCATCATCAATATTTCAGCAGAAGTTGAGGTGGGCTGTATTTCACCACAATCCCACCATCATCAATATTTCCCATGAAAAGTAATTTCTGGCAGCAATTTACTAAATGAATTATTTTAAAAAAGAACTTGTAAACTTATACATCACGTAAACAGCGTTTTATTAAAACGCGACAAAACGATATTTCCTATTACAACAACTGGACTACAAGGAAACGTCACAGCTATTTGCCACTGATACTTTAGTTAGTTTGCTCATTTGTGTTTTACGAGAAATATAAAACGCGTAGACATCTTCTATTAAACATTTATGTTGGTTATAAGAAGTTATTTCTAAATACGTAAAAACGTGTTTGGTTAAAATTAATGGTTATGGTTATGGAAGGCCCCGGTATCACTGCAAACGAATTAAAATGCATAATTAAAATTGAATATTGTACCTCAGTAACTATCACACTTTGGCGCTGGATAGGACATACACTGCGGAAGCCAACTGAGAGTATTATACAACAGGCCTTTTTTTTAGGAACCCCAAGGAAAAAGACAAAGAGGAAGACCAAGATATTCTTGGAGAAGACAGAAGGAAGCAGAGATGAAGATGACGGGGAAGACATGGTATGATCTTAAAAGAATGGCAAGAAACAGAACGGCTTGGAAAGTGTTTGTTTGAAGACCTATGCTCCACATGGAGCTAAAAAAAGTAGAAGAAGAACTAGCAAATTTGACAATCATTTTTTTCTAATAGATTTATTCTGTTGAAAAGTCATTCATACATAAATTTTTACTTTCGATAGAACATTTTATATTTTGTGTGTAAGTAGAGAGCTCCGTCACGCCAATTGGTGTATAGGGAATATGGTGTCAGTGACCCTAATTTTTATATACCTTCGGCACGTGATTTTTGAGGTAATGTGGTCGGTATTACGACCGTGTTGCTTTACTTTCCCAGAAAAAAATCCGGTACCCATTTATGGCTGGGTGAACCTGGAAGACGTCGATCAGGATCAGACCCAACATCTTGTCCTCTGTGGTCCAGTTCAATAACCACTGAGCTATGGCCGCTCCCTTATATTCTGTGTGTGGTGTCACAAATTGAAACCACTTTCATAAAACATTCATTGCTAAGAATGAGTGGCATGTGCTATACTCAAGACACGGACAGACAAAACTGCTGGAAGATTTTCAAGTTTATTCATTTTTTTGGGTTTTTTTTCCGTTCGCCAGCTTTTAGCTTTGACGAAGTCCCTAGAGACTAGGAACTGAATTTTGCGTATTAATCCATTTTTCCCTGGCAGCCGTGTGCACAGGGGTCCCTACCCGCACAAGCAGATAGCTTCGACTTCGGAGGTACTCACATTTTTTCCGTCGATGAGTAATTGACGTTTCAAGCCGGGCCTCGCTGCTGAGACTAGGGGTGGTTGCCGCAGAGAGAAATCATAAATAAAAATCCTAACTGGTGCAGCCGGGATTTGAACCCACAACCTCTCTGTCTCAAGGCCGGCGTCTTGCCTCGAGACCAACTAGTCCCCCAAAAGTTTCAAGTTTATAACTAGAATGCCACTTTTAAATTGTTGTTGTTGACGTAATGCCACGAGTAGAAGAGGGCAGGTTGTTCTTTGACACATTTGATGTGGCGGGTCGTAATGACATTCCCAGCTCTTACTGGAGAAGTTAGAGTTCGTCTATCCCAGGCTATGCTGGGAAACTCCAGCCCAGAGGTACTACAATACTGAGTCTTCTATATCAGTAACAGCCACCACTACAGGGAACACGGCGATCCTAGCTTCTGTTAGCCAGTCTGGTTTGACGCAGATTGTTACCAGGGGAGACCACGAGGGGGTAGAAGTGCTAGGTCTTGGTCAGCTGATGGTGCGCCGATCCTGTTATTGCGACCGCAGGTCGCATTCGTTTCTGCTCCCCCTCCCCCACTTTTAGATTGAAAAAGGCAGCTGTGGCGTATGTAAACCGTAATCAAATATGATCAGCCTTGTTCTGTACGTAAATCTTTATATGGAAGACGCACACATACATACACATAAAATAGTATGTTAAAATTTATGCAAACTTTATGTCCGTAGCTACACTCCTGGGTGGTCGTTTCGAGAACATACATCTTACCTCGCAGGGGCGTTGCCTTCTTGGGGTCTAATTTGGGCGGTTTATTTCTTGTCGAACAGGTTGAGTTTGACATTTTGATGAGCCAGGTCACCTAGTGACCGGGGAAATAGTATCTTGAGTTAGGATGTGCAGCCACGCCCCGGAGCAGGAAATCGAGATAAGCAATGTGATCATGTGAAACAAATATATGCCAAAAGTCACATGCATTCAAGCGCCATTTTCCTCGTACGTCACATTCTATAAGTGGAAAGTTTTTCATTCTTTCTCCTTGGCAGTACAATGGAGCGCTGGCTACAACAGACGTGGTAAACAACCGAAAAGTTGGAGAGATTTCCACGGAGGTTCACTATCACCTATGTCAGCTGGCACTTGATGATGGTGATATTGATAATTAATTACCCTTTACTTCTTGTGTGAACACTGAAGAAGAAGAAGATAATGATGATGATTATGGATGATGATAGATTACAATGATGACGACGACGACGATTATTCAACCAAGGAAACAGCTTAAAGGCTATAAATATATATATATGGTGTCTATTTATGGTGTCTATATATGTGTATGATGTCTATATATGGTGTCTATATATGGTGTCCATATATGGTGTCCATATATGGTGTCTATATATGGTGTATATATATATATATGTGTGTGTGTGGTGTCTATATAAGTATGGTGTCTATATAAGTATGGTGTCTATATAAGTATGGTGTCTATATATGAATGGTGTCTATATATGTATGGTGTCTATATATGTATGGTGTCTTTATATGGTGTCTATATAAGTATGGTGTCTATATAAGTATGGTGTCTATATAAGTATGGTGTATATATATGCTGTCTATATAAGTATGGTGTCTATATATGTATGGTGTCTATAAATGGTGTCTATATATGGTATCTATATAAGTATGGTTTCTATATAAGTATGATGTCTATATATGTATGGTGTCTATATATGGTGTCTATATAAATATGGTGTCTATATAAGTATGGTGTCTATATAAGTATGGTGTCTATATATATGGTGTCTATATATATAATATATATATATATGTGTTGTCTATATATGTATGGTGTCTATATAAGTATGGTGTCTATATAAGTATGGTGTCTGTATATCGTATCTGTATATGTATGGATATACATATATAAATATCTCTCTTTATCTCTCTCTCTCTCTCTCTCTCACTTTCTTTCTCTCTGTCTCTCCTCTGACGAATTATTACCTGTATCAACAATTTAGTCATTAAAAAAAAATATGTTACTTGTGGATTTCAATCACAATTTAGCCGTTTACAAAAGTTTGATGTACAGGGCTTAAATACATAATTCAACATTTTAGACTCAACATGGAGCTCGATGTGTCTGAACCACCATTATCACATTCAATGTAAAATTATTCAGTTTCCGCAAGTTTTAAAATATATTTCAAAAAAGACTACAGACTTCATTCACCAGACGATTAGTCCAATGGGTTAGTGGCAAGACCTTACAATGGATAACGTGTCTGCCTCATTATTAATAACATCTTCATAACATAGAAGCCCAAATGTGCACCCACTGAGACCGAGATCATTTTCTAAGACCTCAAGTGCGCAATGAATGAGCCCTCGACCACATCCTCGTTGAATTCTCAAAAAGAGGTCACACGGGCGTGCCACGCATTCTCTACAACCAAGTGAAGCCGTCAGTACTTCACTTCACAGATAGATGCTACCATCATCAGAGGTTTAACAACTGACACTCCACTTTCTCTTCTGTTATGTTTTCCCGAGAAAGAACAGTTTTTGACGTTTCATATATTTGTATATACGTTCTCAGTGGAAGTCTTTTAATGCAGAGTAGATAACTGGGTCAGGGACGCTTTTACGAGGGGTTTGTGGGGATAACGTGTTGAATTTGATTTGGTGGAGTCTGCGTTGAGGAGTTGGAGATGTGGGAGTTTAAGTTGTGGAGTTGGAGATGTGGGAGTTTAAGTTGTGGAGTTGGAGATGTGGGAGTCTGAGTTGTTGAGTTGGAGATGTGGGAGTCTGAGTTATGGAGGTGGAGATGTGGGAGTTTAAGTTGTGGAGTTGGAGATGTGGGAGTCTGAGTTGTGGAGTTGGAGATGTGGGAGTCTGAGTTGTGGAGTTGGAGATGTGGGAGTTTAAGTTGTGGAGTTGGAGATGTGGGAGTCTGAGTTGTGGAGTTGGAGATGTGGGAGTCTGAGTTGTGGAGTTGGAGATGTGGGAGTCTGAGTTGTGGAGGTGGAGATGTGGGAGTTTAAGTTGTGGAGTTGGAGATGTGGGAGTCGGAGTTGTGGAGTTGGAGATGTGGGAGTTTAAGTTGTGGAGTTGGAGATGTGGGAGTTTAAGTTGTGGAGTTGGAGATGTGGGAGTCTGAGTTGTGGAGTTGGAGATGTGGGAGTCTGAGTTGTGGAGTTGGAGATGTGGGAGTCAGAGTTGTGGAGGTGGAGATGTGGGAGTTTAAGTTGTGGAGTTGGAGATGTGGGAGTCTGAGTTGTGGAGTTGGAGATGTGGGAGTCTGAGTTGTGGAGTTGGAGATGTGGGAGTCTGAGTTGTGGAGGTGGAGATGTGGAGTTTAAGTTGTGGAGTTGGAGATGTGGGAGTCTGAGTTGTGGAGTTGGAGATGTGGGAGTCTGAGTTGTGGAGTTGGAGATGTGGGAGTCTGAGTTGTGGAGTTGGAGATGTGGGAGTTAAAGTTGTGGAGTTGGAGATGCGGGAGTCTGATTTGTGGAGTTGGAGATGTGGGAGTCTGAGTTGTGGAGTCCTCATCAAGGCCAGCTCCTTGTCGTGGGGATGGGGCTTAACAGTCACCAGGGACTGAAAACTAAGACTGGCCAGGCCTTCCTACAACCGAGCAAGACCACAGTCTGCTCTAGCAAGTTCAAGTGCTGAAGTCGGAGGCAACCAGCCAAAAGGCGCACGACAATCAGGATGCCACGCACTCAACGCAAATGGAAGTATGTCTATAACCGCAAATCGATATGGCACTCGCCCTGTGATGGGCACTCAGGCAGGAGCAGCGCCGGGTCCTCAGCCTCGAAAGGGCCCAACCTCTATTACTGGATGTCCTTCTCAACCGCTCTGTGGAGTCAGGGGGCGAGAGAATAGAGCTACTGGCCAATCCAAAATAAGACCACTAAAATAATGCACTGGAATGCTGAAGGCATCAACAGCAAAAGAGATGGGTACAGTAAAAAGATAGAATTAGAAAATATCCTGCATGAAGAACAAATAAGCATATGCTGTTTGCAGGAAACCCATCTAAACAACGACATAGCCTTGAAGATTAGGGGATACCAGTGCTACCGATCTGACAGAATAAATAGACAAAAGGGCGGAATACTGACTCTTGTAAGGAACAACATTAATGCATGTCAGATTGAAGTGTATATGGATGGGGCGGAATATCAAATACTGCACCTCAGGACAGGAAATACAGACTTCCATCTACTTAACTACTATTGTCCGAGTGACCGCCCACTAGCACTAGACACAATTACATTAAAAGAAAGAATAATTGTATGTGGAGACTTTAACAGCCACTCACAGAGCTGGGGCTATGAACATATGGACAAGAGAGGTGAAGAGCTTGAAAATTGGCAGGATGACAATGGGCTTATACTATTAAACCAGGCAACAGATCCACCAACATTCTACTCCAGATCATGGCATACCACATCTACACCAGACCTTGCTTTCCATTCACCAGACCTGGATTGGAATATCACACGAATTGTTGGGAAACAACTTGGAGGCAGCGACCACCGACCAGTCTTTTTAGTGGTACAAAATAAGGCCATCAGGGAGAGCAGCACTCTCTCCAGATGGAATTACAAAAAGGCAGACTGGAAAATGTATCAACACTACACCAGTGTACTGACTAAAGATATAAATACAAATAGAGACATCAACAAAATAGTTGATGAATTCAGTAGACTAATAATACAAGCTGCCAGTGAAACAATACCTAGAGGGGCACGGAAACACTACAAACCATACTGGAGTAGTGAGCTAGAGCAACTGCACAATGACATGGAAACATCTCGAAAGCAAGCAGAAAATAACCCTTGCCAGGAACACCACAATAACTATCATCATGCTAAAGCCAAATTTCAACGGGCTAAACTACAAGCCAGACGGAGAAGCTGGAAAGAGAAAACAGAGTCCTTGAATCTTGAACGAGACACAAGAAAAGTGTGGAAGCTTGTAAAACAGCTGAATGATGAGGGTACAGAAAGGAACACCAAAATTACACTGAAGAAGGATGGAAACATTCTAACAGGTAAACATGCAGCAAATTACTTTGCAGACTCCTTTGCAAATGACAATAATATTGAAATTAGCCTAGAAAAACGACAAGAGACCCGTTTAAAACAACAAAATGCAAGACAAGAAGAGACCACACATGAAGTAATGGAAACACCCATTACACAAAGAGAGCTAGAGCTGGCAATATCCAAATTAAAAATGAAAAAGTCACCAGGCAATGATGGAGTGTCCAATGAAATGATTAAGAACTTGGGAACTGCAGCTAAAGCAAAACTACTGCAGATCTACAACATTTGTTGGACCACAGGTAGAGTGCCACATGCATGGAGAGAAGCAATTATGATACCATTACTAAAGCCAGGAAAAGATGGTTCAATGACATCCAGCTATAGACCAATCAGCCTTACAAGCTGTTTGTGTAAAACAATGGAACGTATAATCAATCTCAGACTGCAGTGGTACCTGGAAAGTGAAAATCTCCTTGTCCCACAACAAGCAGGCTTTAGACAGTGTTACTCTACCGAAGATCAAGCAACCTATCTTTCCCAGGAAATTGAAGATGCGTTTCAAGAAAAGAAACTGGTACTAGCAGCATGGATAGACCTAAAGAAAGCATTTGATAAGGTATGGAAGGAAGGGCTTTTGAAGAAACTGAGAAATTATGGAGTAAATGGCAGGATGTACAAATGGGTCAAAGCATACCTGCATAACAGGAGAGCCAGAGTGCAACTGGATGGTCTTAAGAGTAAGAAGGTCTTATTGCGCTAGGGCGTTCCACAAGGAGGGGTACTATCTCCAACACTTTTTCTGATCTACATCAATGACCTAGTTACTGAACTACCACATGTCATCAAAGTGGCAATGTATGCAGATGACTTGGTAATGTGGTGCACAGAGGAGTATGCAACAGTGGCCTCCAAATTGCTACAAAGAGCTATGAATGCACTGAATTCATGGACAAATAGATGGTGTATCAGCATCAATACAGACAAATGCAGTACTACACTTTTCACACTCTCCCCAAAACAAAAAGCAGGAGCCATCTACATAAACAATGAGCCTGTGAAAGAAGACATACAAGCTACATATCTCGGAGTTACATTTGATAACAAACTATCTTGGAAACAGCAGATAAATAAGGCAACCCAAAAAGCAAGGAGGAAATTGGCTATTCTAAGAAAGTTGTGTGGAACCACATGGGGTGCGAGTGGGAAAATACTCAGTAAAGTTTACCAACAGAGTATACGCCCACATTTAGAATATGGATCATCCGCATGGTGCTCAGCATCAAACACCACATTGCAAGAACTGGATAAAGTACAAAACCAGGCACTTAGGGTCATCACAGGAGCAATGAAATCAACACCAATATTGGAGATGGAGAAATTGTGGAGGATACCAGCACTGAGAGAACGGAGAGACACAAAGATGCTGATACAGGCAGAAAAATTTGTATGCATGCCGAGACATCCAATGAAGGACAGATTCCAAAATCTTGCATTGGGACGACTTAAGAGAAGCAGCTTTATCCACCAAGCCAAGCGTATTAGTAGACAAACACCAGACATGCCAAGAGTTGTTAAACCCCTTCTGCCCATACCAGAACAGACTCCCTGGACAGATGAATCAGGATTATCAGTTCAAATACGGACAGAAGTGAAAGGAATAGTTGACAAAGAGGAACAAAATAGTCTACAGCGAAAAACAATAACTCTCAGTTTCCTGGATGAAGAATACCCACAAGACCTATGGATTCGTGTGTACACAGATGGATCAGCACAGAATGCAGTAAAGAATGGGGGAGCAGGTGCATATATAGAGTACCCAAATAACACTAGGGATATGAATAAAATAGCAACAGGGAAATATTGTCACAATTATGATGCAGAAATACAAGCAATAAAGTTGGCAATAGAAAAACTGCTGAACAGTAATCTTAGCCCACAGCCTGTAGTGTTTTTGACAGATGCAAGATCAGTACTCCAGGCACTACAATCCAGAAAATTATCACATCTGCAGACCTTATTGACTGAACTCTGCAAGCACCACAGGGTTGCCCTGCAGTGGATCCCGTCTCACTGTGGAATACCAGGAAATGAGAAAGCAGATCAGTTGGCAAAGGAAGGTTCAACAGGCACACAACTAGATACACCAGTTACATACCATCATAAGAAACAGATAATCAAATCAATCAGAGGACCACAAGCCCCAAATCAGGATGCCTTTCATGATATGAATAGATATGAACAAGTTATCATTATACGCCTAAGAACAGGACACAATCGACTCCATAGTCACATGTATACAAAATTCAAGATCGGCACATCAACTACTTGTACATGTGGACAGGCACCCCAGACTGCTGAACACATACTTCAAGACTGCACTGAATAAAGTAGACTGAGGAAAATCCATTGGCCCATAGATACAACACTACAGACAAAGCTATATGGGCCACTGCAAGAATTACAAAAGACAGTAAAATTTATACAGGAAACGACATTGCAGATATAGACAATACTTCAGGCGAACGAAAGATAGATAGATGAGTTGTGGAGTTGGAGATGTGGGAGTTTAAGTTGTCGAGTTGGAGATGTGGGAGTTTAAGTTGTCGAGTTGGAGATGTGGGAGTTTAAGTTGTCGAGTTGGAGATGTGGGAATTTAAGTTGTGGAGTTGGAGATGTGGGAATTTAAGTTGTGGAGTTGGAGATGTGGGAGTTTAAGTTGTGGAGTTGGAGATGTGGGAGTTTAAGTTGTGGAGTTGGAGATGTGGGAGTTTAAGTTGTGGAGTTGGAGATGTGAAAGTCTGAGTTGTGGAGTTGGAGATGTGGGAGTTTAAGTTGTGGAGTTGGAGATGTGGGAATCTGAGTTGTGGAGGTGGAGATGTGGGAGTTTAAGTTGTGGAGAAGGAGATGTGGGAGTCTGTTTTGTGGAGTTGGAGATGTGGGAGTCTGAGTTGTGGAGTTGGAGATGTGGGAGTCTGAGTTGTGGAGTTGGAGATGTAGGAGTCTGAGTTGTGGAGTTGGAGATGTGGGAGTCTGCGTTGTGGAGTTGGAGATGTGGGAGTCTGCGTTGTGGAAGTGGAGATGTGGGAGTCTGAGTTGTGGAGTTGGAGATGTGGGAGTCTGCGTTGTGGAGTTGGAGATGTGGGAGTCTGAGTTGTGGAGTTGGATATGTGGGAGTTTAAGTTGTGGAGTTGGAGGTGTGGGAGTCTGCGTTGTGGAGTTGGAGATGTGGGAGTCTGAGTTGTGGAGTTGGAGATGTGGGAGTTTAAGTTGTCGAGTTGGAGATGTGGGAGTTTAAGTTGTCGAGTTGGAGATGTGGGAGTTTAAGTTGTCGAGTTGGAGATGTGGGAGTTTAAGTTGTGGAGTTGGAGATGTGGGAATTTAAGTTGTGGAGTTGGAGATGTGGAAATTTAAGTTGTGGAGTTGGAGATGTGGGAGTTTAAGTTGTGGAGTTGGAGATGTGGGAGTTTAAGTTGTGGAGTTGGAGATGTGGAGTAGGAGATGTGGGAGACTGAGTTTTGGAGTTGAAGATGTGGTGTAGGAGATGTGGAGTAAAAGATGTGGGAGTCTGAGTTGTAGAATTGGAGATGTGGAGTAGGAGATGTGGGAGACTGAGTTTTGGAGTTGAAGATGTGGTGTAGGAGATGTGGAGTAAAAGATGTGGGAGTCTGAGTTGTAGAGTTGGAGATGTGATGTAGGGGATGTGGAGTAGGGCATGTGGAGTAGGCGATGTGGGAGTTGGAGATGAGGAGAAGGAGGTGTGGAGTTGGAAATGTGGAGTTGTAGATGTGGAGTTGGATAATGTGGAGTAGGAGATGTGGAGTAGGAGATGTGGAGTAGGGGATGTGGGAGTCTCTGAGTTGTGGAGTTGGAGATGTGGAGTAGGAGATGTTGGAGTCTCTGAGTTGTGGAGTTGGAGATGTGGAGTAAGAGATGTGGAGTAGGGGATGTGGAGTTGGAGATGTGGGAGTTGGAGATGTGGAGAATGAGATGTGGAGTTGGAAATGTGGAGTTGTAGATGTGGAGTTGAATAATGTGGAGTAGGAGATGTGGAGTAGGAGATGTGGAGTTAGGGGATGTGGGAGTCTCTGAGTTGTGGAGTTGGAGATGTGGAGTAGGAGATGTTGGAGTCTCTGAGTTGTGGAGTTGGAGGTGTGGAATTGAAGATGTAGGAGTCTAAGTTGTGGAATTGGAGATGTGGGAGTCTGCGTTGTGGAGTTGGAGATGTGGGAGTCTGCGTTGTGGAGTTGGAGATGTGGGAGTCTGCGTTGTGGAGTTGGAGATGTGGGAGTCTGCGTTGTGGAGTTGGAGGTGTGGGAGTCTGCGTTGTGGAGTTGGAGGTGTAGGAGTCTAAGTTGTGGAGTTGAAGATGTGGAGTTGGACATGTGGAATTGGAGATGTGGGAGTCCAAGTTGTGGAGTTGGAGATGTGGAATTGGAGATGTGGGAGTCCAAGTTGTGGAGTTGGATATGTGGAGTTGAAGATGTGGGAGTCTAAGTTGTGGAGTTTTGATATGTGGAGTTAAAGATGTGGAGTTGAAGAGGTGGAGTTGGAGATGTGGAGTTGGAGTTGCCGGAGTCTAAGTTGTGGAGTTAGAGATATGGAGTTGGAGATGTGGAGTTGAAGATGTGAAGTTGGAGATGTGAAGTGGTAGATGTGGGAGTCAGAGTTTTGGAGTTGGAAATGTGGAGTTGAAGATGTGGAGTAGGAGTTGTGGAGTAGGTGATGTGAAGTAGGAGATGTGAGAGTCTGAGTTGTGGAGTTGGAGATGTGGAGTAAAAGATGTGGGAATCTGAGTTGTAGAGTTGGAGATGTGGTGTAGGGGATGTGGGAGTCTGAGTTTTGAAGTTGAAGATGTGGTGTAGGAGATGTGGAGTAAAAGATGTGGGAGTCTGAGTTGTAGAGTTGGAGATGTGGTGTATGGGGATGTGGAGTAGGGGATGTGGAGTAGGAGATGTGGAGAAGGAGATGTGGAGTTGGAAATGTGGAGTTGTAGATGTGGAGTTGGATAATGTGGAGTAGGAGATGTGGAGTAGGAGATGTGGAGTTAGGGGATGTGGGAGTCTCTGAGTTGTGGAGTTGGAGATGTGGAGTAGGAGATGTTGGAGTCTCTGAGTTGTGGAGTTGGAGGTGTGGGAGTCTGTGTTGTGGAGTTGGAGATGTGGGAGTCTGCGTTGTGGAGTTGGAGATGTGGGATTCTGCGTTGTGGAGTTGGAGATGTGGGAGTCTGAGTTGTGGAGTTGGAGATGTGAGAGTCTGCGTTGTGGAGTTGGAGATGTGGGAGTCTGCGTTGTGGAATTGGAGATGTGGGAGTCTGCGTTGTGGAGTTGGAGATGTGGGAGTCTGCGTTGTGGAGTTGGAGATGTGGGAGTCTGCGTTGTGGAGTTGGAGATGTGGGAGTCTGCGTTGTGGAGTTGGAGGTGTGGGAGTCTGCGTTGTGGAGTTGGAAGTGTAGGAGTCTAAGTTGTGGAGTTGAAGATGTGGAGTTGGACATGTGGAATTGGAGATGTGGGAGTCCAAGTTGTGGAGTTGGAGATGTGGAATTGGAGATGTGGGAGTCCAAGTTGTGGAGTTGGATATGTGGAGTTGAAGATGTGGGAGTCTAAGTTGTGGAGTTTTGATATGTGGAGTTAAAGATGTGGAGTTGAAGAGGTGGAGTTGGAGATGTGGAGTTGGAGTTGCCGGAGTCTAAGTTGTGGAGTTAGAGATATGGAGTTGGAGATGTGGAGTTGAAGATGTGAAGTTGGAGATGTGAAGTGGTAGATGTGGGAGTCAGAGTTTTGGAGTTGGAAATGTGGAGTTGAAGATGTGGAGTAGGAGTTGTGGAGTAGGTGATGTGAAGTAGGAGATGTGAGAGTCTGAGTTGTGGAGTTGGAGATGTGGAGTAAAAGATGTGGGAGTCTGAGTTGTAGAGTTGGAGATGTGGTGTAGGGGATGTGGGAGTCTGAGTTTTGAAGTTGAATATGTGGTGTAGGAGATGTGGAGTAAAAGATGTGGGAGTCTGAGTTGTAGAGTTGGAGATGTGGTGTAGGGGATGTGGAGTAGGGGATGTGGAGTAGGAGATGTGGAGAAGGAGATGTGGAGTTGGAAATGTGGAGTTGTAGATGTAAGTTGGATAATGTGGAGTTGGATAATGTGGAGTAGGAGATGTGGAGTAGGAGATGTGGAGTTAGGGATGTGGGAGTCTCTGAGTTGTGGAGTTGGAGATGTGGAGTAGGAGATGTTGGAGTCTCTGAGTTGTGGAGTTGGAGGTGTGGGAGTCTGTGTTGTGGAGTTGGAGATGTGGGAGTCTGCGTTGTGGAGTTGGAGATGTGGGATTCTGCGTTGTGGAGTTGGAGATGTGGGAGTCTGCGTTGTGGAGTTGGAGATGTGGGAGTCTGCGTTGTGGAATTGGAGATGTGGGAGTCTGCGTTGTGGAGTTGGAGATGTGGGAGTCTGCGTTGTGGAGTTGGAGATGTGGGAGTCTGCGTTGTGGAGTTGGAGATGTGGGAGTCTGCGTTGTGGAGTTGGAGGTGTGGGAGTCTGCGTTGTGGAGTTGGAGGTGTAGGAGTCTAAGTTGTGGAGTTGGACATGTGGAATTGGAGATGTGGGAGTCCAAGTTGTGGAGTTGGAGATGTGGAATTGGAGATGTGGGAGTCCAAGTTGTGGAGTTGGATATGTGGAGTTGAAGATGTGGGAGTCTAAGTTGTGGAGTTTTGATATGTGGAGTTAAAGATGTGGAGTTGAAGAGGTGGAGTTGGAGATGTGGAGTTGGAGTTGCCGGAGTCTAAGTTGTGGAGTTAGAGATATGGAGTTGGAGATGTGGAGTTAAAGATGTGAAGTTGGAGATGTGAAGTGGTAGATGTGGGAGTCAGAGTTTTGGAGTTGGAAATGTGGAGTTGAAGATGTGGAGTAGGAGTTGTGGAGTAGGTGATGTGAAGTAGGAGATGTGAGAGTCTGAGTTGTGGAGTTGGAGATGTGGAGTAAAAGATGTGGGAGTCTGAGTTGTAGAGTTGTAGATGTGGTGTAGGGGATGTGGGAGTCTGAGTTTTTGGAGTTGAAGATGTGGAGTAAAAGATGTGGGAGTCTGAGTTGTAGAGTTGGAGATGTGGTGTAGGGGATGTGGAGTAGGGGATGTGGAGTGGGAGATGTGGAGAAGGAGATGTGGAGTTGGAAATGTGGAGTTGGAGATGTGGAGTTGGACATGTGGAATTGGAGATGTGGGAGTCCAAGTTGTGGAGTTGGAGATGTGGAATTGGAGATGTGGGAGTCCAAGTTGTGGAGTTGGATATGTGGAGTTGAAGATGTGGGAGTCTAAGTTGTGGAGTTTTGATATGTGGAGTTAAAGATGTGGAGTTGAAGAGGTGGAGTTGGAGATGTGGAGTTGGAGTTGCCGGAGTCTAAGTTGTGGAGTTAGAGATATGGAGTTGGAGATGTGGAGTTAAAGATGTGAAGTTGGAGATGTGAAGTGGTAGATGTGGGAGTCAGAGTTTTGGAGTTGGAAATGTGGAGTTGAAGATGTGGAGTAGGAGTTGTGGAGTAGGTGATGTGAAGTAGGAGATGTGAGAGTCTGAGTTGTGGAGTTGGAGATGTGGAGTAAAAGATGTGGGAGTCTGAGTTGTAGAGTTGTAGATGTGGTGTAGGGGATGTGGGAGTCTGAGTTTTGGAGTTGAAGATGTGGAGTAAAAGATGTGGGAGTCTGAGTTGTAGAGTTGGAGATGTGGTGTAGGGGATGTGGAGTAGGGGATGTGGAGTAGGAGATGTGGAGAAGGAGATGTGGAGTTGGAAATGTGGAGTTGTAGATGTGGAGTTGGATAATGTGGAGTAGGAGATGTGGAGTAGGAGATGTGGAGTTAGGGGATGTGGGAGTCTCTGAGTTGTGGAGTTGGAGATGTGGAGTAGGAGATGTTGGAGTCTCTGAGTTGTGGAGTTGGAGGTGTAGGAGTCTGTGTTGTGGAGTTGGAGATGTGGGAGTCTGAGTTGTGGAGTTGGAGATGTGAGAGTCTGCGTTGTGGAGTTGGAGATGTGGGAGTCTGCGTTGTGGAATTGGAGATGTGGGAGTCTGCGTTGTGGAGTTGGAGATGTGGGAGTCTGCGTTGTGGAGTTGGAGATGTGGGAGTCTGCGTTGTGGAGTTGGAGATGTGGGAGTCTGCGTTGTGGAGTTGGAGGTGTGGGAGTCTGCGTTGTGGAGTTGGAAGTGTAGGAGTCTAAGTTGTGGAGTTGAAGATGTGGAGTTGGACATGTGGAATTGGAGATGTGGGAGTCCAAGTTGTGGAGTTGGAGATGTGGAATTGGAGATGTGGGAGTCAAGTTGTGGAGTTGGATATGTGGAGTTGAAGATGTGGGAGTCTAAGTTGTGGAGTTTTGATATGTGGAGTTAAAGATGTGGAGTTGAAGAGGTGGAGTTGGAGATGTGGAGTTGGAGTTGCCGGAGTCTAAGTTGTGGAGTTAGAGATATGGAGTTGGAGATGTGGAGTTGAAGATGTGAAGTTGGAGATGTGAAGTGGTAGATGTGGAGTCAGAGTTTTGGAGTTGGAAATGTGGAGTTGAAGATGTGGAGTAGGAGTTGTGGAGTAGGTGATGTGAAGTAGGAGATGTGAGAGTCTGAGTTGTGGAGTTGGAGATGTGGAGTAAAAGATGTGGGAGTCTGAGTTGTAGAGTTGGAGATGTGGTGTAGGGGATGTGGGAGTCTGAGTTTTGAAGTTGAATATGTGGTGTAGGAGATGTGGAGTAAAAGATGTGGGAGTCTGAGTTGTAGAGTTGGAGATGTGGTGTAGGGGATGTGGAGTAGGGGATGTGGAGTAGGAGATGTGGAGAAGGAGATGTGGAGTTGGAAATGTGGAGTTGTAGATGTAAAGTTGGATAATGTGGAGTTGGATAATGTGGAGTAGGAGATGTGGAGTAGGAGATGTGGAGTTAGGGGATGTGGGAGTCTCTGAGTTGTGGAGTTGGAGATGTGGAGTAGGAGATGTTGGAGTCTCTGAGTTGTGGAGTTGGAGGTGTGGGAGTCTGTGTTGTGGAGTTGGAGATGTGGGAGTCTGCGTTGTGGAGTTGGAGATGTGGGATTCTGCGTTGTGGAGTTGGAGATGTGGGAGTCTGCGTTGTGGAGTTGGAGATGTGGGAGTCTGCGTTGTGGAATTGGAGATGTGGGAGTCTGCGTTGTGGAGTTGGAGATGTGGGAGTCTGCGTTGTGGAGTTGGAGATGTGGGAGTCTGCGTTGTGGAGTTGGAGATGTGGGAGTCTGCGTTGTGGAGTTGGAGGTGTGGGAGTCTGCGTTGTGGAGTTGGAGGTGTAGGAGTCTAGTTGTGGAGTTGGACATGTGGAATTGGAGATGTGGGAGTCCAAGTTGTGGAGTTGGAGATGTGGAATTGGAGATGTGGGAGTCCAAGTTGTGGAGTTGGATATGTGGAGTTGAAGATGTGGGAGTCTAAGTTGTGGAGTTTTGATATGTGGAGTTAAAGATGTGGAGTTGAAGAGGTGGAGTTGGAGATGTGGAGTTGGAGTTGCCGGAGTCTAAGTTGTGGAGTTAGAGATATGGAGTTGGAGATGTGGAGTTAAAGATGTGAAGTTGGAGATGTGAAGTGGTAGATGTGGGAGTCAGAGTTTTGGAGTTGGAAATGTGGAGTTGAAGATGTGGAGTAGGAGTTGTGGAGTAGGTGATGTGAAGTAGGAGATGTGAGAGTCTGAGTTGTGGAGTTGGAGATGTGGAGTAAAAGATGTGGGAGTCTGAGTTGTAGAGTTGTAGATGTGGTGTAGGGGATGTGGGAGTCTGAGTTTTGGAGTTGAAGATGTGGAGTAAAAGATGTGGGAGTCTGAGTTGTAGAGTTGGAGATGTGGTGTAGGGGATGTGGAGTAGGGGATGTGGAGTAGGAGATGTGGAGAAGGAGATGTGGAGTTGGAAATGTGGAGTTGGAGATGTGGAGTTGGACATGTGGAATTGGAGATGTGGGAGTCCAAGTTGTGGAGTTGGAGATGTGGAATTGGAGATGTGGGAGTCCAAGTTGTGGAGTTGGATATGTGGAGTTGAAGATGTGGGAGTCTAAGTTGTGGAGTTTTGATATGTGGAGTTAAAGATGTGGAGTTGAAGAGGTGGAGTTGGAGATGTGGAGTTGGAGTTGCCGGAGTCTAAGTTGTGGAGTTAGAGATATGGAGTTGGAGATGTGGAGTTAAAGATGTGAAGTTGGAGATGTGAAGTGGTAGATGTGGGAGTCAGAGTTTTGGAGTTGGAAATGTGGAGTTGAAGATGTGGAGTAGGAGTTGTGGAGTAGGTGATGTGAAGTAGGAGATGTGAGAGTCTGAGTTGTGGAGTTGGAGATGTGGAGTAAAAGATGTGGGAGTCTGAGTTGTAGAGTTGTAGATGTGGTGTAGGGGATGTGGGAGTCTGAGTTTGGAGTTGAAGATGTGGAGTAAAAGATGTGGGAGTCTGAGTTGTAGAGTTGGAGATGTGGTGTAGGGGATGTGGAGTAGGGGATGTGGAGTAGGAGATGTGGAGAAGGAGATGTGGAGTTGGAAATGTGGAGTTGTAGATGTGGAGTTGGATAATGTGGAGTAGGAGATGTGGAGTAGGAGATGTGGAGTTAGGGGATGTGGGAGTCTCTGAGTTGTGGAGTTGGAGATGTGGAGTAGGAGATGTTGGAGTCTCTGAGTTGTGGAGTTGGAGGTGTAGGAGTCTGTGTTGTGGAGTTGGAGATGTGGGAGTCTGCGTTGTGGAGTTGGAGATGTGGGAGTCTGCGTTGTGGAGTTGGAGATGTGGGAGTCTGCGTTGTGGAGTTGGAGATGTGGGAGTCTGCGTTGTGGAATTGGAGATGTGGGAGTCTGCGTTGTGGAGTTGGAGATGTGGGAGTCTGCGTTGTGGAGTTGGAGATGTGGGAGTCTGCGTTGTGGAGTTGGAGATGTGGGAGTCTGCGTTGTGGAGTTGGAGGTGTGGGAGTCTGCGTTGTGGAGTTGGAGGTGTAGGAGTCTAAGTTGTGGAGTTGGAGATGTGGAGTTGGACATGTGGAATTGGAGATGTGGGAGTCCAAGTTGTGGAGTTGGAGATGTGGAATTGGAGATGTGGGAGTCCAAGTTGTGGAGTTGGATATGTGGAGTTGAAGATGTGGGAGTCTAAGTTGTGGAGTTTTGATATGTGGAGTTAAAGATGTGGAGTTGAAGAGGTGGAGTTGGAGATGTGGAGTTGGAGTTGAAAGAGTCTAAGTTGAGGAGTTAGAGATATGGATTTGGAGATGTGGAGTTGAAGATGTGAAGTTGGAGGATTGAAGTGGTAGATGTGGGAGTCAGAGTTTTGGAGTTGGAAATGTGGAGTTGAAGATGTGGAGTAGGAGTTGTGGAGTAGGTGATGTGAAGTAGGAGATGTGAGAGTCTGAGTTGTGGAGTTGGAGATGTGGAGTTGAAGATGTGAATTTGGAGATGTGGAGAAAAAGATGTGGGAGTCTGAGTTGTAGAGTTGGAGATGTGGTGTAGGGGATGTGGAGTAGGGGATGTGGAGTAGGCGATGTGGGAGTTGGAGATGTGGAGAAGGAGATGTGGAGTTGGATAATGTGGAGTAGGAGATGTGGAGTTAGGGGATGTGGGAGTCTCTGAGTTGTGGAGTTGGATAATGTGGAGTAGGAGATGTGGAGTTAGGGGATGTGGGAGTCTCTGAGTTGTGGAGTTGGAGATGTGGCGTAGGAGATGTTGGAGTCTCTGAGTTGTGGAGTTGGAGGTGTGGGAGTCTGTGTTGTGGAGTTGGAGATGTGGGAGTCTGCGTTGTGGAGTTGGAGATGTGGGAGTCTGCGTTGTGGAGTTGGAAATGTGGGAGTCTGCGTTGTGGAGTTGGAGATGTGGGAGTCTGCGTTGTGGAGTTGGAGATGTGGGAGTCTGCGTTGTGGAGTTGGAGATGTGGGAGTCTGCGTTGTGGAGTTGGAGATGTGGGAGTCTGCGTTGTGGAGTTGGAGATGTGGGAGTCTGCGTTGTGGAGTTGGAGATGTGGGAGTCTGCGTTGTGGAATTGGAGATGTGGGAGTCTGCGTTGTGGAGTTGGAGATGTGGGAGTCTGCGTTGTGGAGTTGGAGATGTGGGAGTCTGCGTTGTGGAGTTGGAGATGTGGGAGTCTGCGTTGTGGAGTTGGAGGTGTGGGAGTCTGCGTTGTGGAGTTGGAGGTGTAGGAGTCTAAGTTGTGGAGTTGAAGATGTGGAGTTGGACATGTGGAATTGGAGATGTGGGAGTCCAAGTTGTGGAGTTGGAGATGTGGAATTGGAGATGTGGGAGTCCAAGTTGTGGAGTTGGATATGTGGAGTTGAAGATGTGGGAGTCTAAGTTGTGGAGTTTTGATATGTGGAGTTAAAGATGTGGAGTTGAAGAGGTGGAGTTGGAGATGTGGAGTTGGAGTTGCCGGAGTCTAAGTTGTGGAGTTAGAGATATGGAGTTGGAGATGTGGAGTTAAAGATGTGAAGTTGGAGATGTGAAGTGGTAGATGTGGGAGTCAGAGTTTTGGAGTTGGAAATGTGGAGTTGAAGATGTGGAGTAGGAGTTGTGGAGTAGGTGATGTGAAGTAGGAGATGTGAGAGTCTGAGTTGTGGAGTTGGAGATGTGGAGTAAAAGATGTGGGAGTCTGAGTTGTAGAGTTGTAGATGTGGTGTAGGGGATGTGGGAGTCTGAGTTTTGGAGTTGAAGATGTGGAGTAAAAGATGTGGGAGTCTGAGTTGTAGAGTTGGAGATGTGGTGTAAGGGATGTGGAGTAGGGGATGTGGAGTAGGAGATGTGGAGAAGGAGATGTGGAGTTGGAAATGTGGAGTTGTAGATGTGGAGTTGGATAATGTGGAGTAGGAGATGTGGAGTAGGAGATGTGGAGTTAGGGGATGTTGGAGTCTCTGAGTTGTGGAGTTGGAGATGTGGAGTAGGAGGTGTTGGAGTCTCTGAGTTGTGGAGTTGGAGGTGTGGGAGTCTGTGTTGTGGAGTTGGAGATGTGGGAGTCTGCGTTGTGGAGTTGGAGATGTGGGAGTCTGCGTTGTGGAGTTGGAGATGTGGTAGTCTGCGTTGTGGAGTTGGAGATGTGGGAGTCTGCGTTGTGGAATTGGAGATGTGGGAGTCTGCGTTGTGGAGTTGGAGATGTGGGAGTCTGCGTTGTGGAGTTGGAGATGTGGGAGTCTGCGTTGTGGAGTTGGAGATGTGGGAGTCTGCGTTGTGGAGTTGGAGGTGTGGGAGTCTGCGTTGTGGAGTTGGAGGTGTAGGAGTCTAAGTTGTGGAGTTGGAGATGTGGAGTTGGACATGTGTAATTGGAGATGTGGGAGTCCAAGTTGTGGAGTTGGAGATGTGGAATTGGAGATGTGGGAGTCCAAGTTGTGGAGTTGGATATGTGGAGTTGAAGATGTGGGAGTCTAAGTTGTGGAGTTTTGATATGTGGAGTTAAAGATGTGGAGTTGAAGAGGTGGAGTTGGAGATGTGGAGTTGGAGTTGCCGGAGTCTAAGTTGAGGAGTTAGAGATATGGATTTGGAGATGTGGAGTTGAAGATGTGAAGTTGGAGATGTGAAGTGGTAGATGTGGGAGTCAGAGTTTTGGAGTTGGAAATGTGGAGCTGAAGATGTGGAGTAGGAGTTGTGGAGTAGGTGATGTGAAGTAGGAGATGTGAGAGTCTGAGTTGTGGAGTTGGAGATATGGAGTTGAAGATGTGAATTTGGAGATGTGGAGAAAAAGATGTGGGAGTCTGAGTTGTAGAGTTGGAGATGTGGTGTAGGGGATGTGGAGTAGGGGATGTGGAGTAGGCGATGTGGGAGTTGGAGATGTGGAGAAGGAGATGTGGAGTTGGATAATGTGGAGTAGGAGATGTGGAGTTAGGGGATGTGGGAGTCTCTGAGTTGTGGAGTTGGATAATGTGGAGTAGGAGATGTGGAGTTAGGGGATGTGGGAGTCTCTGAGTTGTGGAGTTGGAGATGTGGCGTAGGAGATGTTGGAGTCTCTGAGTTGTGGAGTTGGAGGTGTGGGAGTCTGTGTTGTGGAGTTGGAGATGTGGGAGTCTGCGTTGTGGAGTTGGAGATGTGGGAGTCTGCGTTGTGGAGTTGGAAATGTGGGAGTCTGCGTTGTGGAGTTGGAGATGTGGGAGTCTGCGTTGTGGAGTTGGAGATGTGGGAGTCTGCGTTGTGGAGTTGGAGATGTGGGAGTCTGCGTTGTGGAGTTGGAGATGTGGGAGTCTGCGTTGTGGAGTTGGAGATGTGGGAGTCTGCGTTGTGGAATTGGGGATGTGGGAGTCTGCGTTGTGGAGTTGGAGATGTGGGAGTCTGCGTTGTGGAGTTGGAGATGTGGGAGTCTGCGTTGTGGAGTTGGAGATGTGGGAGTCTGCGTTGTGGAGTTGGAGATGTGGGAGTCTGCGTTGTGGAGTTGGAGGTGTGGGAGTCTGCGTTGTGGAGTTGGAGGTGTAGGAGTCTAAGTTGTGGAGTTGGAGATGTGGAGTTGGACATGTGGAATTGGAGATGTGGGAGTCCAAGTTGTGGAGTTGGAGATGTGGAATTGGAGATGTGGGAGTCCAAGTTGTGGAGTTGGATATGTGGAGTTGAAGATGTGGGAGTCTAAGTTGTGGAGTTTTGATATGTGGAGTTAAAGATGTGGAGTTGAAGAGGTGGAGTTGGAGATGTGGAGTTGGAGTTTCCGGAGTCTAAGTTGTGGAGTTAGTGATATGGAGTTGGAGATGTGGAGTTGAAGATGTGAAGTTGGAGATGTGAAGTGGTAGATGTGGGAGTCAGAGTTTTGGAGTTGAAAATGTGGAGTTGAAGATGTGGAGTAGGAGTTGTGGAGTAGGTGATGTGAAGTAGGAGATGTGAGAGTCTGAGTTGTGGAGTTGGAGATGTGGAGTAAAAGATGTGGGAGTCTGAGTTGTAGAGTTGGAGATGTGGTGTAGGGGATGTGGGAGTCTGAGTTTTGGAGTTGAAGATGTGGAGTAAAAGATGTGGGAGTCTGAGTTGTAGAGTTGGAGATGTGGTGTAGGGGATGTGGAGTAGGAGATGTGGAGAAGGAGATGTGGAGTTGGAAATGTGGAGTTGTAGATGTGGAGTTGGATAATGTGGAGTAGGAGATGTGGAGTAGGAGATGTGAAGTTGGAGATGTGAAGTGGTAGATGTGGGAGTCAGAGTTTTGGAGTTGGAAATGTGGAGTTGAAGATGTGGAGTAGGAGTTGTGGAGTAGGTGATGTGAAGTAGGAGATGTGAGAGTCTGAGTTGTGGAGTTGGAGATGTGGAGTTGAAGATGTGAATTTGGAGATGTGAAGTAAAAGATGTGGGAGTCTGAGTTGTAGAGTTGGAGATGTGGTGTAGGGGATGTGGAGTAGGGGATGTGGAGTAGGCGATGTGGGAGTTGGAGATGTGGAGAAGGAGATGTGGAGTTGGATAATGTGGAGTAGGAGATGTGGAGTTAGTGGATGTGGGAGTCTCTGAGTTGTGGAGTTGGAGATGTGGCGTAGGAGATGTTGGAGTCTCTGAGTTGTGGAGTTGGAGGTGTGGGAGTCTGTGTTGTGGAGTTGGAGATGTGGGAGTCTGCGTTGTGGAGTTGGAGATGTGGGAGTCTGCGTTGTGGAGTTGGAGATGTGGGAGTCTGCGTTGTGGAGTTGGAGATGTGGGAGTCTGCGTTGTGGAGTTGGAGATGTGGGAGTCTGCGTTGTGGAGTTGGAGATGTGGGAGTCTGCGTTGTGGAGTTGGAGATGTGGGAGTCTGCGTTGTGGAGTTGGAGATGTGGGAGTCTGCGTTGTGGAATAGGGATGTGGGAGTCTGCGTTGTGGAGTTGGAGATGTGGGAGTCTGCGTTGTGGAGTTGGAGATGTGGGAGTCTGCGTTGTGGAGTTGGAGATGTGGGAGTCTGCGTTGTGGAGTTGGAGGTGTGGGAGTCTGCGTTGTGGAGTTGGAGGTGTAGGAGTCTAAGTTGTGGAGTTGGAGATGTGGAGTTGGACATGTGGAATTGGAGATGTGGGAGTCCAAGTTGTGGAGTTGGAGATATGGAATTGGAGATGTGGGAGTCCAAGTTGTGGAGTTGGATATGTGGAGTTGAAGATGTGGGAGTCTAAGTTGTGGAGTTTTGATATGTGGAGTTAAAGATGTGGAGTTGAAGAGGTGGAGTTGGAGATGTGGAGTTGGAGTTCCCGGAGTCTAAGTTGTGGAGTTGGAGATATGGAGTTGGAGATGTGGAGTTGAAGATGTGAAGTTGGAGATGTGGAGTGGTAGATGTGGGAGTCAGAGTTTTGGAGTTGGAAATGTGGAGTTGAAGATGTGGAGTAGGAGTTGTGGAGTAGGTGATGTGAAGTAGGAGATGTGAGAGTCTGAGTTGTGGAGTTGGAGATGTGGAGTTGAAGATGTGTGTTTGGAGATGTGGAGATGGAGATGTGGAGTTGGAGTTGTGGAGTTGAAGGTGTGGAGTATCAAATGTGAGGTAGGAGATGTGGAAATCTAAATTGTGGAGTTGGAGATGTGGA
Organism: Megaustenia siamemsis; assembly: GCA_032433765.1. Taxonomy (NCBI): domain Eukaryota; kingdom Metazoa; phylum Mollusca; class Gastropoda; order Stylommatophora; family Ariophantidae; genus Megaustenia; species Megaustenia siamemsis. Next base: position 29,462,151 of record JAVIAB010000107.1, read on the forward strand.
GTAGGGATGTGGAGTAGGAAATGTGGAGTTGGAGATGTGGAGTAGAAGCTGTGGGAATCTGAGTTGTGGAGCGGGAGATGTGGAGTAGAAGATGTGGGAGACTGAGTTGTGGAGTTGGAGATGTGGAGCAGGTGATGTGGGAGTCTGAGTTGTGGAGTTGAAGATGTGGAGAAGGAGATGTGGAGAAGGAGATGTGGAGTTATAGATATGGAGTTGGAGATGTGGAGTAGGAGATGTGGGAGTCAGAGTTGTGGAGTTGGAGATGTGGAGTTTAAGATGTGGAGTAGGAGATATGGAATAGATGATGTGTAGTAGGAGATGTGGGAGTAGAAGATATGGAGTAGGAGATGTGGAGTAAGAGATGTGGGAGACTGAGTTTTGGAGTTGAAGATGTGGTGTAGGAGATGTGGATTAAAAGATGTGGGAGTCCGAGTTGTAGAGTTGGAGATGTGGTGTAGGGGATGTGGAGTAGGGGATGTGGAGAAGGAGGTGTGGAGTTGGAAATGTGGAGTTGTAGATGTGGAGTTGGATAATGTGGAGTAGGAGATGTGGAGTAGGAGATGTGGAGTTAGGGGATGTGGGAGTCTCTGAGTTGTGGAGTTGGAGATGTGGAGTAGGAGATGTTGGAGTCTCTGAGTTGTGGAGTTGGAGATGTGGAGTAAGAGATGTGGAGTAGGGTGTGTGGAGTAGGAGATGTGGAGTAACAGATGTGGAGTAGGGTGTGTGGAGTAGGAGATGTGGAGTAACAGATGTGGAGTAGGGGATGTGGAGTAGGGGATGTTGGAGTCTCTGAGTTGTGGAGTTGGAGATGTATAGTAAGAGATGTGGAGTAGGGGATGTGGAGTTGGAGATGTGGAGTTGCAGATGTGGTGTTGGAGATGTGGAGTTGCAGATGTGGAGTATGAGATGTGAAGTAGAGGATGTGGAGTTGAAGATGTGGGAGTCTGATTTGTGGAGTTGAAGATGTGGAGTTGTAATGTGGAGTTGGAGATGTGGAGTTGTAATGTGGAGTTGAAGATGTGGAGTTGTAATGTGGAATTGGTGATGTGAAGTCGTTGTTGAGGACTCGGGGTTCAATTTTCCGAGTTGTTAACTCCGTCTATGTTGTGTTGTCTGTGTTGTGTTGTCTGTGTCGAGGTTCTTGTGTTGTGTTGTTAACTTACCTTATCAATTTCAGGGAAAATAATCGGGGTGTTTTTCACATGATCATGTCACTTTTAACCCACAAAGCTCGGAGCCTTATAAGTTATAAACTAAGTAATCAATTAGGAGCTAAGTAAAGAGTTAGGAGCTAAGTAAAGAGTTAGGAGCTAAGTAAAGAGTTAGGAGCTAAGTAATAAGTTAGGAGCTAAGTAAAGAGTTAGGAGCTAAGTAATGAGTTAGGAGCTAAGTAATAAGTTAGGAGCTAAGTAAAGAGTTAGGAGCTAAGTAAAGAGTTAGGAGCTAAGTAATAAGTTAGGAGCTAAGTAAAGAGTTAGGAGCTAAGTAATCAGTTAGGAGCTAAGTAAAGACTTAGGAGCTAAGTAAAGAGTTAGTAGCTAAGTAAAGAGTTAGGAGCTAAGTAAAGAGTTAGGAGCTAAGTAATAAGTTAGGAGCTAAGTAAAGAGTTAGGAGCTAAGTAAAGAGTTAGGAGCTAAGTAAAGAGTTAGGAGCTAAGTAAAGAGTTAGGAGCTAAGTAATCAGTTAGGAGCTAAGTAAAGAGTTAGGAGCTAAGTAAAGAGTTAGGAGCTAAGTAATAAGTTAGGAGCTAAGTAAAGAGTTAGGAGCTAAGTAATCAGTTAGGAGCTAAGTAAAGACTTAGGAGCTAAGTAAAGAATTAGGAGCTAAGTAAAGACTTAGGAGCTAAGTAAAGAATTAGGAGCTAAGTCTAATAATTTAGGAGCTAAATAATCTGTTAGTAGATAAGTAAGTAGTTCATCATCAGGTACAATGCGTGCGGGCGTAGGTGATCATGTCTCTCCAGGACTTTCGATCTCAACACTTATTATCATTGAGAGAGAGAGAAGGCGGTAGGGAACGAGAGAAGAAATCTAAAACGAACGTCTTGTGAAAGACCACATGATACAGGTGAGAAAATACCACCCAACAGGTAGCTCAAACAGATAATCTATCCGCAGAGTGGTGGCAATTCTAGTGAGGAAATTATTTGCATAATATCAGGTCAAAGATTCCCTGTGGGATTATATTTGAAATTCTTTCTGTGATTATTTGCGATACTTGATAGTTGACACCATTGTCACTGCAGGGTTGTCTTCGCCCCTTTGACTAGCAGCACAGTGGGTGTTTAGAATCACCTATTTACTGACAATTTTCGGATCTTTGGGTTTTTTTTATTACGTTTTATTATTAATATTATTATTATTATTATTATTAATTCTCAGCTTCTTTGTCGGGGAAATGGGAGTTACTGGATACGCTCCGATTCACTGACAACAGATGATGGTGTTTGACCACGTGATAAGACAGAATATAACTCGAGCTAACAACAAACGCTAAAGAGAATGCTAGATCGAAGGGGCTACCACGAAAAGGATATGGATGACTGGAATATTACAATTGTACCGTTGGGAAGGAGTAGAGTCTACCGCAAGCTACTTTCATATATAATTACATCATCATCTCTTAGACACGTTCATTTTGTTTATTGGGGTGGGGATGGGGGGGGGGTTGAGATATAAATACTAATGTCAACAAGTAGTAGCGCTGTGTTTAAACACTTTTGATCTTTAAGTCCTTTATATGTTAAAATACTTTGTTATTTAAGTCTTTCATATGTTTAAACACTTTTGATTTTTATGTCCTCTATATGTTAAAATACTTTGACTTGAAATGCTACAGATACGAACGGATATAGAACCAATTCTGATCTATGTAAGCGAATCATGGACAGTAGACAAATAAATGAAAAGACGATTAGAGGCCACAGAGATGGGATTTCTCAGAAGAATGTTGAAAATTCCCTGGACAGATAAAAAGATCAATGAGGAAGTTCTCAAAGAGGCCAAGACAAAAAGGAGCTCTTAAAAAACATCAGAACGAAGCAATCAACATTTTTCGGGCACATCATAAGAAGAGGAAAGTTGGAATACTTGGTTACAACTGGCAAAATAAAAGGAAAGATAGATCGCGGACGACAAAAATAAAAACATACTAGATAGCTTGGTGTCATGGCATGGAAAGCAGTCAACAACAGAACTGAAACGATGCACTGTAGATAGAAGATTGTGGAGGGTCATGATCGCCTACGCCAACCGGTATGGCACATGATGACAGATACGAAATGTGTAAGACACACGACGGGAATCGGCTCGTGAGACAAAGTTAGAAGCGGAGAACACAAAAGACAGGATAACCTCCTGCAGTGGAATATGTCAAGTAAGAGCAATAAGACGTGGCAAGACTCGCTCTCAAACGCTGCAAAAATAAACCTAGAGAACGTCGAAGGAAAACAAATGCTCGCAGGAGCGCTAGAAACATTCTTAATCTTCTTAGCGTTTACCCGATTCATCATCATCATCAAGTACCAAACTGCTGGCGTAGGTGATCATGTTTCTCCACAACTTTCTATTACGACAATTATTTATCATTTCTGTTGTTGACCTTCTGTCAAAGCCATTCACTTAATCTGTCTGGTATCTTTTCTCTATGCTTCCCTCTATCTTTTCGTCCCTCAATTTTCCCAGTTGTTACAATATATTCCAGTTGTTCTCTTCTCATTACATGGCCAAAAAAATGATGATTGTTTCTTCCTAATATTGGAAATTAGCTCTCTTTCTGCTTTGGCCTCTTTCATAACGTTTTCATTACTCTTCTTAGCTGTCCATGGTATTCTCAACATTCTTCTGTAAAACCACATTTCTATAGCCTCCAGTGATTATCTTGTCTGTTGTCCTATTGTCCATGATTCACATCCATATGTTAAGACTGGCTCTACATAACATTTAAGAACTATTTTTCTTGTTTCTATTGTCAAAAATGGATTGCACAGAATCTTCCTCACTTTCTGGAAAGCTGCTGTTGCCTGAGCTATTCTGCATCTCACCTCTGCTGTACACCTACCATCTCACCTCTGCTGTACACCTACCATCTCACCTCGGCTGTACACCTACCATCTCACCTCTGCTGTACACCTACCATCTCACCTCTGCTGTACACCTACCATCTCACCTCTGCTGTACACCTACCATCTCACCTCTGCTGTACACCTACCATCTCACCTCGGCTGTACACCTACCATCTCACCTCTGCTGTACACCTACCATCTCACCTCGGCTGTACACCTATCATCTCACCTCTGCTGTACACCTACCATCTCACCTCTGCTGTACACCTACCATCTCACCTCTGCTGTACACCTACCATCTCACCTCGGCTGTACACCTACCATCTCACCTCGGCTGTACACCTACCATCTCACATCTGCTGTACACCTACCATCTGAGGTTTACACGTTTAGTGGCCGTTGACGCATTGTGTCGCTTGTTTAAGGTACAGATTCGATATCTTTGCCTTTCAGCCCGACACATCCGACGTCAACATCGGTAGATTCGTTTATCAATTTTGCCCGGACAGCGACCATTTCTTGGCCAGACTTTTGGACTTTTTTTAAAACTGTCAAGGGTTCTTTAACATGCGCGGAGTGTACTCAGAACCTCCTGTTTTTCGTGCGTTATCCGAGTGTCTCTATCACTGCATCTATCCATCATCTTCTAGATCTTCCTCTTGATATTTTTCCATGCAATCTCGAGAAGAACGTCATCAATCACCATCAAGGGCGTTCTTCTCGAGAATGCCTGGGAAAAGACCAAGAGGAAGACCCAGAAGAAGATGGATAGATGCAGTGACAGAGACATGTAACAACAAAGGAAAATCACTAATTCAGACAGTTCGAGCAGCTCAAGAACGACAAATGATATAAACCACGACACCTTTTAGGTATCAGTGAAGAGAGGAAAGAAGATGGATAGATGCAGTGACAGAGACATGTAACAACAAAGGAAAATCACTAATTCAGACAGTTCGAGCAGCTCAAAAACGACAAATGATACAAACCACAACACCTTTGGGTATCAGTGAGAAAGGGAAAAGAAGAAGAAGATCCTAGTGGGCTGAGACCTCACTACCCCGAGACCAGGTGCGGGTAAAGCCGTAAAGAAACCGCGGATTCGATGTGAGAAGATGCCAACTCCCTGTGGCGGGATTCGAACCCAAACCTTCTTATTCAGAGGTCGACATCTTACCTGTAGGCCACGTAGTCCTCCTTGAAATACTCTGAAACGTGACAACAGAAAACCCTAACCAAATCGCGAATGGCCACAAACTATCTCTCCTCCTACAAAGCTGAAAGGCAAGTGAATTAGCAAGAAGGAACAAGTTCGTTCGTTTCTTTTGTTTAATTGAAATGTGACGTCACGGGTCCTTAGGCAAAGTTATTAAGTTATTGAGTTATTTGCGGGTCATCATCATTGCACTCCGAACATGTCCATAGGTGCTCAGATCCCCTCCTCAGCAAGTCCCGCAGTGTCCAGCGACTGACGACTCCAGTTCTGTGTTTGTTGATTAGTCTTTTTACACGCCCACTAAGTTTCTCATTTCTGTCTGTGCCCAACTTAACTTCCATCTCTTTCATCTGAAGGAGTGACGTGGACTCATGGTTGTCGAAGTCCTGTGCCCTTCCCACTTCCCGGAGGGCATTGATGATGTCCGCCCTATCCATTGGTTGACCGTCCTCAACAACAGCGCAGCTAGTCAACCTATTCGCTCTTTCATTTCCCTGTACTCCCGCATGTCCTGCGACGTAGACAAAAGTGACCTTACGTATTTTTGACTTCTCCAATGACTCTACCCATTGCCTACGTACAGATCCCGCCTCCACTTTTCTTATCATGCCCATCGAATCACTTAGTATACAGGCGTGGGTGTAGTGTTGTGACTCTAACCAGATGAATGCCCCGATCACTGCCAACACCTCCATCATCGTACTACTCGTGGAGCATGCACCACTGTCTTCCTTGACTATTCTGCCTGCCGAAACTGCGTGCAAGGCAGTGTTCTACGTAACCATGTTTGTTTATTGTCCTTTTCTGACAAAGGGCCTTGCATGCGAAACGTTGTAATTTCTCCCGTTTTCCTATTATTTCGACTGCTCAATACAATTTTATTCTCATTTATTTTTTACAAAATAAACATTTTAATGTATGTTCTTAAACGGTTTGACCACCTGGTCAGAATGAATCCTCACCAATCACCATCAAGGGTGTTCTTCACGAGAATGCATGGAAAAAGACCAAGAGGAAGACCCAGAAGAAGATGGATAGATGCAGTGACAGAGACATGCAACAACAAAGGGAAATCACTAATTCAGACAGTTCGAGCAGCTCAAGAACGACAAATGATATAAACCACGACACCTTTTAGGTACCAGTGAGAAAGAGAAAAGAGGAAGGAGAAGAATATATGTTCATATAGATGCACATATGCCCATAATTCATTATTTAGTTGTATCTTCCTGTAATTAATTATTATTTTTCTTTACATCAACATGAATGGCTAGGAGGTCTAACCAGGCTCCTAGAGACTATGCACATCCGCGCCTGCGACAATGATCATGTGACAATCACGTGTCCAGCCAACACTGCTGTCAGTATCCAGTACGCCAAGTACGGACGCACTGTTCCCAGCTCAACAGTGTGTCCATATAGCTCTAGAGGGCACACAGAACAATGGGCGTATGTGCATTCGTCCATGACAGAAAACACCAATTGTGTTGCTGTGAGGTCATTAGAGGTGAGTACAAATTCAATAGAACAAATGTGAACAATTTTATGAAAAAAAGTAAAAAGCCCCCCACCCCGTCACGCCAAGTGGTGTGTAGGGAATATAGTGTTTGTGACCATAAATTTTACAGACCTTCAGCACATGATTTTTGGGGTAATGTGGTCGGTATTCCGCCCGTGCCGCTTAACTTTCCCAGAAAAAAATTTAGTACCAATTTAAAGCTGGATGAACCCGGAATCCCCGTGTGTTATTATGAGGCCTCATTATGAGGGAGGTAAAGAATAGTGACACTGTGACATAGATAGACAGACAGACAGACAGACAGGCAGGCAGGCAGGCAGACAGGCAGGCAGGCAGGCAGGCAGGTAGAACCCGGAAGCCGTCGGTTTGAATCGAACCCTACCACTTGTCCTTTGTAGTCCAGTTCACTAACCACAATTTTATGAAAACAAAATATTAATTAACATCATAAGGTCGCATGTTCTATGCAGGACTTCACAACCCGTTTGAAAAAATCTCTGTCGCTAACCAGATCTCCCACTTCTGTTGTTATGTTCAAGTTCTCTTTGATGTCTTGAAATCACCTTCTTCCTTATCTACCCCTGTCTCGATTTCCTGGTTCTTTTCAGCTCATTATGTCTCTTAGCTCGACCTCAGTATTTGAAATCCCTCTGTAAGATGTACATAAGCCAGTTCGCTTCAATATTTTAATCTGTTCATTGCTGTTTTTCATTCATTATCCAAGTTATCTTTGCCATTTTTCTGTAGCATTTTGCTTCGAATACACCAATTTGTTTCATTGTTGTTTGCGAGATTGTCAATGATTCATAACCATCTGTTGCTACTTGGAAGATACATACCCTAGGGAGTTGTAATTGTTATGCCTTGTTGATATTGTGCCTTGTTGATATTATGCCTTGTTGATATTGTGCCTTGTTGATATTATGCCTTGTTGATATTATGCCTTGTTGATATTATGCCTTGTTGATATTATGCCTTGTTGATATTGTGCCTTGTTGATATTGTGCCTTGTTGATATTATGCCTTGTTGATATTGTGCCTTGTTGATATTGTGCCTTGTTGATATTGTGCCTTGTTGATATTATGCCTTGTTGATATATGCCTTGTTGATATTATGCCTTGTTGATATTATGCCTTGTTGATATTATGCCTTGTTGATATTGTGCCTTGTTGATATTATGCCTTGTTGATATTGTGCCTTGTTGATATTGTGCCTTGTTGATATTATGCCTCGTTGATATTATGCCTCGTTGATATTATGCCTTGTTGATATTATGCCTTGTTGATATTATGCCTTGTTGATATTATGCCTTGTTGATATTATGCCTTGTTGATATTGTGCCTTGTTGATATTATGCCTTGTTGATATTATGTCTTGTTGATATTATGCCTTGTTGATATTGTGCCTTGTTGATATTATGCCTTGTTGATATTATGCCTTGTTGATATTATGCCTTGTTGATATTATGCCTTGTTGATATTGTGCCTTGTTGATATTATGCCTTGTTGATATTGTGCCTTGTTGATATTATGCCTTGTTGATATTGTGCCTTGTTGATATTGTGCCTTGTTGATATTATGCCTTGTTGATATTATGCCTTGTTGATATTATGCCTTGTTGATATTATGCCTTGTTGATATTATGCCTTGTTGATATTGTGCCTTGTTGATATTGTGCCTTGTTGATATTATGCCTTGTTGATATTATGCCTTGTTGATATTGTGCCTTGTTGATATTGTGCCTTGTTGATATTATGCCTTGCTGATATTGTGCCTTATTGATATTGTGCCTTGTTGATATTGTGCCTTGTTGATATTGTGCCTTGTTGATATTGTGCCTTGTTGATATTGTGCCTTGTTGATATTGTGCCTTGTTGATATTGTGCCTTGTTGATATTGTGCCTTGTTGATATTATGCCTTGTTGATATTGTGCCTTGTTGATATTGTGCCTTGTTGATATTGTGCCTTGTTGATATTGTGCCTTGTTGATATTATGCCTTGTTGATATTGTGCCTTGTTGATATTGTGCCTTGTTGATATTGTGCCTTGTTGATATTATGCCTTGTTGATATTGTGCCTTGTTGATATTGTGCCTTGTTGATATTGTGCCTTGTTGATATTGTGCCTTGTTGATATTATGCCTTGTTGATATTGTGCCTTGTTGATATTGTGCCTTGTTGATATTGTGCCTTGTTGATATTGTGCCTTGTTGATATTGTGCCTTGTTGATATTGTGCCTTGTTGATATTGTGCCTTGTTGATATTGTGCCTTGTTGATATTGTGCCTTGTTGATATTATGCCTTGTTGATATTGTGCCTTGTTGATATTGTGCCTTGTTGATATTGTGCCTTGTTGATATTATGCCTTGTTGATATTGTGCCTTGTTGATATTGTGCCTTGTTGATATTGTGCCTTGTTGATATTGTGCCTTGTTGATATTATGCCTTGTTGATATTGTGCCAAATGCTCTACACGTAATTTAATGTTTGTGTCGCTACTGCAAGTCATCATTTGATCTCTTTCTGACAGTCTCCGGTATATATTGACAAGTAAGGAAATGATGTACGGTATATAAATAAACACAAGACATAAACCAACGTTACGGCCAATGTTTTCTCTCAAGAAAAATCAGCAGACTTGTACAAGTAAAAATATTTAATTTCAACAGTCATCTCTGTCCGCGGCTTCAAAGATTGAGGGCAAATAGGCACAGGTGAAACCAAACGTTTTCAACGAAGACGATGGCGCTGGATACGACACACACTTCGGAAGCCAACTGAGAGTATTACACAACAGGACCTTTTTGGAATCCCCAAGGACAAAGATTTGCCCTGCTGCCTTGCAGGTGAGCTCGGGAGAGTAAAAGGCTAAGGGAGGATACCCCGAAGTAAAACAACCCCACTGCCATGTGAGTTAGACTTTATAGTCAAAGGCTAGCGGAGCCTACCGTAAATAAACCGACGGAAGGCAACAGAAAACCACCGTCGTAACTTCTTAGTGCAATCATGAATCGCCACATGGACAGCTAAGAAGAGGCTAAGAAGAGTAATGAAAACGTTCTGAAAGAGGCCAAAGCAAAAAGAGAGTTAATTTCCAATATTAGGAAGAAACAATCATTTTTTTTTTGGCCATGTAATGAGAAGCCTGTGTGTTACCGGGGCCTCGTTATGAGGAAAGTAAAGAATAGTGACACTGTGACCTTCGAGGCATGTCGTAAGAGGCGACTAAGGAGGCTGATCGATGGCTTGACAAGCTGTCATTGTAAAAAGTATTGTTATGGAAACAGAGCCATAGATTTTAGAAGAAGTGATCTCTGCAATATGTGCCATTTTGGCACGCAAGGTTTCTGTTTTTGATATTGTGGTTCTGCCTATGTGCCGTCTTCGGCTCGAAAGACAATAGATAGATAGAATCAGAAGAGAACAACTGGAATATATTGTAACAACTGGGAAAATTGAGGAACGAAGAGATAGAGGAAAGCAAAGAGAAAAAATACTAGACAGCTTAAGAGAATGGCTTGGCAGAAGGTCAACAACAGAAATGATAAATAACTGTCGAGATCGAAAATTGTGGAGAGACATGATCACCTACGCCAGCAGGCCCGGTACTTAATGATGATGATGAAGGAAAAAGAGAAAGAGAAATGCCAAAATATTCTTGGAGAAGACAAATGGAAGTAGACGGAATGATCTTAAAAGAATGGTAAGAAACAGAACGACTTGGTAAGTGTTGAAGACCTACGCCCCTAATGGGAGCTGAAATGTAAAAGAAGAACAAGAAACCAAAAGGCGGCAACCACGTGGGCATATGCTTAGTCCACACAGCTGGGCTCCGGCGTGAGGGTAGCGGGCCCTAAAGTAAAATTCTCTCTTTTTCATGTGCCTGCCCAAGTGCTAACCTAACCTGTTACAAGGACATTTAATCCCCATACAGTAGGCGGCATCGGTTTGCTCCCTTTGGTTCAGTACAATTATGTTCACAAACAGTAGACGAGAAGTAGACCTGCAAAATGCAGCAAGGGGGACTGGTTGGTCTCGAGGCAAGACGCCGGCCTCGAGACAGAGAGGTTGTGGGTTCAAATCCCGACTACACCGGTTGGGATTTTTATTTATGATTTATCTCTGCGGCAACTACCCTGGTCTCAGCAGCGAGGCCCGTCTTGAAACTTCATTTACTCATCGAGGGAAAAAATATGAGTACCTCTGAAGTCGGAGTTATCTGCCCGTGTGGCGAGGGACCCATGTGCACTCGGCTGCCAGAGAAAAATGGATAAACACGCAAAATTATATTCCTAGTCTCTACGGACTTCGTCAGAAGTCAAAACTGGCGAACGAAATAAAAAAAATGCAGCAAAGCTTGTAAAATCATTGGACAGCTACCGCTACTATTGTCCAACAGAGAAATAACTCTAGAGGCAAAACGGGCATTCAATAATACAATCTCCATTCCAACATTGTACTACTAATGCCAGACTTGGACTCTAGACTTGAGAACAAAAAGAAAAATAAACACTGCATAGGGAAAATGTGCTAGACGAATGACAGAAAACAGCCTGAAAGATAAGATCAGAAATGAAGAACTGAGAAAATAGCTAGGAATAATTCCCACCATAGAATACATAAGGTAAGAACAGATAACATATGGTTTGATGTGGTAAGACAGAAAGATTAAAACACATAATTAATGAACCTTTAACAAACGTTGCCAGAATACGAGACTCAAGAGCCGACCACGAAAGAGGATCGTTTAATGTCATATTATAGAAGATAGCTAACTTCCAATATTAGGAAAAACAATCATCATTTTTGGACATGTAATGAGAAGAGAACAGCTGGAATATATTGTAACAAGTGGGAAAATTGAGGGACGAAGAGATAGAGGGAAGCAAAGAGAAAAGATACCAGACAGCTTAAGAGAATGGCTTGGCAGAAGGTCAACAACAGAAATGATAAATAACTGTCGTGATCGAAAATTGTGGAGAGACATGATCACCTACGCCAGCAGGCCCGATATTTGATGATGATGATGATGTGAACTATCAGCCTACACGCTTTGTGTCATCTGCTGAGAAGTTCTATGCACCTATGAGCCTGTCCTCAATGCAATGAAGTCGATTTCGGTTATCAATTACAGACTTAAAATGTTGCATAATTATTAGAGTGCATATATAGGCTAGAAGTATTTAACATAGCGTCCCTCCGCGTCTTCGGGTTTAAGAGGAATAGAGTTGGTGTCTACAAAATGATTGCTCTATCTTTCAATGTCAGGGACACATTTTATGGGTATTAGTTGATAGTGACAAGCCAGCCTGCACAATTTTCCTCGAAAAATATCTCTGGTAGCCATTTCCAAGAACATGAATACTTTCAAGCCATAATGTTCCCTATTTTTTTTTTTTAAGTCGCATCCGGGATTTCAACTCGGGGAAAGCAGCAACAGTTATGCCCTGCCATTGATTGTTTTTTTTCGATCTGAGGTCAAGGATAAAGGCGTCGAAGTTGCATGTGTATGTGTGTGTTTGTGTGAGTATGCATGTGCATGTTTACGTGCTGGATTGACCGCTCCAACGATAAGTATGTCACAACGGGTGGCAGAATCGATAACTTGCCGTGCTCCTAACCAAGAGAACGCAGGTTCGAGTCACGGAAAGGTTTAAATAAAGTATATCGGGGGTGAAATAAAAACTCTACAGTAATGTAGATGAAGAAGGAGGAACAGAACATGAAACCAAAATAAGATTATGAAAAGCAAGAGGAGCTTTTGTTGCACTGGGAAACATATGGAAGGCCAAAGAAATTAGGTTAAACAATACTAAAATAAAAATTGTCAACTCCAATGTTAAGTCAGTCCTATTATATGGCTGTGAAACATGGAGAACAACAAAATTGACAATCAGGAAGATACAGACCTTCATTAATGGATGCTTACGCAAAATAAAAGGATGGAAATGACAGGACAAAATCACTAACATAAAATTTTGAAAATGTACCAGTCAAATACCAGTGGATAAAGCGATACAACGAAGACGATGGCGCTGGATAGGACACACACTGCGGAAGTCAACTGAGAGTATTACACAACAGGCCCTTTTTTGGAATCCCCAGAGGAAAAGACAAAGATAAAGACCAAGAAATTATTGAAGACAGACAGAAGCAGAGATGAAGATGACGGGGAAGACATGGAATGATCTTAAAAGAATGGCAATAAACAGAACGACTTTGAAAATGTTTGTTGAAGACCTATGCTCCACAGGGAGCTGAAAGGTAGTAGAAGAAGAAGAAATAAAAACTCAGACCCAAAAACCGTGTGACGACTGCACTAGACAAGCGTCTTTTATTCTCCGGTCATATACATTCACCCGGGTAGACTCTAGAAATGGGATAATGCTGTAAAAAGAGTTTTTACTGATAAGTTGCTAAGTCCGCGAACTTCAAGCTGCATGCAAATTTTAGCAAACTGGCTACAACATACTGAGTGGTAGTGTTCCCTAGCTTTTGGCTTTTCGTGGCAAGGCGCTGTGCCACTGAGTACGGGTTCGATCCTGCTTTGGTCCACATTTTTTGTTGTTGTTGATTATTTATCAATTTTTTCGAGTGCTGTGAACATACCTCATCCTCTGAATTAATTCGCTTACAACAAATCACTTGATTCACAACACTACTCGCTTCTCGTAAATCATACACCGCTAACATTGTAGCAATGTATTACATTACCTAAAATTGCTATTTGCTACCGAATTATGTGAGCGGATTTAATCGATAATCGTGAATGTGGGAATTTATTTCCGCGATGAATATACGAGTAGTAAAATATTGTAATCGATAATAACCGCGTGTTCCGTGTTTTTATTACAGGAAATTGTAATGAACTGCTTCCGTTAACAGCGTCACATTTCCATAGAAACTGTTGGCGCCTTTTCGCGGATCTTCGTTACTTAACCATTATCTTTAGTAGAGAGCCGTGTAATCTTTCCATTATCTTACGGTCTTCATTCTCTTTTTCTATGTGCTTTCTTTCTTCTATTTTTCTTGTTCAATTTCTTTTTCTTATCCATATTGTTTCTTTATGTTCCTGTGATGTTTTTCTGCTTCATTTCTTTGTCAAACACAGGAGATTACAACGTGCAAGATGAAGAGAAAGATAATAAACAACACAAAGATATATCAAGTATCACATGTGAAAATGCCTTAAATGGGTACCGGATTTTTTTTCTGGGAAAGTAAAGCGGTACGGATGTAATACTGACCATATTACCCCAAAAATCATGTGCTGAAGGTCTGTAAAATGTTATTGGTTATGGAAGGCCTCGGTATCACTGCAAACGAATTAAAATCCATAATTGCTCAACCGCCCGTGCCAGTGGAATCATCCGAATTACTAACACATCTCCCAAACAAAGAAAGGTAACTGTAGTCCCCATCGTAGCAGTCTCAGCACACGCCAAAAGACATAAGACGAAACCGCGCAGAAAGTGAACACAGCCAACTGTTCCCTGTCATACGATATCATCATTCATCGTAAACAAGCGGGATATTGAAATAGGATCAAAACGGATGAGACACACAGCTCACAGTGTGCACAGAGCACTTAACTTAATAGCTCCTGCAACAAGCCGGACTTGGAATATGAGGAAACTGCAAGAAGGAACACTTTTCAGACATAGCCTTCAATGGTTCCTGCCGCCTATCCACCATATACCATGGAAGTTCGCGTCCTCCCGAAAATGATGATCGTCGTAGCACTTGATGATGTTATGCCATCGTTGATGACTCCAATTCCAAACATATAGACACACAGTGGTGGTAAGTTATCATTTCCAATCCAACAGAAGCCACCTGACCTGTAGTTAGTAAAACCACAGAGAGAATATGATTTTGTGACCTTCACTGATTCACTCTTGGATGTGAATGTGTAGTTTACACAAGAGGAGAAGTTTTCAACTACAGTGATCAAAGTAAACATTGCTTAGTCCATGGCTCAAATATAAATAAGCTGTAAAATGTATGGTCACTAACACCATATTCCCTATACGCCACTTGGCGTGACGGGGGCAATTTACGTTTGTTTACTTACACGTGAAGATAGAACAGATTGGAATTAAACTGCACCTAGGAATGTATCTACAATTAACAAATGAAATGGTTTGGACACTCGATAAGAATGAAAGCAGACCAAACAACATGAAAAGCTTTCTGCTTCAAACCATCAGTACAGAGAACAAAAGGGAGACTAAGGAAAAGATTCATAGACGGTATAAGGAAATACGCAAGTACCAAAACATGTCTATCCCAACATCGCCCAGATGCGTTCAAGAACCACACTATATCTAATTGGGAAGGGATCTAAAAGAACAAGCAACACAAATCAACGTACAAATGAGTAATGATGTAGCGAGAGTTGTCTCGCTTGGGAAGAAGGGGAGACATGGTCGAAAATTATCTTTCATGAAAAGTATAGAAGAGAACATATATAAATAATTGAGAGTGGTCTTACTTGAGGGACACAAAGAGATGGAGTGAGCATGTACTCAGAAAGGTCACGGGTAAAGGCAGAAGGAAAACTCACTGAGACAAAGACAGGTAGTTGAGGCAGTAGACAGCGAGACACCGAAGTGATGGAAGCTGTCAAGAAAAAATTGAGTGGGCAAGAGTAGAATAGTCATGATGATTCCAGCTGGACTGAGTTACTATCAAGTTGGCAAGATGTTATAGGAAAAGCAGTTGTGATGGTAATTTGTGTTAGAATCTTGACAGGTATGGTGGTAATATGTGTCAGAATCTGTACATGAATATAATTGTAGAATATATCACAGGGGATGTTCTACTCGTAGAGAATTAGTTGTGATATTAGATGGTGTTGGAGTTCTGGATGACGTTGTAATGTCAGACTTGGACTTATATAACTTTTATCAGTAAATTAGTAATCATGTGATTAAATACACTGCTTTCACGATCTTCTTATGTGATAATTTTGTAAATCGCTAGGATATGTAGCGTTATCATCATCATCATTGTCATCATCATGTGCCATACTGGTTGTCTTAGGGGATCATGTCCTTCCACAATCTTTCTACACTGCATAGTATCAGTTCTGTTGTTGACTCTTTGCCATGCCATGATACCAAGCTATCCAGTATTTTCTCTTTTTGTCGTCCGCGATCTCTCTTTCCTTTTATTTTGCCAGTTGTAACCAAGTATTCCAACTTTTTCTTCTCATAATGTGCCGGAAAAATTATGATTGTTTCTTTCTTATGTTTTTAGGAGCTCCCTTTTTGTGTTATGTAGAGATAGAGAGAATGACTTAGACTCCGTTCTGGTAGTTGGTGTAATATATTGCCGTCACTAACTGGCAACCACTAGAAGCATGTGCCAGACAGATGGAGAATGTATCCATAACCAGGAAATAGAGTAGAAACAAAGTACAAAAGATACGAACACATATTTACTCAGACGTATAAAATACATATAGTGAAACATTCTTAAAGGATCATTAAATGAATTACTATATAAACAAAAAAATATCGTGAACCTTTGGTTCAGTGACCAGTTGTTACATCTGGTGGCCATGCCTATTGCGAACCTATAATTGAGTATGGGTAGAGAACTCATAACATACAACCATCATCATCATGTGGCATACCGGTTGGCGTAAGCGATCATGTCTTTCCACAATCTTCTATCTACAGTGCATCATATTAGTTCTGTTGTTGACTGCTTTCCATGCCATGACACCATGCTATCTAATATTTTCTCTCTTTGTCGTCCACAATCTCTCTTTCCTTGTATTTTGCCTGTTGTAACCAAGTATTCTAACTTTCCTCTTTTCATGATGGGCCCGAAAAATGTTGATTGTTTCTTTCTAGCGTTTTTTAGGAGCTCCCTTTTTGTGTTGGCTTCTTTTGGGAATTTCCTCATTGGTCTTTTTAGCTGTCCAGGGAACTTCCAACATTCTTCTGAGAAATCCCATCTCTATGGCCTCTAATCGTCTTTTCATTTGTTTGTCTGCTGTCCGTGATTCGCTTCTATAGGTCATAATTGGTTCTATATATAGCACCGATGAATTCTCTTCCTCACTTCTATTGACATAGATTTATTGCATAAGATATTTTTTTTCATTTTCTGAAATATTATTTTGACCTGAGCTATTCTTCTTTTTATTTCTGTGGTACATCTTCCATCTCATATTATTAATGTGCCCAAGTATTTGAAACGTTACACTTATACGTCCATCAGGTTCTATTATACATCACACCTGTCTTCAACGACGCGGCAAGGCAACTACGGATGTACAGAAGACACTTATCTGTGTCCAACAACAACTGACATTTGCTTACTTCCTTGCTTGAGTTCACCCGATGACTAAAGGAATACACCTCTTCATCATCCGCCCTTAAAAGGACGTTAAGTGGGCGTGTCTGCGTTGTGTCGTGGTTTGCAGTAAAACTATGATATGTGCGCCTTTCGGCCCATCATATCCGACTTCAGCACGATATTTTTGAGTACCGGGTTGTCTTTCCTCTTCAATCACTACTCGCTTGGCCAGACTCGACAGGTTCGTCTGTTACTGGAGGCACCACGGAGAGGTGGAGCAGGGTCTGTATAGTTCTGGTTCACTGTCGCAAGTCATCAGCTGTGGGTGGGTGATAACCTCTAGCCCTGTTGCTGTGAGACGCGCCTTCGCCTCCATTAACTCACTTCGCCTCCATTAACTCACTTCGCCTCCATCAACTCACTTCGCCTCCATCAACTCACTTCGCCTCCATCAACTCACTTCGCCTCCATCAACTCACTTCGCCTCCATTAACTCACTTCGCCTCCATTAACTCACTTCGCCTCCATCAACTCACTTCGCCTCCATCAACTCACTTCGCCTCCATTAACTCACTTCGCCTCCATTAACTCACTTCGCCTCCATCAACTCACTTCGCCTCCATTAACTCACTTCGCCCCCATTAACTCACTTCACAAGCGATCGGTTCGTCTTGTGCTCTACTCATCCTCGCGTAGCTTGTATTTGAAACAAGACAACAAATAAGCAAGCAAACTGCAAACAGGTTCACGTTACTTGTCGAGAAATCAGATTATTCTCTGGAAGAAATCGTTAATGCCAGTTTGTCAATCTTCTCATTAAATAGTTGACGAGCTCTCATTAAATAGATGACGAGATCTCATTAAATAGTTGACGAGATCTCATTAAATAGTTGACGAGATCTCATTAAATAGTGGACGAGATCTCATTAAATAGTTGACTAGACCTCATTAAATAGTGGACGAGATCTTATTAAATAGTCGACTAGATCTCATTAAATAGTTGAAGAGATCTCATTAAATAGTTAACGAGATCTCATTAAATAGTTGACGAGATCTCATTAAATAGTGGACGAGATCTCATTAAATAGTTGACGAGATCTCATTAAATAGTTGACGAGATCTTATTAAATAGTTGACGAGATCTCATTAAATAGTTGAAGAGATCTCATTAAATAGTGGACGAGATCTCATTAAATAGTGGACGAGATCTCATTAAATAGTTGACGAGATCTCATTAAATAGTGGGCGAGATCTCATTAAATAGTTGACGAGATCTCATTATGTAGTTGACGAGACCTCATTAAATAGTGGACGAGATCTCATTAAATAGTGGACGAGATCTCATTAAATAGTTGACGAGATCTCATTAAATAGTGGACGAGATCTCATTAAATAGTTAACGAGATCTCATTAAATAGTGGACGAGACCTCATTAAATAGTGGACGAGATCTCATTAAATAGTTGACGGGATCTCATTAAATAGTGGACGAGATCTCATTAAATAGTTGCCTTGATCTAATTAAATAGTGGACGAGATCTCTTTAAATAGTTGCCTAGATCTCATTAAATAGTTGACGAGACCTCATTAATTAGTGGACGAGATCTTATTAAATAGTTGCCTAGATCTCATTAAATAGTTGACGAGACCTCATTAATTAGTGGACGAGATCTCATTAAATAGTTGACGAGACCTCATTAAATAGTGGACGAGATCTCATTAAATAGTGGACGAGATCTCATTAAATAGTGGACGAGATCTCATTAAATAGTGGACGAGAGAGAGAGAGAGAGTATATAAACAGAACATGAATCTGTATAATAAACGGTAGTCAACAGGAGTCGATAAACTACGTTAATATATGTAATAAATAGTTAACGTGAGTCAGTAATCAACATTAACCTCAGTAATAAGTCATTAACGTGAGTCAGTAAGCAACATTAACCTCAGCAATAAGTCATTAACGTGAGTCAGTAAGCAACATTAACCTCAGCAATAAGTCATTAACGTGAGTCAGTAAGCAACATTAACCTCAGCAATAAGTCATTAACGTGAGTCAGTAAGCATTTGAACGTTTATTGAAGGCTCGTTGAAGCCCATCTTAGCACATGGAGAAAAAAAATAACAAACAGCACAGCAACATCCCTGGAAGAGATGATAAAAAAAAAAAAGGAACAGGAGAAAGGAGATGGGGGCCAGGCACCATAAATACATCTTGTTTATTCTGCGGTCGGATCTGTCTCTCCAATATTGGCAGATTCAGCCACGAGAGAAGCTACTCACTAAAACAGTATCAAGCACAAGACCAATATATTATCAAACTACTGATAACACGATTGGTTGATAGCAACCATCTGTCGAGACGTCAAAGGCTGTATAATAAATATATGATCCAACACTAACCACAGCGCGTTTCCTCTTGTCCTCATTTCCAGTATTGTCCCGGGTCTTGTCACATGCAGTTCTCAAGTTTCTCATTTCTTTTCTTTTTTTTTTTCTTTTAGTCAAAGTTTAGTTGTGATGAATATCTGGTTATTTGGCGGTTTATTTACAGAAAAAAAGGCGGGGAAAAAGTTGGAGTCTTGCTGCATCTAAATACTGTCCAAACACAGTGATAATGATACTCTATATAATCATCATCATCATCATGAAGTAACATACCTGCTGGAGTAGGCGATCATGTCTCTCCACAACATTCGATCTCAACAGCTATGTATCATTTCTATTGTTGACATTTTGAATCATGGACAACAGGATAACAGACAAGAAAATGACTGGAGTCTGTAGAAATGTGGTTTTACAGAAGAATGTTGGGGGTACCATGGACAGCTAAGAAGAGTAATGAAAACGTTCTGAAAGAGGCCAAAGCAAAAAGAGAGCTAATTTCCAATATTAGGAAGAAACAATCATCATTTTTTGGCCATGTAATGGGAAGATAATAACTAGAATATATCTGTAACAACTGTGAAAATTGAGGAACGAAGAGATAGAGGGAAGCAAAGAGAAAAAATACCAGACAGCTTAAGAGAATGGCTTGGCTGAAGGTCAACAACAGAAATGATAAATAAATGTCGTGATCGAAAGTTGTGGAGAGACATGATCGCCTCCGCCAGCAGGCTTGATACTTGATGATGATGATTGTTGACCTTCTGCCAAGCCATTCTCTTAATCTGTTATCTTTTCTCTTTGTTTCCCTCTATCTCTTCGTCCCTCAATTTTTCCAGTTGTTACAATATATTCTAATTGTTCTCTTGTCATTACATGACCAAAAAATGATGATTGTTTCTTCCTAATGTTGGAAATTAGCTCTCTTTTTGCTTTAACCTCTTTCAGAACGTTTCCATTACTCTTCTTAGTTGTCCATGCTATTCTCAACATTTGTCTGTAAAACCACATTTCTACAGCCTCCAGTGATTTCCTTGTCTGTTGTCCTATTGTCCATGATTCACATTCAGATATTAAGACTGGCACGGCACAAAATTTAAGAACTCTTTTTCTCGTTTCTATTGTCAAAAATGGATTGATTAAATGGATTAACCTTCCTCGTGTTTTTTTGGAAAACTGCTTTTGCCTGAATCATTATGTATCTCACCTCTGTTGTAGATCTACCATCTGAGGTTAACATTATACTCGCTATCATCATCATCATCATCAACATCATCAGCATGTGCCATACCAGTTGGCGTAGGCGATCATGTCCTTCCACAATCTTCTATCCACAGTGCATCGTATCAGTTCTGTTGTTGACTGTTTTCCATGCCATGACACCAAGCTATCCAGTATTTTCTCTCTTTGTCATCCACGATCTCTCTTTCCTTTTAATTTGTTGTAACCAAGTATTCCAACTTTCCTCTTCTCATGATGTTCCCAAAAAATGTTGATTGTTTCTTTCTGATGTTTTTCTAAAAGCTCCCTTTTTGTGTTGGCCTCTTTGAGTATTTCCTCATTGGTCTTTTTAGCTGTCCAGGGAACTTTCAACATTCTCATGAGGAATCCCATCTCTGTGGCCTCTAATTGTCTTTTCATTTATTTGTCTACTGTCCGTGATTCGCTTCCATAGGTCAGAATTGGCTCTATGTATCACCGATAAACTCTCCTTCTCACCTCTATTGGCATATACTTTCTATACAAGAATTGAAACATGTTGAAAGCGTCTCATAGCATTTTACAAAAATAGCTGTCTTTCTTGTACAATTATATTCTCCTTACTTCGGTAAGAATAGATACTCTCCAAGGGATGTAATTATATATCTTTTCTTAACAAAATAATTATTATGATTGTCTCCCTTAAAATAAGGGGAAGTAACTATAAATTCCTATTAAGAAATTTGATCCCAGTGTTTAGCTTATGCCAAATGTTTTCCCCTAGCTTGCACCCCTAACTCTTTTGCCTTATGTTTTGCTGCTTGTTTTTATCTTTTATTCAGTACAGTTACGTCATTGTATCTCAATTGCCAGTAACTTTACACCAGCATCTCTTGCCCTTTGTCCCACTGCCACATAATTCATTGAGAGCCAGACATTCTAGAAATGTCAAAACATGGTTCTCATTTTTATTTATTTTTATATTTCGCCCTTTTTATGTCTTTATCGTTCTTTCCTCGTATCATTGTATTTCTCCCTATCTTTTATAACTTCAGTTTATTCTCTCCTCATTTCGCCATATTGTATACTCCTCCTCTCTCACTTTATCTTATTTTCGCTATATATTTTTACTGTGCCTCTTATACTTTCTCTCTCTCTCTCTCTCTCTCTCTCTCTTTCTTTCTCTTTATATCGTATACTCTTCCTCTCACACTTTCTCTCTCTCTCTTTCTTTCTCTTTATATCGTATACTCTTCCTCGCACACTTTCTCTCTCTCTCTCTCCTTCTTTCTCTTTATATCGTATGCTCTGCCTCTCACACTTTCTCTCTCTCTTTCTTTCTCTTTATATCGTATATTCTTCCTCTCACACTTTCTATATCTCTCTCTCTCTCTCTTTCTTTCTCTTTATATTGTATACTCTTCATCTCACACGTTCTCTCTCTCTCTCTCTCTTTCTTTCTCTTTATATCGTATACTCTTCCTTTCACACTTTCTCTCTCTCTCTTTCTTTCTCTTTATATCGTATATTCTTCCTCTCACACTTTCTCTCTCTCTCTCTCTCTCTCTTTCTTTCTTTATATCGTATACTCTTCCTCTCACACTTTCTCTCTCTCTCTCTTTCTTTCTCTTTATATCATATACTCTTCCCCTCACACCTTCTCTCTTTTCTCTTTATATCGTATACTCTTCCTCTCACATTTTCTCTCTCTCTCTCTCTCTCTCTCTCTTTCTTTCTCTTTATATCATATACTCTTCCTATCACACTTTCTCTTTCTTCTCTTTATATTGTATACTCTTCCTCTCACACTTTCTCTCTCTCTCTTTCTTTCTTTTATATCGTATACTCTTCTTCTCACACCTTCTCTCTCTCTTTATACGCTCGTGTCCTCTCCATCTTGCACTTTATCTCTCTTTCTGTCTCTTTATATCGTATACTCTTCCTTATAAACTTTCTCTCTCTCTCTGTCTCTATTCTTTACTCTTTGTATCGTATACTCTTCCTCTCGAACGTTCTCTCCCTCTCTTTCTATCTCTTTATATCGTATACTCTTCCTCTCACACTTCCTCACTCTCTTCCTTTCTCTTTATATCGTATACTCTTCCTTTCCAATTCTCTATTTATCATAGTTTTTCCTTTAATCGAACTCCGTGGTTTCTTCGTGCCTTTGCTCTCTCTGCCTCTGGATGTTGAGATCCGTAATCGCGCCCTCTCGGAAAACGGCAAAAATAACAGGAGATCCCGTGTGCACTCGCCCACGTTAAAGAGCCCTTGGCAGTTTTAAAATCTGAAGAGAGCAGGACAAATTGACCGCTATCCGGGCAAAAATGGTTAAGCAAATCCATACTGGAGACGGATGAATCGGGCCGAAAGACGTAGATATCGCGGTTAAGTCGTAACCTAGCTACACAACGCATTCACGCCCTCTTTACGGAAGAACACTAAGAAGACAATCCCTCTCTAATTTTCTCTCTTTATCTTATAGTCTTCCTCTCATAGTTTCTCTTTCCCTCTCTCTCTTATAATCTCCCACTCACACTTTTTTCACTCTCTTTGTCTCTATATCTTCCATTCTACCACTCACACTCCTTCTCTTTGTTTCTGTATTTTGCTTTCCTGTTCCACTCTTTCTCTCTCTCTCTCTCTCTCTCTCTCTCTCTCTTTGTCAATATACCTTATATTCTTCTATAAGACTCTTACTGTGCCTCTATATCTTCTATTAAGCTCACGGTGAATAAGTGGTTTGCATACTTGCTTCATAATCTGAATAGTCTAGGTTAAAATCGGAATAGTCTAGGTTAAAATCGGAATAGTCTAGGTTAAAATCCAAGATTTTATGGTTGGGGGGGGGGGGGGAGAGTTTCTGACCAACACGGGGCCTGGGTTCACTCAGACTCCAAATAATGGACGCCGTATATTGCTCTTAGCAATAAGGCGTCCTGGCGTGACACCGACCACATCGCCAAAAAATATGCCGTTGTCATAGAAAAATATAGTCACGAACAGTATATTTCCATACGCCTAGCAAGGCAAAAGGGGGGGGGGAGGTGTGGGGGCCCTTTGCTTACTTTTCTTGTATATCTTATACTCTCTCATTGAGGAAGATACTATGCCATCCATTTGTGACAATAGAAACAAGAAAAAAAAGAGTTCTTAAATGTTATGTATCTTAACAAATGGATGTGAGTCATGGACAATAGGACAACAAACAAGTAAATCACGACAGTTATTTATCATTTCTGTTGTTGACCTTCTGCCAAGCCATTCTCATAAGCTGTCTGGTATATATTTTCACTTTGCTTCCCTCTGTCGAGATGTGGTTCCTGTCTGTAGAGATGTGGTTGTACAGAAGAATGTTGAGAATACCATGGATAGCTAATATGAGTAATGAAGATGTTCTGAAAGTGGTCAAAGCAAAAAGAGAGCTAATTTCCAATATTAGGAAGAAACAATCATCATTTTTTGACCATGTAATGAGAAGAGAACAATTGGAATATATTGTATCAACTGGAAAAAATTGAAGAACGAAGAGATAGAGGGAAGCAAAGAGAAAATATACCAGACAGCTTAAGAGAATGGCTTGGCAGAAGGTCAACAACAGAAATGATAAATAACTGTCGTGATCAAAAGTTGTGGAAAGACATGATCACCTACGCCAGCAGGTCCGGTACTGGATGATGATGATGATGACTCTCTCATTCCCACTATCCCTTCCCTTGCCTCAGGATCTTATACTCTCCATATAGTACATTCATCCACTATTTTTCTACATCATGTACTCTCCCGGGAGCTGCGATAGCTCAGTGGTTAGTGAACTGGACTACAAAGGACAAGAGGTAGGGTTCGATCCAAACGGACGGCTTCCGGTTCACCCAGCCTTTAATGGGTACCGGATTTTTTTCTGGGAAAGTAAAGCAGCACGGGCGTAATACCGACCACATTACCCCAAAAATCATGTGCTGAAGGTCTGCAAAATGTATTGTCACTAACACCATGTTAACGATGAAGTATTAAAACAACTAAAAATAAAAAGAGAACTATTAAACACAATTAGAACAAAACAAATGAAATTTTTGGGGCATGTTAAAAGACACAACAGCCTACTAAAAGTAATATTGGATGGGAAAATACAAGGTAAAATAGGCAGAGGCAGAACAAGTCTAACATGGACTAGTAACACCAAAAGATGGTCTAGTCAATCTATGACAACCTGCACCATTAAATCAAGAAACACTTGGAATGGCGATCCATGGTAGTCAACCTTCTTTGCGGAGACGGCAACCGATGATGATAACACCATATTCCCTATACGCCACTTGGCGTGACGGAGGTACTTTACTTTATTTATGTACTCTCCCACTCCCTACTTCTCACTTTGTCCTCTTTTATCCTTTTACCTTCCTCTCCCACTTTATCTCTATATCATCTGCTACCCTTTCTTGTTTAGTATTTTGGCTGTATTTATCACTTAACCTGAATTCCTTTCCATCTTGTAATTTTTTACTAATTAAATTTAATGGTTTTTTTCCTCCCTTTTCAAATTGGAAACACGCACCATCTCATGTATCACATGTTTAACCCTCGGCCTCGCCTCGCAACGAGATTGAATGTAAACATCACAAGGATCCTGCTTTCAGCACCCGGAAATGTGATCGTTGAAGTACAGTTTAAACTGTTGGCTTTTTGATAGCGCGTGACCCGCATTTAGTGATGGAACGAGCAGGTCTGAGGTACGTTCACGGGAGACTAACCCGTGTTGCTTCTTGTGTGTGACCGCGATCTGCTAGGAGACCACGGCAGTTCTGAAGTTTGTTTCTTTTGTGAAAGGAATTAGAATAATTCTCAAGAATGCTGGGACTGTTATCCATCTTCTGTTGGGTCTGTTTTTTTATTGCTGTGCACAGGATCCAGGAGTGAGTAATTAAACGTATTGTGTAAACTCAATTGCGACATATACATATACAATTGGGGGAGGGCGACATAGTCTTCTTCTAACTTTCAGCTCCCTGTGGAGCATATGTCTTCAACAAACACTTTACAAACCGTTCTGTTTCTTGCCATTCTTTCAAGAGCATAACATATGTGTGTGTTTTATAATCTAGTGATCATCATCATGTGCCATACCAGTTGGCGTAGGCGATCATGTCCTTCCACTATCTTCTATCTACAGTGCATCGTATCAGTTCTGTTGTTGACTGTTTGCCATGCCATGACACCAAACTGTCTAGTATTTTCTCTCTTTGTCGTCCGCGATCTCTCTTTCCTTGTATTTTGCCAGTTGTAACTAAGTATTCCACCCACCTTTCCTATTCTCATGACGTGCCCTAGGGATAACAATTGATAATCTAGTGATACCAATTGATAATCTAGTGATACCAATTGATAATCTAGTGATTACAATTTATAATCTAGTGATACCAATTAAGATAATCTAGTGATACCAATTTATAATCTAGTGATACCAATTGATAATCCAGTGATACCAATTGATAATCTAGTGATACCAATTGATAATCCAGTGATACCAATTGATAATCTAGTGATAATTGATAATCCAGTGATACCAATTGATAATCTAATGATACCAATTAAGATAAGTGCGTAAATGATTCTCCCATGCCTAGCTGTGCGTTAGTGACCACATTATTCCATAACAACAGAATTTTCTTCGGTGATGTGGCCGATATCACGCCATGCAGCCTTTACTTCCCAGAATTAGCTCTGGTACCCATTTTTAGAGACTGCGTAAAGTCCGCAGACTTGTAAGTCAAAAAAAAAGAATATATATATATATATATATATATATATATATATATATATATATATATATATATATATATATATACACTTTACATAAATTTACATAAAGATTTATTATTTTCTTCGTAAATAGTAAGTTTAGTTGCATTTTGTTTTGCTTCTTCCAATCCAGTGTTTACGTCATGAGATATAACAAAATGCATTATTTTCCTTAAACAAAAATTTTTAGGTTTTGGAATTTGTAAAATTCAATATCCTTTACATGTGTAGAATTAAGTTGCAAAAAGAATTTACAATTGAGAGCATTAATTAAGTAAATCTGACAATTGTCTCTGAAACATGTTACTTTGAACTTTCAAATAAATGTTTCTCCCTTTTCTTATAAACAAAATGTCTAAAATGGTTGCATGTGATGCGAAAAAAAAGGCATTGAGAATACTAAAACAACGGGCAAAATGTATGGAAGGAAGAGCAAGGGAAAACCAAGAGTAAAAGAAATATTGAACAGTTTATCCAAATGGCACAATGAAAGATGACCAACTGATATTATGATTTGCATGAATGACTGAAAGATGATCGCTTACGACAATCGGCATGGCACCTGATGACGATGTTTACAATCTTGTTTGCTTACTTCCGCTCATGTGGGCAAAGTTCAGTCTACAATCTCAGTGACCAGACCATTCAAGATATCGGCATGGCACCTGATGACGATGTTTACAATCTTGTTTGCTTACTTCCGCTCATGTGGGCAAAGTTCAGTCTTACAATCTCAGTGACCAGACCATTCAAGATATCGGCATGGCACCTGATGACGATGTTTACAATCTTGTTTGCTTACTTCCGCTCATGTGGGCAAAGTTCAGTCTTACAATCTCAGTGACCAGACCATTCAAGGTATCGGCATGGCACCTGATGACGATGTTTACAATCTTGTTTGCTTACTTCCGCTCATACTTTGCCATTTTACTGGTCTCTAGTCTTGATGAGGGAGCCGCGATAGCTCAGTGGTTAGTGAACTGACTACAAAGGACAAGGGGTAGGTATCGATCCCAACCGACGGCCTCCGAGTTCACCCAGCCTTAAATGGGTACCGGATTTTTTTCTGAGAAAGTAAAGCAGCACGGGCGTAATACCGACCACATTACTCCAAAAAATCATGTGCTGCAGGTCTGTAAAATATGGGGTCACTAACACCATATTTCCCCATACGCCACTCGGCGTGACGGGGGTACTTTGCTTTTTGCTAGTCTTGATGTAGCATGCTGTCATAGGTTCACCTGTCCCTCTTTTGATATTATCGGTTCACTATATCGGTCTACCTTGGACCTTAGCATCCAAGATTACATGTTGTAGGCTCTGTTGTGTCTCTTTACCTTATCCCTGCGATTTCAGTTGGCTTTTTTTTTCTAATTGTGTTAAGCATTTTTCTTCCTCATTTTCAGCTGATTTATAACTTCATTAATTTGTCTTCTTTTCTTTCAACCCAATTCTCCCCATTTTTCTATAGAGCCACAGTTGAAAACATTCAATTTCCGGCTCTGATTTCGTATTTACTGTCCTGCTTCTGAACCATTCAGGAGTATTGAATATAGATAGTCAGAGGAGAAATTAACGAGAGAGCTTAAGAGAGTTCTTGTTAAAGGTAGGAAATATCAAAAACGGATTTGATTTACAACTGTGGAAATAGAAGGTTATGGAGAGATGTGATAGTCTACGCCAGCAGACTCTGTTCTTGGTTTTAGTAATATGTATGTAATCAGTAACAAACAAGTTAGCTAAAATATCTGTAACAAAATTAGCTAAGATAAAGTTAGCTAAGATATCTGTAACAAAGTTAGCTAAAATATATGTAACAAAGTTAGCTAAAATATCTGTAACAAAGTTAGCTAAAATATATGTAACAAAGTTAGCTAAAATATATGTAACAAAGTTAGCTAAAATATATGTAACAAAGTTAGCTAAAATATCTGTAACAAAGTTAGCTAAAATATATGTAACAAAGTTAGCTAAATATATGTAACAAAGTTAGCTAAAATATCTGTAACAAAGTTAGCTAAAATATCTGTAACAAACAAGTTAGCTAAAATATCTGTAACAAACAAGTTAGCTAAAATATATGTAACAAGTTAGCTAAAATATCTGTAACAAACAAGTTAGCTAAAATATATGTAACAAAGTTAGCTAAAATATCTGTAACAAACAAGTTAGCTTAAATATCTGTAACAAACAAGTTAGCTAAAATATCTGTAACAAACAAGTTTTCTAAAATATCTGTAACAAACAAGTTAGCTAAAATATCTGTAACAAACAAGTTAGCTAAAATATCTGTAACAAACAAGTTAGCTAAAATATATGTAACAAAGTTAGCTAAAATATCTGTAACAAACAAATTAGCTAAAATATCTGTAACAAACAAGTTAGCTAAAATATCTGTAACAAACAAGTTAGCTAAAATATATGTAACAAACAAGTTAGCTAAAATATATGTAACAAAGTTAGCTAAAATATCTGTAACAAACAAGTTAACTAAAATATCTGTAACAAACAAGTTAACTAAAATATCTGTAACAAACAAGTTAGCTAAAATATCTGTAACAAACAAGTTTTCTAAAATATCTGTAACAAACAAGTTAGCTAAAATATCTTTAACAAACAAGTTAGCTAAAATATCTGTAACAAACAAGTTAGCTAAAATATATGTAACAGAGTTAGCTAAAATATAACAAGTTAGCTAAAATATATGTAACAAACAAGTTAACTAAAATATATGTAACAAAGTTAGCTAAAATATCTGTAACAAACAAGTTAACTAAAATATATGTAACAAACAAGTTAACTAAAATATCTGTAACAAACAAGTTAGCTAAAATATCTGTAACAAACAAGTTTTCTAAAATATCTGTAACAAACAAGTTAGCTAAAATATCTGTAACAAACAAGTTAGCTAAAATATCTGTAACAAACAAGTTAGCTAAAATATCTGTAACAAACAAGTTAGCTAAAATATCTGTAACAAACAAGTTAGCTAAAATATCTGTAACAAACAAGTTAGCTAAAATATCTGTAACAAACAAGTTAGCTAAAATATCTGTAACAAACAAGTTAGCTAAAATATCTGTAACAAACAAGTTAGCTAAAATATCTGTAACAAACAAGTTTCCTAAAATATATGTAACAAAGTTAGCTAAGATATATGTAACAAACAATTATGACTATATAAAAGAAAGAGCAGATTCTCCCCCAACTAGTTCTCTCCCTTTTCCATCCACAAACATAAACATCCATTGCCGAGAACTGAGTCGGTGCCAGAGTTACGGTCCTTTACAGCCGATCCGATGATCTGTGCGCTAGATCAAAGGCATGCTGCAGTGCTCATTAATTAATGAGAGTTTGTTTGAAGTGGAGAGAGAATGCTGTTAGGCTGTGGGTTATATTGATTACTGACTATTGATTTCAAGAATCGATCTTAATTCAGCGGCCTTTGTACGTCCTCACAGACAGTTGGAAACAGGCATATGTCGATCTCCAATAATAATTGCAGTGTTGTTTTGTCGAGCAGGTTCTCTCATGGCTGATCTTGTCAATATTACAATGGTCGATACTGCAGCAGCATGTGACGTTTAGTTTAATTAAATACAACTAAATATTGGAAGTAGCAT
This sequence comes from Megaustenia siamemsis, assembly GCA_032433765.1. Lineage (NCBI taxonomy): Eukaryota > Metazoa > Mollusca > Gastropoda > Stylommatophora > Ariophantidae > Megaustenia > Megaustenia siamemsis. Next base: position 29,492,267 of record JAVIAB010000107.1, read on the forward strand.
GAGACTTGTGTTCTACTTCTTCTTCTACTTTTCTCTTTTCACTGATACCTAAAAGGTGTCGTGGTTTATATCATTTGTCGTTTTTGAGCTGCTCGAACTGTCTGAATTAGTGATTTTCCTCTGTTGTTACATGTCTCTGTCACTGCATCTATCCATCTTCTTCTGGGCCTTCCTCTTGGTCTTTTTCCATGCATTCTCGAGAAGAACGCCCTTGATGGTGATTGGTGAGGATTAATTCTGACCAGGTGGCCAAACCATTTAAGTTGTTGTTGTTCTATATATTCTTGGCAGGGTTTTGTTCCTACCATTTTTGTTATGGTTTCATTTGGTATTCTATCTCTTCTTGTGTTGTTTGTTACTTTTCTCAAGCATCGCATCTCACATGTATTTTTCTTTCTTAAATGTGATTTAGAAAGGGTCCATGTTTGACTTTCATAGAACAAAGTTGGTATGAAAATGCTATTTATCATTTGTTGTTTAGCTGGCATAGAAATGTTTGGATGTCTTAGTAACAGTGAAAGCTGGTATGTGACAGCATTTGCTTTTTGTATTCTCATGTCAATTTCTCTGTCTAGTTTTCCATCTTCTGTGAACATTGTGCCTAAATACTTGAATTTTTCTACTTGTTTTATTTCTTTATCTTTGATCTTAATGTTTAATGGGTGTCTTAATTTGCTTATTCTTATAGCCTCTGTATTTGCTGTGTTAATTTTCATACTGTAGTTTGTGCAACTTTTATCTAGAGATGTTAAAAATGTTATTATTTGATTTTTCCTTATTGTTGGTTGTTTCCTGATTTATTTTGTTCATATATATAATGAAGAGGAGTGGTGAGAGGACACATCCTTGCCGTACTCCTGTTGTAACCTGAATCCATTCTGACAGACCTTCCGATGTGCTGACGGGCACTTTGACTATTTTTATATAGTGCTATTATATTATCTAGTAGTTGTCCTGCTACCTCGTATGCTTCTAAAGTTTGTCAAAGTTTGTTCCTGTCCACACGATCAAACGCTTTTTCCTGATCTATAAACACTATATTTAGGTTTCTGTCATATTCTATTGTTTTTTCACATAGTTGTCTCAATGTAAATATAGCATCAGTACAGCTTTTGCATTTTCTGAATCCGAATTGATTATTACTTAATTGAGGTTCTATTATGTATCTTATTCTCCTCTCCAATATTTTAGCAAACATTTTACCAACTTGACTCAATAGAGATATTCCTCTGTACATTTCACACTCCCTTTTGCTTCCTTTATTTTTCCACAATGGGACAATGATAGCTTTTTGCAAATCGTCTGGGACTTTTCTTTCTTCCCAAGCAATATTGAATATGATAGTAAGCCAATCTATAACTGTTTCCTTACAGGCTAGTAGCATTTCTGTTGTTATTCCATCTATACCAGCTGCTTTGTTCTTTTTATTCTGTTTCAATGCCCATTCTACTTCTGCTTTAAGTATATTCGGTTCCTGTTCCTCATACTGCCTATGTTTAAACTCTGTATTTCCGTTTGTATTTCCCTGATTTAATAGTTCCTTAAAGTATTCTCTCCATCTGATTATTATGTTTTTCCTGCTGCTGATTGGTCTACCGTTCTTGTCATTTATTAAAGGGGTTGGGTTATAATCATTATTTCTTACTTTCATTGCTTTTACACTTTTGAAAAATTCTCTTAGGGAATATGGTGTTAGTGACTATAAATTTTACAGACCTTCAGCACATGATTTTTGGGGTAATGTGGTCGGTATTACGCCCGTGCTGCTTTACTTTCCCAGAAAAAATCCGGTACTCATTTAAGGCTGGATGAACCCGGAAGCCGTCGGTTGGAATCGAACCCCACCTCTTGTCCTTTGTAGTCCAGTTCACTAACCACTGAGCTATCGCGGCTCCAAGAACGAGAATACAAACAACTAAATGCTATGAGGAACGTATGGCACAACAGCACCAAGACAGTACAATTAAAACCGACAGCAGCATATGGTTGTGGATTGTGGACACTACAGAGTATTGATCACACACTCCATTTTCCCTCGATGCTAAAGGTAACTAAAGTAGATAAAAGTAATGTAAATGAAAGTAATATAAAAGAAAGTAGTGTAAAAGAAAGTAAATACGTTTGAAATTTGTACGCTTAAATAATTGATAACAAAAAGAACAGTTTGTGTAATAAATTGGGGCATATTTTAGCAATGGTGCCATGAACAAAAACGTTAAAAAATACAACAAACAATCGGATGAAGAGGTCTATGACTACTATGATGACACGAGGTGGTCTATGACTACTATGATGACACGCAAAACGAAATGGTTTGATGGCGTATATCGATCGTCTGGTCTGGCAAGGTGTAAGAAGGAGCCAGCAATGGGGTGTGATAAACACTCCAAGGTGTCAGAACACATGATGTGTTACTTCTAAAGCTGTCACCACACCTTAGAGTGTTTATCACGTGTTGTGTTCCTTCCTTTTAAAGCTGTCACCATACCTTAGAGTGTTTATCACGTGTTGTGTTCCTTCCTTGTAAAGCTGTCACCATACCTTAGAGTGTTTATCACGTGTTGTGTTCCTTCCTTGTAAAGCTGTCACCATACCTTGGAGTGTTTATCATGCCCCAGTACTGGCTCCTTGCTACCAGCTTTACCGCAGCATTGCACTTATTTGCCTGTCTCCTCTCCAAGGTGTTAGAAACTGAGAAAGGAGTGAGAAAGAAAAGCAGACAGCGAAAGAGAAGGAAAGATAACATTAAAGAATGGACATCAATGGATTTCGACGAGTTTCAAAGAACGATTGAAAAGAGAGAGAGGGAGAGAAAGAGAGAGAGATACAGAGAAAGTAGACTAGGTCTGTCAGCAGTACCCCAATGACCCACAGGGTTACGAGAAGAAGACTGAATTGTTAATTATTAACAGTTGTGGAGTGAGTGAGTGCGTGGCCGTGCGGCTAAAACCACTGTCCCGCTGGCTGAAGAGCCGACGTTCGGTGTTCGAAGCCCGCGGTAGACAGAAAGGATTTTTTCTATCGGGGGTGAAATAAAAATCCTGAGTCTCACACGTCGCGGCGACTGCTTTGACCAAGCGGCCTTTATTTCTCTGGTCCTATCGCTGCCCCCCGTCATACACCAGCAATGGTACTATGTGACGTAAAGATAGTTTTTTTTTTTTTTTTTTTTTTTTGAGTGAGACAGAAACACAGTCACTATCACATTTAGACCACGTCACCTTAGGGTGTCTGCAGTAGAAGACAACGAGCAAATGGGCACAATCTCCTTACTGCTATTGGCCAAAGGAAAAAAAAAATAGCATTAAAATGAGGTAGTACGGTCACGTTCCCTGTTCATATGTAATGTAAAGAGTAGCACACGAGACTAAGAGGAGAGAAAGAAAATGGAGAGAAAAGGAAAGGTAGGAAGACACGGACATACAGACCTTGGTTTAGTCGTTACGAGGTGTTGTAAATGATCATCATCATATCTCACATTAGTTGGCGTAGAGTCGTAGGCTCATTATGTTTGTCCACGACCCTCTGTCCCCAATACATCGTTTAGATTCTGTTTACTACTAGCCGTCCACGACCCTCTATCCCAGGTACATCGTTTAGATTCTGTTGTTGATTACTAGCCGTCCACGACCCTCTGTCCCCAGTACATCGCATAGATTCTGTTGATGACTACAAGCCGTCCACGACCATCTGTCCCCAGTACATCGTATAGATTCTGTTTACTACTAGCCGTCCACGACCCTCTATCCCAGGTACATCGTATAGATTCTGTTGTTGATTACCAGCCGTCCTCGACCGTCTATCCCAGGTACATCGTATAGATTATGTGTTGACTACCAGCCGTTCACGACCCTCTATCCCCAGTACATCGTATAGATTATGTGTTGACTACCAGCCCGTTCACGACCCTCTATCCCAGGTACATCGTATAGATTCTGTTGTTGACTATCAGCCGTCCACGTCCCTCTGTCCCCAGTACATAGTATAGATTCTGCTGTTGACTACTAGCCGTCCACGTCCCTCTGTCCCCAGTACATCGTATAGATTCTGTTGTTGACTACCAGCCGCCCACGTCCCTCTGTCCCCAGTACATCCGTATAGATTCTGTTGTTGACTACTAGCCGTCCACGACTCTCTGTCCCCAGTACATCGTATAAATTCTGCTGTTTACTACTAGCCGTCCACGACCCTCTATCCCCAATACATCGTATAGATTCTGCTGTTTACTACTAGCCGTCCACGACCCTCTATCCCCAATGCATCGTATAGATTCTGCTGTTTACTACTAGCCGTCCACGACCCTCTATCCCCAGTACATCGTATAAATTCTGCTGTTTACTACTAGCCGTCCACGACCCTCTATCCCCAGTACATCGTATAGATTCTGCTGTTTACTACTAGCCGTCCACGACACCAACCTATCCGGTATTTTCAGTTCTTTGTTTTTTTTTTTTGCTTTTTTTTGTCATCCGCCATCTCTCTTTTCCTGTATTTTGCCAGTTGTAACCAAGTTATAGTTGACTGCTTCTATGCCATGACACCAAGCTATCTAGTATTTCTCTCTTTGTCGTCCATGATTACTCTTTCCCTGTATTTTGGCAGTTGTAACCATACATTCCAACTTTCTCATGATGTGCCCGAAAAATGTTGTTTTTCTTTCTGATGTTTTTCAGGAGCTCCTGTTTTGGCCTCTTTGAGAATTTCCTCATTGTTGGTCTTTTTAGCTGCCTAGGGAGCTTTCAACATTCTTCTGAGAAATCCCATCAATGTGGCCTCTAATCGTCTTTTCATTTCTTTTTCTACTGTCCATGATTCGCTTCCATAGATCAGAATTGGTTCTAAATAGCACCAATAAACTCTCTTTCTCATTTTTATTTATATAGATTTGTTGCGTAAGGTGTTTTTCATTTTCTGAAATGCTATTTTGGCCTGAACTATTCTGCTTTTTATTTCCGTGGTTCATCTCCCATCTGATGTTATTATTGTTCCCAAGTATTTGACGCGTTGCACTTGTTTCAGATTTGTCCCCTTTATTTGTATTCTGCATGATGGTGATTATTGTTTCTTCGATATGACCATTACTTCTGTTTTCTTACTATTCAGACTGAGATCTTTCTTGTTGCTTTCTTTTACTATTATGTCTATCATTTCTTGTAGTTCATTCTCTGTCTCTGCTATTCAGACTGTGTCATCCGCATATCGCAAATTATTTATATTGTGACCGTTGACTTCAATTCCCTTTTTTGTCTACTATTGATCTCATAATATGTTAGCTGTAAAGTGAAAACAAATCCGGCGACAGAACACAGCCTTGTCTGACTCATTGTTTTATAAATTGAAATTGCTAAGTTGTTAGGTTGCTAATTCGTATTGCTGCTGTTTGTTGCCAGAACATGTTTTTTTTTTTTTATGATTCGCAGATCCTTGCCATCAATGTTTAATTTCTCCAGCATATTGATTATTTCCACATGTTTTACTTTGTCAAATGCTTTAGTGTAGTCTATAAAGCACATATATAGATCTTTCTTTACCTCTATAGATCTTTCTATCAATGCTCTTAAGATGTATATTGCATTATTGGTGCCCTTTCCTTCCGCAAATCCACATTGTTCCTCACTTATTTCTGGTTGTATTTTGTTCCTTACACATCTCATGATGATTCTTAGTAATATTTTCATCATATGGCTCATGAGACTAATAGTGCGATGGTCTTTACTATAAGTGGCGCCTGACTTCTTCGGTATGGCTACAAAGATAGATTTTAGTACATCCTCGGGTTTGTGCCCAGTGTTATATATGTCATTGAGTAGTTTTGTTATGACTTGTACTCCCAGCTCTCCTAATGCATTTATCTCTTAGACCCAATAGATGTGAGATTAACATGAAAAGATGAGCTAATAGAAGTATGCCAGACCCAATCGTAAAAAGTAAAGTGCCCCCATCACACCAAGTGGCGTATAGGGAATATGGTGTTAGTGACCATGTATTTTACAGACCTTCGGCACATGATTTTTGGCAGACCCAATAGATAGGAGATTAACATGAAAAGATGAGCTAATAGAAGTATGCCAGACCCAATCGTAAAAAGTAAAGTGCCCCCATCACACCAAGTGGCGTATAAGGAATATGGTGTTAGTGACCATGTATTTTACAGACCTTCGGCACATGATTTTTGGCAGACCCAATAGATAGGAGATTAACATCAAAAATGGGCTAATAGAAGTATGCTAGACCCAATAGATAGAACAGTGCATAAACACATAGCTTTAAAATGTGGAAACAATTTTTTTTTTAAACTGCACAATTTGATTAACGTCACACTTAGTCATACACAGAGGCGGCACCCCACACGTAAACCCACACCAGCTGTCGGCACAGCTTGATAATGAAGCCCTGTAAAAGTTTGATTTTCTTCCATGTGGGGCATCGATTGTTTACGTTACCTAGATATTCTTCCCAGTAATGAAATGAAACCCATCTTTTAAACAAAATAAATAAATAAACTGCAAACTGGATTCTGCTTGACACTTGACAAACACACACACACACCGATCCATCCCCCTTACCAACTAGGGCCAGACTCGAGCGCTCGTTGTGGGCTCCGGTCGAAGAGCGAGCGAGTTGTATATTCACTAGAGGGCGCTAGTGTGCGGGCACGCGTTCGAGTTCCCTGGCTGGTGACTTGAACTGTGGTTGAGAAGTTCATTTTGCCTTAATGCACACAATTACTTCTAAAGCGTTGGCCTTGGATGGCCTAGTCTGCTCAGTTGGAAATGGTTTCAGACAAAGGTCGATTAATGGCGCAATTACCGACCGAACTAAGGAGAAATTGTGTGTGTTCTCAGTTATGGATTTTCCCACTGTGTAAACAGATTCAGGTAAAAAAAAATGACAGTAAACATAATAATTCATACGTTGTTAGAATTCGTTCCAACTTCAAGCATTTTTCTTCACTGTTCCATCTAAAAAGAATGTTTGGATTTTTGTTGCGTTGTTGCCGTTGTGATATATCAATTTACAGTTAAGCTGTAATGTTTTGCGTCTTAAGCCCGGTATTTCCCAAATTAACATAAACTTACCTCGGGTTTGTCTTCCGTTTTTATTAAACCAATATGAGAAGACTTATTTATTATCTCCATTTGCAGGTTTCGTTTGTTTTGGCCAGTTCTGGTTTGCTCAACAATATGTTATGTGTCATCATTGGTTGTTATGTGTCATCATTGATTGTGTATCACCATCGATTGTTATGTGTCACCATCGATTGTTATGTGTCATCTTTGGTTGTTTTGTCATCATTGGTTGTTATGTGTCATCATTGATTGTGTATCACCATCGATTGTTATGTGTCACCATCGATTGTTATGTGTCACCATCGATTGTTATGTGTCATCTTTGGTTGTTTTGTCATCATTGGTTGTTTATGTGTCATCATCGATTGTTATGTGTCATCATCGATTGTTCTGTGTCATCATCGATTGTTATGTGTCATCATTGGTTATGTGTCATCATTGGTTATGTGTCATCATCGATTGTTCTGTGTCATCATCGATTGTTATGTGTCATCATTGGTTGTTATGTGTCATCATTGTTTGTTATGTGTCATCATTGTTTGTTATGTGTCACCATCGATTGTTATGTGTCATCATTGTTTGTTATGTGTCACCATCGATTGTTATGTCATCATTGGTTGTTTGTTATGTGTCATCATCGGTTGTTATGTGTCATCATCGGTTGTTTATGTGTCATCATCGGTTGTTTGTTATGTGTCATCATCGATTGTTATGTGTCATCATCGATTATGTGTCATCATCGGTTGTTTGTTAAGTGTCATCATCGATTGTTATGTGTCATCATCGATTGTTATGGTGTCATCATCGATTGTTATTGTGTCATCATCGATTGTTATGGTATCATCATCGATTGTTATGTGTCATCATCGATTGCTATGTGTCATCATCGATTGTTATGTGTCATCATCGATTTTTATGTGTCATCATCGATTGTTATGGTGTCATCATCGATTGTTATGTGTCATCATCGATTGTTATGGTGTCATCATGGATTGTTATGTGTCATCATCGATTGTTATGTGTCATCATCGATTGTTATGTGTCATCATCGATTGTTATGTGTCATCATCGATTGTTATGTGTCATCATCGATTATGTGTCATTATCGATTGTTATGGTGTCATCATCGATTGTTATGGTGTCATCATCGATTGTTCTGTGTCATCATCGATTGTTATGTGTCATCATCGATTGTTATGTGTCATCATCGATTATGTGTCATCATCGATTATGTGTCATCATCGATTATGTGTCATCATCGATTATGTGTCATCATCGATTGTTATGGTGTCATCATCGATTGTTATGGTGTCATCATCGATTGTTCTGTGTCATCATCGATTGTTCTGTGTCATCATCGATTGTTCTGTGTCATCATCGATTGTTCTGTGTCATCATCGATTGTTATGTGTCATCATCGATTGTTATGTGTCATCATCGATTATGTGTCATCATCGATTATGTGTCATCATCGATTGTTATGGTGTCATCATCGGTTGTTATGGTGTCATCATCGATTGTTCTGTGTCATCATCGATTGTTCTGTGTCATCATCGATTGTTATGTGTCATCATCGATTGTTATGTGTCATCATCGATTATGTGTCATCATCGATTATGTGTCATCATCGATTGTTATGGTGTCATCATCGATTGTTATGGTGTCATCATCGATTGTTCTGTGTCATCATCGATTGTTATGTGTCATCATCGATTGTTATGTATCATCATCGATTATGTGTCATCATCGATTATGTGTCATCATCGATTGTTATGGTGTCATCATCGATTGTTATGGTGTCATCATCGATTGTTCTGTGTCATCATCGATTGTTCTGTGTCATCATCGATTGTTCTGTGTCATCATCGATTGTTATGTGTCATCGATTGTTATGTGTCATCATCGATTATGTGTCATCATCGATTGTTATGGTGTCATCATTGATTGTTATGTGTCATCATCGATTGTTATATGTCATCATCGATTGTTATGTGTCATCATCGATTGTTATGTGTCATCATCGATTGTTATGTGTCATCATCGATTATGTGTCATCATCGATTGTTATATGTGATCATCGATTGTTATGTGTCATCATCGATTGTTATGGTGTCATCATCGATTGTTATGTGTCATCATCGATTGTTATGGTGTCATCATCGATCGTTATGTGTCATCATCGATTGTTATGGTGTCATCATCGATTGTTATGGTGTCATCATCGATTGTTATGTGTCATCATCGATTGTTATGGTGTCATCATCGATTATTATGTGCCATCATTGGTTATGTGTCATCATTGGTTATGTGCATTCATCGATTGCTATGTGTCATCATCGATTGTTATGGTGTCATCATCGATTGTTCTGTGTCATCATCGATTGTTCTGTGTCATCGATTGTTATGGTGTCATCATCGATTGTTCTGTGTCATCATCGATTGTTCTGTGTCATCATCGATTGTTCTGTGTCATCATCGATTGTTCTGTGTCATCATCGAGTGTTATGGTGTCATCATCGATTGTTATGTGTCATCATCGATTGTTATGTGTCATCATCGATTGTTATGGTGTCATCATCGATTGTTCTGTATCATCATCGATTGTTATGTGTCATCATCGATTGTTATGTGTCATCATCGATTGTTATGTGTCATCATCGATTGTTATGTGTCATCATCGATTGTTCTGTGTCATCATCGATTGTTCTGTGTCATCATCTTTTTGCTTTGGCCTCTTTCAGAACGTTTTCATTACTCTTCTTAGCTGCCCATGGTATTCTCAACGTTTTTGTGTTGGCCTCTTTGAGAATTTCCTCGTTGGTCTGTTTAGTTGCTCAGGGAACTTTCAACATTCTTCTGAGAAATCCCATCTCTGTAGCTTGTAATCGCCTTTTCATTTGTTTACTGTCCACGATTCGCTTCCATACGTCAGAATTGGCTCTATATAGCACCGATGAACTCTCACTCTCACTTCTATTGACATAGACTTGTCGCACAAGACGTTTTTCATTTTTTGAAATGCTATTTTGGCCTGAGCTATTCTGCTTTTTATTTCTGTGGTGCATTTCCCATATGTTGTTACTGAACCCAAGTATTTAACTTGTTTCACTTTTTTCAGATGTGACAACATATCTACATGGTTTAATACTCTCTAATAGACAGACTCGTGCGTGTTTTAATTCACAGCCACAAAGTGGTAAAATCGTTCTCGTTTTCTTAAAATAATTGATTTAACAAAGCAGGTACGGTTTTATTGTAAAATGAATTTTTGCAGGCAGGGGCAATAATTCTGACATGTTCAACCACCCCTCCTTTATGTGGAGATTTGATTCAACTCCGGTAAGACCTTGACCCTCTTCGAGAATGAGATCACCTGACAAGCGAACAATTGGCCCAATTCGCTAGCAATTCACTCCCTTGATTTATTAAATGTGTGAGGGCTGATATTTTGTTGATATATATATTTAGAAGCAGCGATCTGTGTTATCATCGTCGGCCCACGTGTGGTGCTCCTTGTGCACGGTTGTTTATTATAGTCTCAAAAGTGGCGTTTTAATTTTCTTCTTCTTAACCTTTCAACTCCATATGGAGAATAAGTCTTTAACACTTTCCTGTTTCCTTTACAATAGCTTCCCGTTGTCCCCATTTTCTTCTATCGCTGCGTCCGCATGTCTTCCTTTTTCAATTATGTTTGGCCTTCTTTGTCTTCATCCCCATGGATTCCAAACAAATGACCTGTCGTGTAATGCTTTCGGACCGATTCTCCTGGTTGTGTCTTGACTACGACATCAACATCTCACAGTTCACTAGTGTTTCTTGATACTTTCCAACAGTTCAAAGTTAGTCATTTTGTCCTGCTATTCCATCCTTTTATGAGGCACATCATTATTGAGTGCTGTCTCCGCATCGAAGGTTGGCTACCATGGAGCGTCCACTTTAGTCTTAGTCCGTCTCAGCCTCTTTTACCTTGTATTTTCCCTTCCAATATTGCTTTAAGTAGGCTGCTGTGTCTTTTAACATGACCCAAAAAATGTTATCTGTCTTGTTTGAATTGTGTTTAATAGTTCTATTTTCATTTTTAGTTGTTTTAAAACTAATTCGTTGAGGCGCAAGCGTCTATTACTTTAAGTGTATATTCACAAATCGTTTTTGCTGTTGTCCATGCTTCACAGCCATAATAGAACTGATTCAACGTTGGAATTGGATTAGTTGTTAATGTAATCTGTTTAGTTATAATCTTGGGAATTGTGAGTATTCACGAGTACAGATCAGGTAGCGTTAGAAGGGGCGGAGTTTGATGTGTGATTGGCACACGCCCAATTGTCTTAGGAGCGCCACATTTCGAAAGTTAAAGAAAGCATTCATAATTAATTGAACAAATTGATTCTTTTCTTCCTCTTTCCTTCCTCATTTGCCTTTCAGCGTCGAGAGGAGATATAATTTGCGGTCTTTTGCTCTTCTGTTCGCCTCTGCTGTTGTTATGTTTCCTAGTGCTTCAAATATTCCACCAACCCATCTTTTCCGAGATCGTCCCTTGGGCTTGGTATTCTCGCAACGTTTATTGAGATCTCCTTGTGTTGTGTTTTGATCACTCAGTCTTGTCACGTGGCCAAACCATTTTATCTGTTGTTTCTTTATATATTCAATGGAGTGGTTATTCCTAGCTTTTCTCTTAGTTCTTCTCATCTGATCTTGTCTCTGAGGCGGTTTCCTGTCTTTATCTGACACATTTCATCTCCGTAGAGGTTGTTTTTCGTATTGTTTTTGCATCTAGGGTACAGGACTGGCATTGGTAGCACAACGTCGGGATGAAGATTGTATGAAATATCTAAAATTGATTAGTAGGCGCAATACTTGCCTTGCCTCGGGTGCTAGTAGCCCAGGTTTTTGCCTTTCAACGAATACTGGCAATCTATGTTACACACCTGGTTAGGATACCCTTTTATTGCTACTTGCCAAACATTCCTAACATGTTTATTTAGTGACGTGGATCTGTATGACCCATGTGACGTGGATCTGTATGACCCATGTGACGTGTGATAAAACTGATAAGAAGAAGAATGTCGGACTTTCAAATTTGTTGGCAAACAGGATTGTTAGCTGCGGGATTGTTGGCTGCGGGATTGTTAGCGGCGGGATTGTTGGCTGCGGGATTGTTAGCGGCGGATTGTTGGCTGCGGGATTGTTGGCGGCGGGATTGTTAGCGGCGGGATTGTTGGCTGCGGGATTGTTAGCGGCGGGATTGTTGGCTGCGGGATTGTTAGCGGCGGGATTGTTGGCGGCGGATTGTTAGCGCGGGATTGTTGGCTGCGGGATTGTTAGCGGCGGGATTGTTGGCTGCGGGATTGTTAGCGGCGGGATTGTTAGCGGCGGGATTGTTGGCTGCGGGATTGTTAGCGGCGGGATTGTTAGCGGCGGGATTGTTGGCTGCGGGATTGTTAGCGGCGGATTGTTAGCGGCGGGATTGTTGGCTGCGGGATTGTTGGCGGCGGGATTGTTAGCGGCGGGATTGTTAGCGGCGGGATTGTTGGCGGCGGGATTGTTGGCGGCGGGATTGTTAGCGGCGGGATTGTTGGCTGCGGGATTGTTGGCTGCGGGATTGTTGGCGGCGGGATTGTTAGCGGCGGGATTGTTGGCTGCGGGATTGTTGGCGGCGGGATTGTTAGCGGCGGATTGTTGGCGGCGGGATTGTTGGCTGCGGGATTGTTGGCGGCGGGATTGTTAGCGGCGGGATTGTTGGCGGCGGGATTGTTAGTGGCGGGATTGTTAGCGGCGGGATTGTTAGCGGCGGATTGTTGGCTGCGGGATTGTTGGCGGCGGGATTGTTGGCGGCGGGATTGTTAGCGGCGGGATTGTTAGCGGCGGGATTGTTGGCTGCGGGATTGTTGGCGGCGGGATTGTTAGCGGCGGGATTGTTGGCGGCGGGATTGTTAGCGGCGGGATTGTTGGCGGCGGGATTGTTGGCGGCGGGATTGTTAGCGGCGGGATTGTTGGCTGCGGGATTGTTGGCGGCGGGATTGTTAGCGGCGGGATTGTTGGCGGCGGGATTGTTAGCGGCGGGATTGTTGGCTGCGGGATTGTTGGCGGCGGGATTGTTGGCGGCGGGATTGTTAGCTACAGGATTGTTAGCTGCGGGATTGTTAGCGGCGGGATTGTTGGCGGCGGGATTGTTAGCTACAGGATTGTTAGCTGCGGGATTGTTGGCGGCGGGATTGTTAGCTACAGGATTGTTAGCTGCGGGATTGTTAGCTGCGGGATTGTTGGCGGCGGGATTGTTAGCTACAGGATTGTTAGCTGCGGGATTGTTAGCGGCGGGATTGTTGGCGGCGGGATTGTTAGCTACAGGATTGTTAGCTGCGGGATTGTTAGCGGCGGGATTGTTGGCGGCGGGATTGTTAGCTACAGGATTGTTAGCTGCGGGATTGTTAGCTGCGGGATTGTTGGCGGCGGGATTGTTAGCTACAGGATTGTTAGCTGCGGGATTGTTAGCGGCGGGATTGTTGGCGGCGGATTGTTAGCTACAGGATTGTTAGCTGCGGGATTGTTAGCGGCGGGATTGTTGGCGGCGGGATTGTTAGCTACAGGATTGTTAGCTGCGGGATTGTTAGCTGCAGCATGGTTAATTGCAGGATTTTAGCTGCAGGATTGTTACCTGCAGGATTGTTAATTGCGGGATTGTTAGCTGCAGGATTGTTAGCTGCAGCATGGTTAATTGCAGGATTGTTAGCTGCAGGATTGTTACCTGCAGGATTGTTAATTGCGGGATTGTTAGCTGCAGCATTGTTAATTGCGGGATTGTTAGCTGCGGGATTGTTACCTGCAGGATTGTTAATTGCGGGATTGTTAGCTGCGGGATTGTTTGCTGCGGGATTGTTAGCTGCAGCATTGTTAATTGCGGGATTGTTAGCTGCAGCATTGTTAATTGCGGGATTGTTAGCTGCGGGATTGTTTGCTGCGGGATTGTTAATTACGGGATTGTTAGCGACGGAGAATGCATGACAGAAATAAATAAAAGAATATGAATGAAGAAAACAAAGAATGTTGACATCCAATACTAGACTCGCACCAAAGCAAATAAAATCAGAAGTGACATTGAGAACAATAAAGTTTGATACCTTCTCAGCATTTGCTAGGGTGCACAAACATGAACGATAAATATAAAACAGAGAACAAATTGAAACCCTTGAAACATTGGTTTTTTTTTATTTAAATAGCAAGAACTGGGTTGACAGAGAGGAAAACAAATAATTAAATTTTGAAGAAGAAAAAATGTATAATCAAGAAAGAAATATTGAACACAAATTCAAACAAAACAAATGAAATTTACTGGGCACATAAAGCGAAAGAAATGGATCTGCAATATGGAACAAAAGGGCATTTACAGCACGCTCGGCAGGCAGAATAGTCAAATGATGAGAGTGGTTCATACGTTATGACTGCGAGAAGTATTGCAATGAAGGTGATGGCCGTGTCCAGGGCATTCGTCTGGTTAGAGTCACAACACTACACCCACACCTTTATACTGAGTGATTAGATGAGTATGATAAGAAAAGTGGAGGCGGGCTTTGTACGCATGCAATGGGTAGAGTCGTTGCAGAAGTCAAAAATATGAAAGGTGACCTTTATCTACGTCCCAGGATAAGCGGGAGTACAGGGAAATGAAAGAGTGGACAGGTTGGCTAGCTGTGCTGTCGTTGAAGACGGTTAACCAATCTATCGGGCGGACATCATCAATGCCCTCCGAGTTGTGGGAAGGGCACAGAACTTCGACCACCATGAGTCCACGTCACTCCTTCGGATGAAAGAGATGGGAGTTAAGATGAGCACAACCAGAAATGAGAAACTTAGTGGGCGTGTATGACGACTTATCAACCAACACAGAACTGGAGTCGTCAGTCGCTGGACACTGTTGGGCTTGCTTTGGAGGGGATCTGAGCACCAATGTTCGGAGTGCAATGATCATGACCCGCAAATAACTCAATAAAACGATAGAATAATTTACTTGGGCCGGGCGTAGGTCAACAAGATAGAGGAAAATATTAAAGTGAACTGACAACATTCAAGAGGTGCACAGGAGAACATGTAGCAGTGTGTACCATCAGGGCGAGATATAAAAGGCAAATGTCGCTCCATAACAGCTAACCTTCGATGCGGACGCGGCACAAGATGGGGATGAGACGGGAGAACTCAAAATTAAGTTGATTTAGTTTATGATAAGATAAAGGTTAAGGCCAGAAAGTCCCTGGTGGAATGTTGGCAGGGAGAACCCAGAATCCTGGTAAGGTATTCTTCATGTGAGAAAAGAAACTTCAGTCGGCGGGGTTGGACGGTGTAAGCATAAGTTGCGTGAAAATATAAGGCGCAATACAACACATGCTGTGCAATACAACACATGCTGTGCAATACAACACATGCTGTGCAATACAACACATGCTGTGCAATACAACACGCAGATTTTTGGAGGTGACTTTAAGCGAACAGTTTCCTTTCACATCCTTATTGGTTTGGATATGTAGATGTGGGTGTTCGTCGATATTGTTCTGGTTTTTCCCCATGTATTATCGAACACCATTGGATATTGTTCTGTTTTTCCCCATGTATTATCGAACACCATTGGATATTGTTCTGTTCTTCCCCATTTATTATCGATTGTTCTGTTTTTCCCCATGTATTAGCGAACACCATTGGTTATTGTTCTGTTCTTCCCCATGTATTATCGAACGCCATTGGATATTCTTCTGTTTTTCCCCATGTATTAGCGAACGCCATTCGATATTCTTCTGTTTTTCCCCATGTATTAGCGAACGCCATTCGATATTCTTCTGTTTTTCCCCATGTATTAGCGAACGCCATTCGATATTCTTCTGTTTTTCCCCATGTATTAGCGAACGCCATTCGATATTCTTCTGTTTTTCCCCATGTATTAGCGAACGCCATTCGATATTCTTCTGTTTTTCCCCATGTATTAGCGAACGCCATTGGATATTGTTCTGTTTTTCCCCATGTATTATCGAACACCATTGGATATTGTTCTGTTTTTCCCCATGTATTAGCAAACACCATTATTTATTGTTCTGTTCTTCCCCATTGTAAGAACATTGTATTTGATTGGAAGGGAACAGAGAGAAAGTCCAAGCAATAGAATGTATAGAGATCTTCTCCTTGGTTTGCACTTCCAAACGGCGTGTTTTTATTCATTGTCTGATTGTTTGATCGTTGAAGAGGGGAAGTGCATGATAAGTCTGATGGGCTGGGACACAAAACAGAAAGCATAAAACATAAAATAGAAAAGACAGCACAATAGGATTGGAAATGAGAACCAAAAAAATGAAGAAACGCGTTTCAATACATGGTCTTATCTAACACTTGTTTTTTTTCTTTTTTTTTTTGGGGGGGGGGGGTTTCCAAATAATGTTGCATTCTTCGCAAGAAATTTGTTTTCATTGTTTCTATCCTGTCGATTGTTGCTGTGTTCTTTACCCATTTTTCTTCTTTTCCTTCCTCCTCAGAGTTTGCGAGATGACCACACTCCTACATTGTTTACATTTAAAGGAAGTCAAAAAGGGTGTTAATACGTTGTGTCGTAGTTTACAGAAAACTGCGACATTTTGTCCCTTTCAATTTCAGCAACGTATATTTGGGTATCGGGTAGCCTTCCCTCTCCGATCCCTACCCTCTTGGCCATACCTGGTTTGTCTGTTTCTAGGAGCATTAAAGAAGGGTGCTATAGGATCTTGATGATTTCTGATTCATTTATCCTGACGCAGACAGTCAGCTATGGGTCGCTGACCACGCGAAGTGCTGCAGGACGTCTTGAGTTCAATCCTTGACACTGACCAATTTCTTCTCACCGAAGAGGTCTTGGTCGTTCACCCAATCTCTGAAAATTATTTCATTTGTTTGTTCTGGAAGTAATGCGGCCTGGCGTGGTGTTGACCATATCGCCCATAAACGTAGTAATGTTACATGGATAAATAAATAAAAAAGTAAAGAGCCTCAGTCAAGCCAAGTGGCGTATAGGGAATATGGTGTTGGTGACCATAAATGGTACAGACCTTCAGCACATGATTTTTGGGTAATGTGGTCGGTATTACGCCCGTGCGGATTTACTTTCCCAGAAAAAAATTCCGGTACACATTTAAGGCTGGGTGAACCCGGAAGCCGTCGGTTGGGATCGAACCCTACCTCTTTGTCCTTTGTATTCCAGTTCACACTAACCACTGAGCTATCGCGGCTCCCCACATAGATATATGCTAATACAAAAACCATAAGGTTAATAACTTACTAACCCTGTCTCTTATAAACGTGACAAAATAAAATCGATAAATGTGGAAACAAAAACCATAATGTAACTAACCCCATTGCTCATAACCGTGACAATGTTACATCAATAAATGTGGATACAAGAAACGAGAAACTTAGTGGCCGTGTAAGAAGACTTATCAACCATCACAGAACTAGAGTCGTCAGTCGCTAAACAGTGCGAGACGTGATGAGGAGGGGATCTGATGAGCACCTATGAACATATTCGGAGTTCAATGATAATGACCCGCTAATAACTCAATAATTCAATAAAATGGGGACACAAAAACAAGGTTACTAACCCCGTCGTTCATAAACGTGACACTGTTACATCGACAAATGTAGACACAAACAGCATAAGGCTTTAACTCTTACCGTACGTTTCGCTGCATAGTGCGTCACTCTCAATTTGATTAGTGTGAACCGTCATCAAACCTTATTCTTTTTACATGTTTTGTATCATCTTTATATTGGTGAAATACCTTGTTCAGTTATCTAAAAATGCATATATAATATGTTAGATAAATATAAATATGTAGATTGATTCTTAAAACCATGAAACATGTTATCTTTGAAATCTCTGCTGTTGCATTGATAAAAAGCTTCCGTACGGAAAGAATTTAATATTTCTTGACCATTATGTAGAACACGTTTCTCAGAAACCTAATAATTAAAACCATCCGCTCAGTTATGATGAAGCCAAATCCATCCTCAAGGGTCGGTTCCATGAAAAATGGAAACGAGAACACCCAAAGCATAACGAGACTGACGGATACCACCAACTATCAAGGAGGGATCAAGTCATCATACTTCGCATACGCACTGACCACAATAGAATGAGAAATCACATGTTCACCAAATTCAAAATAGGAACAATCAGCCTATGCCACTGTACATTGGACAATATGACTACAAAACATGTTCTACAGGATTGCCTCCCCCCTCCCCTCCCCCTGTTCACAGACCTGAGTAGAGCAATGTGGTCCACACCCACCTCCCTGGAATAAAAACTATATGGGGCAATCGATTCGCTTAAACTGACAACTGACTTCATGAGAGAGTCTGGAATCCTAGTCTAATTGAGCCTTGATCGTAGAGAGAGAGAGAGAGACATTAATTGTCCTGTTGCTGTAGGTGGGACCGACCTTTATATTGTTTATCTGTTGACTATTATTCACACCCAAACACATATTGATTGGGTTATTGTGCAATCCAGATTGCTGGATTCCACAATATGTTGGTAACAACATGTTGAGTACAGAACCTACAACCTCTCTGTCTCGAGACCAACCAGTTCCCCAAAGCTACAGGGATGAGCTGTTTATTATAAAATTTGAGATCGTTATTATATCGTTTCAGGGGGACTGGTTGGTGTCGAGGCAAGACACCGGTCTCGAGACAGAGATGTTTTGGGTTCATATCACGGCTGCAACGGTTGGGATTTTTATTTGTGATTTCTCTCTGCGGTAACCACCCCTGGTCTCAGCAGCGAGGCCCAGCTTGAAACGTCAATTACTCATCGACGGAAAAAATTTGAGTACCTCCTATGACGGAGTTATCTGCCTGTGCGGCGAGGGACCCCTGTGCACACGGCTGCCAGGGAAAAATGGAGTAACACGTAACACAGTAAAACAGTAACATTCAACTCCTATTTTCTGACTTCGTCATAGGTAACATAAAATAACATTTAAAAAAGCTGGCGAACAAAAAAAAAAATTCAGAAATGAAGTTCGCAAAGGGATAGAACAAGCCATCGGAGTACATAATGATCTTTTGTCTATTGTTCTATTGTGAAGAAATGCATGATGAAATGGTTTCAGGAATCTCGATTGTCTGGTCTGTAAAGAACATTCTGCAGGAAAACAGGGTTGCCAGATATATTTTTGGATTTTAGGCCAAAAAGTGTAGAAAAAAAGCCAAATTAGGCCAAATAGTCAATTAAAAAGCCAAAAAAAGGCCAAACATTTCTGCTATACTCACATCACATGAAACTCTCCAGATCAAGATTATTAACGTCATCCGCATCAGAGCTACCTGATTCTACAGCATACAAATTCTCTGATGTAAATTCTTTGAGCATTTTTGCTGATGGGATGAAGTCTTTACAACATTTGTTTGAAAGCAACAGTTCTGCTCTAATCCTGACAATAGAGTCAAGCAAATGCAGTTGCATCTTATTCCTTGCTTTTGTCTTCACTGACGTTACAATGGAGAAAATTCTTTCAACTATGGCATTGCTGCATGGGGTGATCAGACAAGTTAGGGCAAAGTTGGCTAACTCTTTGAATGACTGATGCTGATGTATGCCAATCCAAAACTGTTCACTGTCAGTAGGAAGTCATCTTTCTTAAACATGGTATCTTCTTTCCAATCAATCAATATAATTTTTCTGTATTGTTCTTCAATAGTGCTGATGTTACTTCCTGCTAGGTGTAAGAAGGGTAAGTCTGAAAACGTTGCTCTCGAAGCTTGATTTAAAATAATCCGTGGACTCAGCTTTGATAGATTTTGAAATATATTACTCGCCGAAGGAAGTCTACATGTTATTTGATTGAGAGCTTCCTCTAGCATACACATACATCTTTCTTTGACATTTTTAATTTCGTGATGAGCGTCAGTGTTGTTGTTCTTTTGTAGGAACGTATTACATTCTGTTAAAATTTGATACCAAAATCAACTTGATTTATATCCTTTCTTTGTCCATTTGTATCATACAATCTGTTCTGAAGACTTGCCTTTTGTAAAAATAATTCTTGACACAGTTCATGAGGATCAGCTTTAGTTTGTTGAAAAAGGCCATTGAGTCTTTCAAATTCCTGCACAACGGGTGTTGCGAAAACAAAGAACAAGTAATTGTTATAATCTAACATCATGTCCTTTAACAATCGTGCTTTGTATTTTGTGTCAAACTTTGACTGGGCTAATTCAGTACTCATGAAATAAGCCTTTAGCTCTTCCCAATTCATCAGAATATTAAACATAACTTTTCCTCGCACAAGCCATCGAGTAGCTGATGGTTTCTCAAAAGGCAGTGGAGCAGTTCTGGTTGACTCATATTCTGTAGGTGTATTCATCACTGTAAATAATTCTTTGTAGGCTTCTCGTCTTAGGCTACTGTGGGAAAACCATTGCGGTATTTCTGATAGTAAAAATCCTATATTTGACGGTAGCTTAGCTACTGCATAATAAATGCAAAGTGCCAAAGAATGACAAATACATTTCAGCTGTACACATGAAGGAGATACATTTCTTAATCTAGACCACACTGAGTTGTTACAGCCAACCATGTTTGACGCTCCATCTGATGCAAATCCAATGCAATTTGTGAGACTCTGGCCACATTTTTTTATTTCACCATCAATCAAATTAAATATGTTTTCTCCTGTTGCTTCTTGCACGGGAATTAGCCCAAGATACCCTGTTAGAATTTCCTGTTTTCTTTCACTGAAAAACCGAATTAAGATACACAAGTATTTTTGTGTGGAGACATCTGTAGATTCATCTAAAATGATGGCGTATTTCTTGTCCTGAAAGTCATGGATGAGATCCGTTTTTAGTGCTGGCGATATTATATTTTTTATTAAGCATGAACATTTAGTTCTGTGCAATTTGATGTTTCCTAATGTACTGCCCTGGCCATGTGCTGTCATAATTTCACTCAGATGGTCAATTGTGCGAATTGCACAGTGGCAGGTCATGCTTACAGCAATTTGGAGCTCTGCTGTTTTAACTTTATCGTTATTTTGTCTAGGACTTTGAGTGACACTAAGTTGTGTCTGACTATTTGATGGAACTCTCATCATGTGCTTAGATGATTTCTCATGATTTGAGATGTTTCCTCTTTTGGTACAATCGTACACCGGCAGAGTTTACAATATGCTGCCTCTGATCCATCAGAAGCTTTCATGAGCCATGGGTATGTTTCTTCCCAAATACTATTGTACTTACGATTGCTATCATAAGATGCTTTCCATTTCTTTGATGAAGAAGCCATGAGTAACACAAGTAATATCTTTATCAAACACAGCGTAGACTAATGTAAATAATTAGTCGACTTGTTATGCGCACGTCCTAGGCACACTCCTGTACGACGACTCACGACTCACGACTAGTCACGACACGTTCGTTTTGTTTCAATTTTGAAAATGAACTATTTTGAAGAATATTCCTAGAATGAAACATTAAGAATTAAGACCTATGGATTCTGAAAGTGAAAGTAATTTGCAAAAGTGCGCCAAATTCTTATTAAAGTCAGATGATTTGATGCATTTTTGGAGCAAAATAATTATATTTTTAAAGAACTTTTACTGAAATTGTGGTTTATACTTTTTTTTTACTACTGGTTTAGAAAAAAAAGCCAGGAATAAGCCAAAAAAACCCAAAAAAGCCAAAGAATTTCTTTAGGCCAAACAAAACCAAAAAAGCCAGATTTGTGGAATTTGGCATAAAAAAAGCCAAATTGGCAACCCTGCAGGAAAATGTTAATGTAGCCAGAGAAAGAGATGAAAGGGTAACATTAAAGACGGGACAGGCCTCGACTTTGTAGAGTTGGAAATAAAGACTAGAGATAGAGAGAAGTGGGGAAGGTTGACGAAGTCTGTCTGTGGTGACCAAACGGTCTCCATGGTTATGTGAAGGACGAGGAGAAGAAGAAGGAGGCGGAAGAGGGGGAAGGAGAAAAGGAAGAAGAGTGAGAGGAGGAGAAGAAGGAAGAAGGGGAGGAGGAGAAGAATAGGGGGAAAAGGAGGGGGAGAAGAGGGAAAAGGAAGAAGAGTGGGAGGAGGAGAAGGAGGAAGAAGAAGGGGAGGAGGAAGAAGAAGAAGAAGAAAGAAGGGGATGAGGAGAAGAAGAGGGAAGGAGGAGGTTGGGAGGAGAGGTAAAACGAAACATCTAACGTCTCTAATGTGATAAATCTTCTGCTGCTGCTCATCGGGGCGATATCACTTTATCGGTTTCGACTCTTCAAAAGACTTGTGGTTGGCGTAGTTGCGTTGTACCCTGATTACGTCAAACTGCGTCATTTGATCTAACAGCATCCAACTTCAGCATCTAACTTCAGCATCTAACTTCAGCATCTAACTTCAGTATCTAACTTCAGCATCTAACTTCAGCATCCAACTTCAGCATCTAACTTCAGTATCTAACTTCAGCATCCAACTTCAGCATCTAACTTCAGCATCTAACTTCAGCATCTAACTTCAGCATCTAACTTCAGCATCTAACTTCAGCATCTTTCTTCAGCATCCAACTTCAGCATCCAACTTCAGCATCCAACTTCAGCATCCAACTTCAGCATCCAACTTCAGCATCCAACTTCAGCATCCAACTTCAGCATCCAACTTCAGCATCCAACTTCAGCATCCAACTTCAGCATCCAACTTCAGCATTCAACTTCAGCATCCAACTTCAGCATCCAACTTCAGCATCCAACTTCAGCATCCAACTTCAGCATCCAACTTCAGCATCCAACTTCAGCATCCAACTTCAGCATCCAACTTCAGCATCCAACTTCAGCATATAACTTCAGCATCCAACTTCAGCATCCAACTTCAGCATCCAACTTCAGCATCCAACTTCAGCATCTAACTTCAGCATCCAACTTCAGCATCTAACTTCAGCATCCAACTTCAGCATCCAACTTCAGCATCCAACTTCAGCATCCAACTTCAGCATCTAACTTCAGCATCTAACTTCAGCATCAAACTTCAGCATCCAACTTCAGCATCCAACTTCAGCATCTAACTCCAGCATGTCATTTGCTAGTTCTGGGTTTCCTTCCCTCTTCGATACCCGTTGGTTTGTCTGTTTTCAAGGTCAATGAGGGGAGTAAATGTTTTCAAGGTCAATGAGGGGAGTAAATGTTTTCAAGGTCAATGAGGGGAGTAAATGTTTTCAAGGTCAATGAGGGGAGTAAATGTTTTCAAGGTCAATGAGGGGAGTAAATATTTTCAAGGTCAATGAGGGGAGTAAATGTTTTCAAGGTCAATGAGGGGAGTAAATGTTTTCAAGGTCACTGTTGGGAGTAAATGTTTTCAAGGTCACTGTTGGGAGTAAATGTTTTCATGGTCATTGAGAGAAGAAAAATGTTTTCAAGGTCAATGAGGGGAGTAAATGTTTTCAAGTCACTGTTGGGAGTAAATGTTTTTAAGGTCAATGAGGGGAGTAAATGTTTTCAAAGTCAATGAGGGGAGTAAATGTTTTCATGGTCAATGAGGGGAATAAATGTTTTTAAAGTCAATGAGGGGAGTAAATGTTTTCATGGTCATTGAGAGAAGAAAAATGTTTTCAAGGTCACTGTCGGGAGTTGAAGTAAGATTTTATCAGTTGTAGTTCACTGATCCTTAAGCTCACAGTCAGCTATGATGATCACCTTCATCCAATATACTCCAGGTGTTTTGGACACCTCTACAATACGCCAAATAAAATACACTTTTACCGAACACATTAAATGACAAACTCAAAATTCTATCATTTTCAGATTTGAATTTCGCTATCAATATATATATATATATATATTTTTTTTTTTAATTACCCTTATTTTAATATGTATGAAAAGTGTTGCAGTTTCGTCATATTCCAAGTCCTTGGGGGACTTGTTGGTCTCGAGGCAAGACGCCGGCCTCGAGACAGAGAGGTTGTGGGTTCAAATCCCGGTTACACCAGTTGGGATTTTTATTTATGATTTCACTCTCGCGCAACCACCCCTGGTCTCGGCAGCGAGGCCCGGCTTGAAACGTCAGCTACCCATCGACGGAAAAAAAACATGAGTACCTCCGAATTCGGAGTTATCTGCCTGTGCGGCGAGGGACCCCTGTGCCAGGGAAAAATAGATTAACACGCAAAATTCAGTTCCTAGTCTCTAGGGACTTCGTCAGAGTTGAAAGCTGGCGAACGCAACATCAACAAATTGCCCCTTATATCA
Organism: Megaustenia siamemsis; assembly: GCA_032433765.1. Lineage (NCBI taxonomy): Eukaryota > Metazoa > Mollusca > Gastropoda > Stylommatophora > Ariophantidae > Megaustenia > Megaustenia siamemsis. Next base: position 29,516,561 of record JAVIAB010000107.1, read on the forward strand.
AGACAGACACGGGTCTTTGGTGTTCTGCACGTGTGATCCGGTTCTGTCCTCGAGATAAGTCAGTATTCCGGGCGTATTCCATCCGTCCACGTGAAGTCATCGATCTCGAATCACTGGTTCAAAGATGTCAGTTCCACAACTGTTTGTCATCGATTTTTTAGTTCCATTGTCCATTTGTCCATTTGAGAAATATAACCGGATTATTTTCTTGTTGGGACAATCAAGTTAATTTGAAGAAGTTAAATTTTCGATTTATGGTGAATCGTGTGGTGGTTCTTCTTGTTCATTACTTCCTGATTTGTCATTCGGCGTCTAGTGGGGATATAGGTTGCATCGCTTTGCTCTACTGCTGACCTCTCCACTGTTGTGTTTCCTAGTATTTCAAATATCCTTACAATCCATAATTCATGTGGCCGGTACTTGAGTCTATTGTTTTTGCAATGTTTATTGATGGCTGGTTATCTTGTTTATTTTTATCTTTCAGTCTTATCACTTGGCCAAACCATTTCATCTGTTCATTCTTGAAGTTACTCCTAGCCTCGTTCTTAGTTCTTTATTTCTGATCTATGTGGTTCTAAATTGAATATTTCAGACCATCATCATCAAGTACCAAGCCTGCTGGTGTAGATGATCATGGCTCTCCATAACTTTCTATCTCTACAGTTATTTATCATTTCTGTTGTTGACATTCTGCCAAGCCGTTATCCGAAGCTATCTGGTATCTTTTCTCTTTGCTTCCCTCTATCTCTTCGACCCTCAATGTTCCCAGTTGTTACAATATATTCCAGTTGTTCTCTTCTCATTACATGGCCAAAAAATGAAAGATTGTTTCTTCCTAATATTGGAAATTAGGTCTCTTTTTGCTTTGGCCTCTTTCAGAATGTTTTCATTACTCTTCTTAGCTGTCCTTGGTATTCTCAACATTCTTCTGTAAAACCACATTTCTACAGCCTCCAGTGATTTTCTTTGTCTGTTGTCCTATTGTCCATGATTCACATCAATATTTTAAGACTGGCTCTACATAAAATTTCAGACCGGAAATTGTTAAATGATGCCTCCCTTGAAATGGTTCTCTGTTAACAGAAGCCGCGATAGAAGCACAAAAACTTGTAGTTACTGAACTGGCCTGCCAAGGACAAAAGATCGGGCTCAACACAACACGCCAGCTTCTAGGTCGACCCAACCTAATATTGGTAGCGAGTTGTTGCATGTTCTGCAATAAACACAACTTTCGTTTGGTGCTGGCCATATCCCGCACATGCCACACTTTCTTTATGCTGTTGTCTTTCAGCTTTCCTTTGCTGGGTTATTCTTAGACATCTTGTGTTTTTGCAAAGTAACTTAAAATCATCCCTTCATTTTTTAATGGACATTCACGTGGTCTATACTCTCCTGCAAAAATAAAGGACTCAGCCTTAATAGAAAAAAGACAGAAGTAATGGTAACAACAAAGAAAAAGACATCACCTCAGTGCAAAATAAAGACAAGTGGAACAATATTAAAACAGGTAAATGAATTTAAATATGTGGGAACTTTGTTAACCTCAGACGGAAGATGTACAAAAGAGGTGAGATGCAGAATGGCTCAGGCAAAAGCAGCTTTCCAAAAAATGTGGAAGATACTATGCAATCCATTTTTGACAATAGAAACAAGAAAAAGAGTTCTTAAATGTTATGTAGGGCCAGTCTTAACATATGGATGTGAATCATGGACAATAGGACAACAGACATGAAAATCACTGGAGTCTGTAGAAGTGTGGTTTTACAGAAGAATGTTGAGAATACCATGGGCAGCTAAGAAAAGTACTGAAAACGTTCTGAAAGAGGCTAAAGCAAAAAGAGAGGTAATTTCCAATATTAGGAAGAAACAATCATCATTTTTGGCCATGTAATGAGAAGAGAACAACTGGAATGTATTGTAACAACTTGGAAAACTGATGGACGAAGAGATGGAAGGAAGCAAAGAGAAAAGATACCAGACAGCTTAAGAGAATGGCTTGGCAGAAGGTTAACAACAGAAATGATAAATAACTGTCGTGATCTAAAGTTGTGGAGGGATATGAACAACTGCGCCAGCAGTCCCGGTACTTGATGATGATGATGATTTTAGCCACTTGGTGTATGCCCTGAATTGTAGCTGTATCTCAACTATTTCTTAAACTAATTCATCAATATATTTTTCTTTATCCATTTGTATGCGCCTTCTCACTTACTTGTTCGCCTCGGTGCATGTGTCCTGTGTCTTGGCCCCAGTACTTCTTACTTTATTTATATCCAGACTTTTGTTCCTTGGCTCCAGTACTTCTTACTTTATTTATATCCGGACTCTTGTTCCTTGGCTCCGGTACTTCTTACTTTATTTATATCCAGACTCTTGTTCCTTGGCTCCAGTACTTCTTACTTTATTGATATCCGAACTCTTGTTCCTTGGTTCCAGTACTTCTTACTTTATTGATATCCGAACTCTTGTTCCTTGGTTCCAGTACTTCTTACTTTATTGATATCCGAACTCTTGTTCTTGGTTCCAGTACTTCTTACTTTATTGATATCCGAACTCTTGTTTCTTGGTTCCAGTACTTCTTACTTTATTGATATCCGAACTCTTGTTCCTTGGTTCCAGTACTTCTTACTTTATTGATATCCGAACTCTTGTTCCTTGGCTCCAGTACTTCTTACTTTATTGATATCCGAACTCTTGTTCCTTGGCTCCAGTACTTCTTACTTTATTGATATCCGAACTCTTGTTCCTTGGTTCCAGTACTTCTTACTTTATTTATATCCGAACTCTTGTTCCTTGGCTCCAGTACTTCTTACTTTATTGATATCCGAACTCTTGTTCCTTGGTTCCAGTACTTCTTACTTTATTGATATCCGAACTCTTGTTCCTTGGTTCCAGTACTTCTTACTTTATTTATATCCGGACTCTTGTTCCTTGGCTCTAGTACTTCTTACTTTATTTATATCCGGACTCTTGTTCCTTGGCTCTAGTACTTCTTACTTTATTTATATCTGAATTATTATTCCGTTGCTCCAGTATTTCTTTCTTTATTTATATTTGAATTCTTGTTCCTTGGCTCCAGTACTTCTTACTTTATTTATATCCGGACTCTTGTTCCTTGGCTCCAGATCTTCTTACTGTCTACATCTTACTTTATTTATACCTGCATTGTTGTTCCCTAGTTCTGGTACTTCTTACTGTATTTGCATCTGTATTCTTGTTTCTTCTTAGGGACACTGGGTGCTCCAGAGCTAAGGCGTCAGCTCTTGACTAGAAGGATCGGGTTCAAATCCTGCCAGACGTGGTGGGGAATTGTTTGCTTTTAGAACCAGTGGTTTCTTTGTGGCTTTTCCCCTAGATCTGGGTAATGAAATCCGGGGTCTAGATCTCTGGGATTAAAGTGAACTCCGCACACGTTAAAGAACCATTGGCACTTGAAGGTAATAATAACAGTAAAACTAGACCAAAATGGCCGCTGTCCTGGAAAACCTATTTAAGAGTGAAATTCATGCCAGGCTTTTGGGCCCAACAACGCAGCTTGACGTAAATCAGCGACACATCGTATCAACGTCTAGTTTGCGTGGGTGATGAAGAAGACATTTATTATTTCTTTATCTCCAGGGGTAGAGATTGTTTTTGCTTTCATACAAAGACATATTTCGCCATATCGTCTACACGCTACACTGGGATTGCGACTGGCTTATTTCATATATATAAATGTCCAACAACAAGGTCGGCAATACGAAAACATTGATCAAGCTGGAATATTCACATTCTTGTGATGTATCACAATTTGAAATACGAAAACATTGATCACTCTGGAATATTCACATTCTTGTGAAGTATCACAAATTTGATCCACTCCGATAAAATATCAATTTCAAGAATTCGAAAAATGTACGCCCAGTAGCCTACATGTATTACTGGCGTTTTGACGGAAGGTTGGTAGCAAGCAACCATAATTTGTTAGAAGTTGTGTAATATACCGGAGCCGCGATGGCTCAGTGGTTAGTGAACTGGTCAACTGGGAGCCGCGATAGCTCAGTGGTTAGTGAACTGGTCAACTGGGAGCCGCGATAGCTCAGTGGTTAGTGAACTGGTCAACTGGGAGCCGCGATAGCTCAGTGGTTAGTGAACTGGTCAACTGGGAGCCGCGACAGCTCAGTGGTTAGTGAACTGGTCAACTGGGAGCCGCGATAGCTCAGTGGTTAGTGAACTGGTCAACTGGGAGCCGCGATGGCTCAGTGGTTAGTGAACTGGACTACAAAGGACAAGAGGTCGGGTTCGATCCTGACCGACGGCTTCCGCGTTCACCCAGCCTTAAATGGGTACCGGACTTTTTTTCTGGGAAAGTAAAGCGGCATGGGCGTAATACCGGCAACATTACCCCAAAAGTCATGTGCCGAAGGTCTGTAAAATATTATAGTCACTAATACCATATTCCCTATACGCCACTGTGCGTGACGGAGCTCTTTACTTTTTTAAAAATAATATATGATTATTGTATGCTGAATAATTTATTACTCAGCAGCTTCTCTCATGACTGAATCTGTCGATATTGGATAGACAGTTTGACCGCGGAATGAACTAGATATATTTATGGTGCCTGGCCTTGTCTCCTTTCTTCTAACTTTCTTCTTCTTCTTCTTCTTTCCTTCCTCACCTGCCTTTCAGCGTATATAGAGAGATAATATAGAGATAGAGAGATATTCAGAGATATAATTTGCGGTCTTTTGCTCTTCTGTTCGCCTCTGCTGCTGTTATATTTCCTAGTGCTTCTAATATTCCATCGATCCATCTTTTTCGTGGTCGACCCTTGGGTCTGGTCTTCTCACAACGTTTGTTGAAGGCTCGTTGTATTGTATTTTCTTTCTGCCTTCTCACGTGGCCAAACCATTTTATCTGTTGTTTCCTTATATATTCTATGGCGGGAGCTATTCCTAGCTTTTTTCTCAGTTCTTCATTTCTGATCTTATCTCTCAGACTGTTTTCTTCTAACTTTAACATCATAAAGTCCAGAACATAGTAAAAGTAAAGAGCCCCGTCACGCCAAGTGGCGTACTCACCAATAAATGAAACACACTTTCTAATAATTGAACTAAAGTACTACTTTTACGTTAGGAGCAAACAGCTGTGCCCCCACGCTCGTCTTTGTGCATGATTCCGTTCATTGTGTCATCTGATGCACTGTTCTGGTCTCCTTTGTCTTTGCTGTATTCGCCATGATGCGTCGTGTCGAGCGCTCTTTATTGATTTGCGTCTCGAGCGTCCGCTGTCAAGGGCAGACAACTATCATGCCACGATTCTGAATGTGTCATACACTCCATCAAACCAACGGCCCTAGTGGTTTGTTTGACATTTTTCATTTACGATCCCCGCAGTTTTCAAAACAATTTCATGTTGGTGATTATGTGCACATTCCTATGACGATAAAATGGTTAAATGTCCCATCTTGCAAATTTGGGTTATTTTTGTCACTGGAAAGTCCTACCGTTGTGCTAATTAAGAAATTATGTTTCTCATTGAAAAATTGGACGGTTTTTGTGCACATTATAAGTTTCACGTTATATAAGTAATCTGTTGTCGTATTTCCGTTAAGTAAGTATTCCGGGTGATAAGTATTCCTCCTGTAATGTAAATATTCCCAAAGGATGTATTTCTTTTGTGTGAGTATTTCCGTTATGTAAATGGTTCCGGCATATATGTATTCCTATTATGTAAATAATCATATTTAAGTTAATATTTTCATTATGTAAATATTCATATTTGAGTAAATGTATTCATTATGTCAGTATTCCCGCTATTTAAGTATTCATATTTAAGTACATATTTCCCATGTGTAAAAACGCCTCTTTTAGTAAACATATAGATAAGAAAAATAACCTCTACTGAGATGAAATGTGTCAGACGAAGGAATGACAGGAAACAGTCTGAGAGATAAGATCAGAAATGAAGAACTGAGAAAAAAGCTAGTAAAAAGACCCGCCATAGAATATATAAAGAAAGAACAGATAAAATGGTTTGGCCACACGATAAGACAAAAAAATCAAAACACAACAGGCTTTGAATAAACGTTGCGAGAACACCAGACCCAATGACCGACCACGAAAAAGATGGATTGAAGGAATATTAGAAGCGCTAGAAAACGCAACAGCACAGAAGCGAACAGAAGAGCAAAAGACAATTATATCTCCAGAAGAGTATTTGTATCTCCCCTCGACGCTGAAATGCAAGTGAGTAAGGAAAGAAAAAGTAAATATATTAATTACCTTAGTATTCCCGTTAAATACGTATTTCTATTTAAGTAAATATTTCCCGTATATAAATATGCCTATTTCAGAATATATATATATATATATATATATATATATATATATATATATATATATATATATATATATATATTCCTTATGTAAGTATTCCCGTTATGTAAATATTCCTATTTTAATAAAATTTTAGTTATGCAAATATTGTCCTTCCATAAAGATTACACTTTTGTTAGTATTGTTAGTATTCCATCACTGTAAACATATGTAATGTAAACACGTATTTCCGTTATGTTGGTATTCCCTCACTGTAAACATATATGTTATGTAAACACGTATTTCCGTTATGTTGGTATTCCCTCACTGTAAACATATATGTTATGTAAACACGTATTTCCGTCATGTTAGTATTCCCTCACTGTAAACATATATGTTATGTAAACACGTATTTCCGTCATGTTGGTATTCCCTCACTGTAAACATATATGATATGTAAACACGTATTTCCGTCATGGTAGTATTCCCTCACTGTAAACATATGTGTTATGTAAACACGTATTTCCGTCATGTTGGTATTCCCTCACTGTAAACATATATGATATGTAAACACGTATTTCCGTCATGGTAGTATTATGTATTTCTATTATTCACCTATTAATTCTACAAGTCCACGAGGTATAAGGAGTTAGTATTCCCTTGATGATCACGATTACAGTATTCTCCTGAAGCTCGCTGCCTTCTGTCCTTGATCATATACAGACAATATAACATGTTTGTTCTCTTATTCCGTCCATGATATTCTGTGTGTTCCTCACTTTTATGACAAGCATTGAATGTATTTATCAGCAGATATGTCTAGAGTTCATGTTTCAATGCCAAACATCATTATCATCACTTATATCGTTATAACCAGACTTGGTGTACGGTTGATTTCATCCCTTCTCTCGTTATAACCAGACTTGGTGTAGGGTTGATTTCATCCCTTCTCTCGTTATAACCAGACTTGGTGTAGGGATGATTTCTTCCTTCTCTCGTTATAACCAGACTTGGTGTAGGGATGATTTCTTCCCTTCTCTTGTTATAACCAGACTTGGTGTAGGGATGATTTCTTCCCTTCTCTCGTTATAGCCAGACTTGGTGTAGGGTTAATTTCATCCCTTCTCTCGTTATAACCAGAATTGGAGTAAGGTTGATTTCATCCCTTCTCTCGTTATAACCAGACTTGGTGTAGGGTTGATTTCATCCCTTCTCTCGTTATAACCAGACTTGGTGTAGGGTTGATTTCATCCCTTCTCTCGTTATAACCAGACTTGGTGTAGGGTTGATTTCATCCCTTCTCTCGTTATAACCAGACTTGGTGTAGGGTTGATTTCATCCCTTCTCTCGTTATAACCAGACTTGGTGTATAGGGTTGATTTCATCCCTTCTCTCCGATGTCGAGGTAGATTTGAGATTACTTGCTCAGAATTGTCTTGTGGTTTTATGGATAGTCAACTTGTGTTATTACAAGATAACTTTAATATAATTCCATTATCTTTTTTCTTAGTCAGCCTCCTGTTCTATATCCACTTATTAAATTGATCTTCCTCGCTGTCTATATCCACTTATTAACTTGATCTTCCTCGCTGTCTATATCCACTTATTAACTTGATCTTCCTCCTGGTCTATATCCACTTATTAACTTGATCTTCCTCGCTGTCTATATCCACTTTTAACTTGGCATTCCTCCTGGTCTATATCCACTTTTTAACTTGACATTCCTCCTGGTCTATATCCACTTTTAACTTGACATTCCTCCTGGTCTATATCCACTTTTTAACTCGACATTCCTCCTGGTCTATATCCACTTTTTAACTTGACATTCCTCCTGGTCTATATCCAATTTTTAACTTGACATTCCTCCTGGTCTATATCCACTTTTTAACTTGACATTCCTCCTGGTCTATATCCACTTTTTAACTTGACATTCCTCCTGGTCTATATCCACTTTTTAACTTGACATTCCTCCTGGTCTATATCCACTTTTTAACTTGACATTCCTCCTGGTCTATATCCACTTTTTAACTTGACATTCCTCCTGGTCTATATCCACTTTTTAACTTGGCATTCCTCCTGGTCTATATCCACTTTTTAACTTGACATTCCTCCTGGTCTATATCCACTTTTTAACTTGACATTCCTCCTGGTCTATATCCACTTTTTAACTTGATCTTCCTCCTGGTCTATATCCACTTTTTAACTTGATCTTCCTCCTGGTCTATATCCACTTATTAATTTAGTCTTTCAACGGGGAAGGAGGGGGAGGAGCGAAGGAAGGAATTAATGAAAGAAATAGAAAGGATAATGAAGACTAAAAAGTCACAACAATGCGCGGACAACAGTGATCAGGTTTCATGGTCTGAGGGAAGTTAAGAGAAAGAATCCGCCAACTGGATACACAATAATGATACACAAATGGAATATTCAGCAATGATACACAAATGGAATATTCAACATGATACACGCATGGAATATACAACAATGATACACAAACGGTATATACAACAATGATACAAAAATGGAGTATACACGATACAACAATCCAATATACAGCAATGATACAAAAATGGAATATACAACAATGATACAAAAATGGAATATACAACGACACAAAAATGGAATATGCAACAATGATACAAAAATGGAATATACAATGATACAAAAATGGAATATACAACAATGATACAAAAATGAAATATACAACAATGATACAAAAATGAAATATACAACAATGATAAAAAAATGAAATATACAACAATGAAACAAAAATGGAATATACAACAATGATACAAAAATTGAATATACAACAATGATACACATTTATAATATACAGTGATACAAAAATAAGATATATAACAATTATACAAAAATGGAATATATAACAATGATACACATTTATAATATACAATGATACAAAAATGATATATATAACAATGATACAAAAAAGAAATATAGAACAATGTTACAAAAATGGGATATATAACAATTATACAAAAATGGAATATATAACAATGATACACATTTATAATATACAATGATACAAAAATTAAATATTCAATGATACAAAAATTAAATATACAATGATACAAAAATTGGATATACAACAATGATACAAAACTACTCTAGACGCATATGCTATAACATCTTACAGTATCACACCACAGAATAGAAAACTGCAGTCCCCACAACGCTTCAAGACACATGCTCGTATGTTCAGATTAAAATGTTGAAGAAAGTAGGCTTGGTGATCTCATTATTTCTTCACAAAGTCTGAATTCTCCGCCCATCAGACCATCTACCAACAAAAATATTTTAAAATCAGCTCAAAATGCGAACAATTATCACTTTCTAGATAGACCATATTGCATATTTTTCTGGGGCTGTGTAATTTTAGCATCGGTTCTGCTAAATACATGTAATTTATAGCATAATTTTTGGTCTGAACTCGTACAGGTGGTACCGGCTAGATTGTAAGAAGATGGGCGTGAACGCTCGTACCCAGAATATCGATCTTTGAGGCAGACAATGGTTTTTAATCTATGCCAGGTTGGCTGCAGTTTAGCAGGTACCCGCCTGATTTGGCTCTTCCTTATAGTCAGAAATCATGGGGTGTTGTAGTCGTTGCTAGGAGCAGGTTGTGGCCACCACTGGCTGGCAGTTTTATTTGTTTGTTTTGTGTGTGTGTGTTTTTTTTTTTATTCTCCCTCTTAAATTTCTTTGTTTTGCTTAATTGAATTTCTGTAATCCCCACTTCCTTCCTCCCTCCTTCTCTCACTCTGTGGGTGTTTAAATTTCTTCTTTATTATTTTGTTGTCCATCATTTTCGCTATCCATCCATACACCCATTCATCTATCTATCTATCTTTATGTCTGTCTGTCTGTCTAACTGTCTGTCTGTCTGTCTGTCTGTCTGCCTGCCTGCCTGCCTGCCTGCCTGTCTGCCTGCCTGTCTGTCTGTCTGTCTGTCTGGCTGCCTGCCTGCCCGCATCTCTGTCTGTCTAACTGTCTGTCTGTCTGTCTGCCTGCCTGTCTGTCTGTCTGTCTGTCTGTCTGTCTGTCTGTCTGTCTGTCTGTCTGTCTGTCTGTCTGTCTGTCTGTCTGTCTGCCTGCCTGCCTTCCTCTCTGTCCGTCCGTCTGTCTATCCTGTCTGTTCATCCGTCCGCCCCTGTCTGCCTGACTGTATGTCTGCCTACTGTCTACTCTGTCTGTCTGTCTGTCCGTCTGTCTAATCCTGTCTGTTCGTCCGTCCGTCCCTGTCTGCCTGTGTGTCTGTCTGTATGTCTATCTATCTAACTGTCTGTCTGTCTGCCTGCCTGCCGGCCTCTCTGTCTGTCCGTCCGTCTGTCTATCCTATCTGTTCGTCTGTCCATCCCTGTCTGCCTGACTGTGCGTCTGCCTCTGTTTGCTTTGTCTGTCTGTCTGCCTGCCTGCCTGTCTGTCCTTCCGTCCGTCCGTCCCTGTCTGCTTCTGTCTGCTTTGTGTGTCTGTCTGTCTGTCCGTCTGACTATCCTGTCTGTTCGTCCGTCCGGCCCTGTCTGCCTGTGTGTCCGTCTGTCTACGTCCAACCGCACGCCTGCCTGCGTCTGGTCGCCCGCTCGTCTGCCTGCCTTTCTACGTCCGTCCGCCAGTTCGGTCGCCCGCTCGTCTTTTTATGTCTGTCTGACCTTTTATCTCTCTATTTATCTGTCTATCTGTCTTTTGTATCTGTCCATTTATATGTTTATCTTTTATCTGTCTATCGATTTGTATGTCTACCTCTCTTTCTCTCTGACTATTTATCTGTCTGTCTTGTTGCTTGTCGGCCAATCAGTCCGACCATCCACCCATCCATCCTTACATATATCTACCCAATCCATCCTTACATATATCTACCCAATCCATCCTTACATATATCTACCCAATCCATCCTTACATATATCTACCCAATCCATCCTTACATATATCTACCCAATCCATCCTTACATATATCTACCCAATCCATCCTTACATATATCTACCCAATCCATCCTTACATATATCTACCCAATCCATCCTTACATATATCTACCCAATCCATCCATCTATTCTATCTACCCAATCCACCCATCTATCCATTCATCCACTACCCTATACTATAGTCATGAGTACACATGCGTGAAAGACATTACCAATGACAGCTGTTTTAGGTAGGTTAGTTGGCCGTGTGCTCTATCGTTTGTTTCTCCTGGCAATGCGATGTGCCGAGAAGTACTGGTTTGACCCTGCTTCGGGCTGTTTAATGTTGTTGTTGTTGTTTTTTTTTTTTTTTTTTTTTTTTTTGGGGGGGGGGTCTGTTGTTGATTAATTATTTTTTTCCTAGTGTTGTAAACATACCTCTTCTTCTTCTACCTTTCAGCTCCCTGTGAAGCATAGGTCTTCAACAAACACTTTCAGCTCCCTGTGAAGCATAGGTCTTCAACAAACACTTTCAGCTCCCTGTGAAGCATAGGTCTTCAACAAACACTTTTAGCTCCCTGTGAAGCATAGGTCTTCAACAAACACTTTCAGCTCCCTGTGAAGCATAGGTCTTCAACAAACACTTTCAGCTCCCTGTGAAGCATAGGTCTTCAACAAACACTTTCAGCTCCCTGTGAAGCATAGGTCTTCAACAAACACTTTCAGCTCCCTGTGAAGCATAGGTCTTCAACAAACACTTTCAGCTCCCTGTGAAGCATAGGTCTTCAACAAACACTTTCAGCTCCCTGTGAAGCATAGGTCTTCAACAAACACTTTTAGCTCCCTGTGAAGCATAGGTCTTCAACAAACACTTTCAGCTCCCTGTGAAGCATAGGTCTTCAACAAACACTTTCAGCTCCCTGTGAAGCATAGGTCTTCAACAAACACTTTCAGCTCCCTGTGAAGCATAGGTCTTCAACAAACACTTTCAGCTCCCTGTGAAGCATAGGTCTTCAACAAACACTTTCAGCTCCCTGTGAAGCATAGGTCTTCAACAAACACTTTCAGCTCCCTGTGAAGCATAGGTCTTCAACAAACACTTTCAGCTCCCTGTGAAGCATAGGTCTTCAACAAACACTTTCAGCTCCCTGTGAAGCATAGGTCTTCAACAAACACTTTCAGCTCCCTGTGAAGCATAGGTCTTCAACAAAAACTTTCAGCTCCCTGTGAAGCATAGGTCTTCAACAAACACTTTCAGCTCCCTGTGAAGCATAGGTCTTCAACAAACACTTTCAGCTCCCTGTGAAGCATAGGTCTTCAACAAACACTTTCAGCTCCCTGTGAAGCATAGGTCTTCAACAAACACTTTCAGCTCCCTGTGAAGCATAGGTCTTCAACAAACACTTTCAGCTCCCTGTGAAGCATAGGTCTTCAACAAACACTTTCAGCTCCCTGTGAAGCATAGGTCTTCAACAAACACTTTCAGCTCCCTGTGAAGCATAGGTCTTCAACAAACACTTTCAGCTCCCTGTGAAGCATAGGTCTTCAACAAACACTTTCAGCTCCCTGTGAAGCATAGGTCTTCAACAAACACTTTCAGCTCCCTGTGAAGCATAGGTCTTCAACAAACACTTTCAGCTCCCTGTGAAGCATAGGTCTTCAACAAACACTTTCAGCTCCCTGTGAAGCATAGGTCTTCAACAAAAACTTTCCAAGTCGTTCTGTTTCTTGCCATTCTTTTAAGATCGTTCCATGTCTTCCTCATCATCTTCATCTCTGCTTCTATCTGTCTTCTCCAAGAATTCCTTGGTCTTTCTCTTTGTCTTTTTCCCTGGGGATTCTAAAAATGAGCCTGTTGTGAATCATGAAGAAGATACAGACTTTCATTAATGGATGCTTACGCATAATATAAGGATGGAAATGGCAGGACAAAATCACTAACATAGAATTATGAAAACGTCAAATACCAGTGGATAAAGAGACACAGCGAAGACTGCGGTGCTGGATAGGACACACACTGCTGAAGCCAATTGAGAGTATTACACAAAGCATACCTCTTTCTCTGAAATTATTCGCTAATCTATCGTCTCGGAAGTTTCCCTCTATAATAATATTCATTTATTATTATTTGTCACCAGTCTAAACCACTGGCAACTACTATTCGTGCAGTTTTTCTCCTATATCTGTTTGTCTGCAACGCAAGTATTCAGCCCTACTCTATCCGGCAGATACTTGTCTTATAGGAAAAATACAGATACACAATTTATTACCGAGTTGTGTACGTAACGCTATGCTATAGTCGTGAGTATACATATGTGAAAGACATCGCCAATGTGTACAGTAACCCTATGCTATAGTGGTGAGTATACATATGTGAAAGACATTGCCAATGTGTACGTAACTCTATGCTACAGTGGTGAGTATACATATGTGAAAGACATTGCCAATGTGTACGTAGCCCTATGCTATAGTGGTGAGTATACTTATGTGAAAGACATCGCCAATGTGTACGTAACTCTATGCTATAGTGGTGAGTATACATATGTGAAAGACATTGCCAATGTGTACGTAACTCTATGCTACAGTGGTGAGTATACATATGTGAAAGACATTGCCAATGTGTACGTAGCCCTATGCTATAGTGGTGAGTATACATGTGTGAAAGACATCGCCAATGTGTACAGTAACCCTCTCACCAGGCAGAATAGCCAAGGAAGACAGTGGTGCATACGCCATGACCACGAGTAGCATGACAATGGAGGTGATGGCAGTGACCAAGGCATTCAAATGGTTAGAGTCACAAGACTACACCCACGCATGTATACTGAGTGATTCGATGAGCATGATAAAAAAAGTGGAGGCGGGCTTTGTACGCATGCAATGGGTAGAGTCGTTGCAGAAATCCAAAATACGTAAGGTCACCTTTGTCTATGTCCCTGGACATGCGGGAGTACGGGGAAATGAGAGAGCGGACAGGTTGGCTAGCTGCGCTGTCGTTGAGGACGGGCAACCGATGGATCGGGCGGACATCATCAATGCACTCCGAGATGTGGGAAGAGCACAGGACTTCGACAAACACAGATCAACGTCACTTCTTCGGATGATGGAAATGGGAGTTAAGATGGGCACGGCCAGAAATGAGAAACTTGGTGGCCGTGTAAGAAGACTTATCAACCAACATAGAACTGGAGTCGTCAGTCGCTGGACACTGAGGGAATTGCTGAGGAGGGGATCTGAGCACCTATGGACATGTTCGGAGTGCAATGATGATGACCCGCAAATAACTCAATAACAGTAACCTATGCTATAGTGATGAGTATACATATGTGAAAGACATTGCCAATGTGTACGTAACTCTATGCTACAGTGGTGAGCTAATGATATATATTTTTAGGTAGCTTAGTTAGCCGTGTGCTCTAGCGTTAGTTGCTCGTGGCAAGGCGTTGTGTCGAGGATTACTGGTTTGATCCTGCTTCAGGCTCTCTATTGTTCTTTTTCTTTTCTCCTGTTGTTGATTATTTGTGATTTTTTCCGAGTGTTGTAAACATACCTTCTTCTCTGAAATGATTCGCTGATTTTCGTCTTGGAAGTTTCCCTCTTTAATAATATTCATTTATTATTATTTGTCTCCTGCCTGATAACTGACGCTGCAAAAAAAAAACACAAGATCCAAGATGCAGCCGCAAAAAATTATATGGACAAATTAAATTTTAGAAAGACGCGGAAATATAATAGCAGGAGAAGCCATCATAAGAGCAACAGACACACAAACTGTATCATTCTCTCTACACTGAACGAACAATTAAACAGAGAAAAGATGTAGAGAAAAAAGAATATAATATAATAATAAACAGTTGATAATTAAGAATTTGAAACTAAAATATATTTATACAGAAATTCTTTAAAGTGAAAGATAGCTGGATAAAATAGTAGGACGAGCCGAATGGGATAATGATTACTTCAGTGACTGGATTTTCGTTTCTATTTTTAGGGTTGACGTCAGTTTTTAATTTTCCTATTTTTGGAAACTGTTCGCTGCTCTATTGTTTGGAGAATACTTTCACCCAGGGCACAATACCAACCATCCCATCATTCATCTCGATTATTCCACATTCCTAAGTTTCAAGTGTTACGGTAACTACGACTTCATCAAGGGGGTTTATTTGACAACGATAAATCTATTACTTGATCCACGCTAACTCCGCCCACAACGTTCTAACGTTTCAATTAAATATTGCGACAAATTATTTTAATAGGAAAAAATAATGGGGACAAATTATAGGCTTTCTTTTATTTGACATGAAAGATGTATGGTACACATATAAATACAGCACAGATTCACTTTCAGTTTCAATTAAGTTGAAAAAATAATTAAAATATCACCAGCTTAACAAACATAATTATCCCCCGTGCGTTATCGCTCGTTTATTAATGAGTTTCATTGCACTGTGTTTTGCACCCTTCCATTTCAAGTACCTTCAGTTTACGTCACTAACCAGTGCTAAGAATGAGAGTTAACGACCTAAAGCAGCTGATTAAATGAGTCAGGATCCACGAGAAGCAACTGAATTAGACTCCATTACACCTCCAGTGGTGATCGGGTTCCATCCTGACCAACGGCTGCCGGGTTCACCCAGCCTTAAATAGGTAACTGATTTTTTTTCTGGGAAAGTAAAGCGGTACGGGCGTATTACCGACCACATTACCCCAACATTCATGTGCCGAAGGTCTATAATAATTATGGCCATGAACACCATATTCCCTATACGCCACTTAGCGTGACGGGGCTCTTTACTTTTTATTTTTACACCTCCAGAAGTGCCGCTGAATTAGACCCCATTACACCTCTAGAAGTGCTGCTCAATTAGACTCCATTACAACCTCCAGAAGTGCTACTGAATTAGACCCCATCACACCTCCAGAAGTGCTACTGAATTATACTCCATTACAACCTCCAGAAGTGCTACTGAATTAAACCCCATCACACCTCCAGAAGTGCTACTGAATTAGACCCCATCACACCTCCAGAAGTGCTACTGAATTAGACCCCATCACACCTCCAGAAGTGCTACTGAATTATACTCCATTACAACCTCCACAAGTGCTACTGAATTAGACTCCATTACAACCTCCAGAAGTGCTACTGAATTAGACCTCATTACAACCTCCAGAAGTGCTACTGAATTAGACCTCATTACAACCTTCAGAAGTGCTACTGAATTAGACCTCATTACAACCTCCAGAAGTGCTACTGAATTAGACCTCATTACAACCTCCAGAAGTGCTACTGAATTAGACCCTATTACAACCTCCAGAAGTGCTACTGAATTAAACCCTATTACAACCTCCAGAAGTGCTACTGAATTAGACTCCATTACAGCCTCCAGAAGTGCTACTGAATTAAACCCCATTACAACCTCCAGAAGTGCTACTGAAATAAACCCTATTACAACCTCCAGAAGTGCTACTGAATTAAACCCCATTACAACCTCCAGAAGTGCTACTGAATTAGACCTCATTACAACCTCCAGAAGTGCTACTGAATTAAACCCTATTACAACCTCCAGAAGTGCTACTGAATTAAACCCTATTACAACCTCCATAAGTGCTACTGAATTAAACCCTATTACAACCTCCAGAAGTGCTACTGAATTAGACCCCATTACACCTCCAGAAGTGCCACTGAATTAGACTCCATTACACCTTCAGAAATTTCACTAAATTAGACCCCATTACGCCTCCAGAAATGTCACTAAATTGGACCCCATTACACCTCCAGAAATGTCACTAAATTAGACCCCATTACACCTCCAGAAATGTCACGAAATTAGACCCCATTACAACTTCTAGAAATGTTACAGACTTAGACTCCATTACACCTCCAGAAATGTCACTAAATTGGACCCCATTACACCTCCAGAAATGTCACTAAATTAGACCCCATTACACCTCCAGAAATGTCACTAAATTAGACCCCATTACAACCTCTAGAGATGCTACTAAATTAGACTCCATTACACCTCCAGAAATGTCACTAAATTAGACCCCATTACAACCTCTAGAGATGCTACTAAATTAGACCCCATTACACCTCCAGAAATGTCACTAAATTAGACCCCATTACAACCTCTAGAGATGCTACTAAATTAGACTCCATTACACCTCCAGAAATGTCACTAAATTAGACCTCAAAATATCATTCCGAAGACGAATGTTAAGGGGCCTAAAGTCGTAGATATCGAGACTTGTCGTAAATTAACGACACAACGCATCTGCGCCCACTCTACATGTGAACGCCATAGAGATTACAGATAAGCTTAGTTTAGTCGGGGAGCCGCGATGGCTCAGTGGTTGATGAACTGGGCTACAAAGGACAAGAGGTCGGGTTCGATCCTGACTTCGGTTCTGGGTTCATCCAGCCTCAAAATGTGTACCGGATTTTTTTCCTGGGAAAGTAAAGTGGCACGGGGGTTAATACCGACCACATTACCCCAAAAATCATGTGCCGACGGTCTATAAAAATTATGGTCACTAACACCATGTTCCCTATACGCCACTTGGCGTGATGGGTGTACTTTACTTTTACTTAGGTGGATGGATGATCCTCATTGCAGGTCAGACAAGCACATAAGTGCTCAAATTTTCTCCAAGGTGTGTGGAGACTGACGACTCCATTTCTGTGTTGATTTGTTATTCGTCTGTATCTCCCCTCATAGAGCTCCTTTCTGGCGTCTCCAGTTTTGACTTGATGTTCGTGCAGTCTGGACATGGTTGTAGATTCCTGATCATTGATTGAATCAGCTCGCTCTTCCTCACTCGGGGCATTCGGAATTTCAACCCGAACCTTTGCACGTCCGCCATCTACGGCACCCCGTTCCAGCCACGCTGTCAGCCCGTTCCAGCCACGCTGTCAGCCCGTTCCAGCCACGCTGTCAGCTCGTTCATTTACGTTAACGCTAGGAAGAATAAGATAACTAAAAAATTAAAAACGAAAAAAAAAAAACCAGTTATTAATATGTATGGCCCTTTTCGTCGTGTCAGGCGGTCTAGTGGAGGCTATTGTGTATTTTTTTTAGGTTTTATTTTTGCCGAACAGCTTCTCTCGTGGCTAATTCTACCAATGTTTGACAAACACACACGGCCACAGAATGAACAAGTCAGGCCCACTGATCCACATGATTTTCCATCCTTTTTCCATGAGTCTTTTCTCTTCTAAGTTTTGCCTTAGCACAGTCTCAAATGATGTTATACCATTCCTTATACGTGCTCTCCATGATGTGCGATCACTTGCCAGATGTTCCCAGTCATTTTTACAGATGGAGAAGTCTTTCAGAGATGATTTACATATATCTCTATATCGTAGTTTATGTTATTAATATAGAAATTTAAGACTCACTGACCAAAGAAGTTAATTCTAGTTTAAGATCCAGGATTATACGATTAATTGTTCGGTTGATTATGAATGTTCATTCATATCACTATCTCTTACTCTCCTATATTCACTCAACGACAGCCCCTCTTCACCCTTGACACTGGTAAGAACATTATTAAACTGGTCGATCCTAACGAAAGCAGTCAACTGTGAGTCGCTTACTCGCTTCTGCTGTTAACGAGTTCGGCCCACTGGCCGGTTATTATTTAAAAATTAGGAGGCGAAGGCGCGCCTCACAGCACCGGAGCTGGAAGTTGTCAGCGACCCTCAGCTGATGACTTGTGCCAGGATCGGTGAACTAAAACGATCCAGACCCTGCTCCACCTCTCCGCGGTGCCTATAGTAACAGACTAACTAACCTGTCTAGTCTGGCCAAGCGAGCAGGGATCGAAGAGGGAAGACAACCCGGTGCTCAAAAATGTGATGAAGTCGGATGTGTTGGACCCGAAAGGCGCAAATATAACAGTTTCACTGCAAACCACAACACAACGCAGACACGCCCACTTAACGTCCTTTTAAGGGCGGATGACGAAGAGGAATTCTACAGTCTACGAACACTCTAGAGTACTTTAGTCATCGGGCGAACGTAAGCAAGCAGCAAGCATTTAAAATTTACAGCTTGCTGGCGGGGCTACTGAGATTAGTGCTCTGTGCACACCTTGAGCTGTGCGTTTCATCCGGATAGTGTTTCTATATTTAGATTGCTTACGATGAATCAACATATCGTATGACGAAGGACAGTTCAGTTGCATTCAATGTCGGTACCAATACGCCTTGACTTTTGACGTGTGCTGTGTTTGTTATGATGGGGACTGTAACTGCCTTTCTTTATTTGGATATTCGATGAGATGTTAATTCTGATGATTCCACTGGCACGGGCGGTTGAGCAATTATGGAGTTTCATTCGTTCGCAGTGATACCGGGCCTTCGAATAATTATAACTATGATTATTTTAAAATTACGTTTCCAAATCCTGTCAGTAATTGCAGGCATGTTAATGCATGTAATGACAGTTCAAAAGCAGCATATTTTCCAACTTTCCTCTCCTTATGATGTAACAGAAAAATGTTGTTCCTTTCTGATGTTTTTTAGGAGCTCCCTTTTCGTGTTGGTCTCTATGAGAATTTCATCATTGGTCTTTTTAGCTGTCCAAGGAACTTTCAACATTCTTCTGAGGAATCTCTCTCTGTGGCCTCTAATTTTCTTTCCATTTATTTGTTTACTGTCCTTGATTCGCTTCCATAGGGCAGAATTGGCCCTATAACGTAACGATGAACTAAAATTATAGTAACTTTAAATTCTAAATATATGCATTTTCATCAAGTTATTACGTGAAACTGGAACCGCGATAGCTCAGTGGTTAGCGAACTGGACTACAAAGGACAAGGGGTAGGGTTCGATCCCAACCGACGGCTTCCGGGTTCATCCAGCCTTAAAATGGGTACCGGAGTTTTTTTTTTCTGGGAAAGTAAAGCAGCACGGGCGTAATACCGACGACATTACCCCAAAAATCATGTGCTGAAGGTCTGTAAAATATAGGATCACTAACACCATATTTCCCTATACGCCACTTGGCGTGACGGGGGGGGGGGTGAACTTTACTTTTTTTTTACTTACTATTACGTAAAACACTAAGCATTAAATTCTAAAATAATTGTCTTCATTCGGCCCACATCTGAAATACCAAATTCTAAAATAATTGCGCTTTCATTAATTTCACATTTAAGGTATAGATTCTCAATATTTCATGCCTCATTTTTTTCCGCTCAAGATATAACAACCATAACACTGCAACACGATTGTTTTCAGAGAACTCGATTCCTCCTCGACAAGGATATAATATTATCACAATGTTTCGCAGTTCGCCTCTCTGGGCCAGCGTTCTGTGTGATCATTTCACATCATTCCCTCCCTTTCGATTCCATCTTCTGTCCCTCCCTCTCAACCCCGTCCTCCCTCCCATCCCTCGGATGAACAAAGACAGAATGAGTAAGCTGTAATGAATTACCAATGAGTGGACAAGATCGGCGAGGCTCTCGTGTCGGTGCAAGGCTCTCGTTAATGACGAGAATTTATTTTGCAGCGTCAACTCCCTGATGTGATGTTGTGTTGTTATTAATGTAGTTGCTGCAGTGGCGGATGGAGTTTCATTCAAGAGACATGTTGGGGCGATATGTGCTTTCTGTCACAAGGATGTGTAAAAACTGAGAGCGGTTTTCTCTCATAATATTTTGGATTTTTTTTATTACCTCTCTTGTTCATTCAACCTGTTGGATTTTTTTTTTTTTTCTGTTGACTTTTATACTGGCAGGTTTATTCTGTTAGCTTCTAGACTGTTAACTTCTTTTACTGTCAGGTTTTTCTGTTGACATATATTCTCTTGACCCTTTATACTGTTAGATTTAATTTGTTGACTTCTAGACTGTTGACTTCTAGACTGTTGACTTCTAGACTGTTGACTTGTATACTATCAGGTTTATTCTGTTCACTTTTATGCAGTTCATTTTTATACTGTTAGGTTTATTCTGTTGACTTCTGTACTGTTGACTTCTAGACTGCTGACTTTTATACTGTCATGTTTATTCTGTTGACTTTTATGCACTTGATTTTTATACTATCAGGTTTATTCTGTTCACTTTTATGCAGTTGATTTTTATACTGTTAGGTTTATTCTGTTGACTTCTAGACTGTTGACTTTTATACTGTCAGGTTTATTATGTTGACTTTTATGCACGTTATTTGTATACTGTTAGGTTTATTCTGTTGACTTCTGTACTGTTGACTTCTCGACTGTTGACTTCTGTACTATTAACTTCTAGACTGTTGAATTTTATGCTGTCATGTTTATTCTGTTGACTTGTATGCACCTGGCTTATATTATATACTGTTAGATTCATTCTATTGATTTTTATATAAACACTTGACTTTTATACTTATACATGTATTCTATTGATTTGTGTGTGTGTGTTGTAGTTTTGTATTTCCTATATTGCACCCCATGAAGGCGTTTACCTCGTCTCTCCTTAGGCTCAGCAACATAATAACATTATATATAGATATATTTAAAATTTGATTTTGATTTATATACACTTGACTTTTATATACTGTCAGGTTTATTCTGTTGACTTCTATAATGTTGACTTCGATAATGTTATCGAATGTACTGTCAGAGGGCCTCGGATGCCTAGTTGGGAAAACCACCCCACCGAACTACCGACTTTTGGACAATCTCTCTTTGCTTGCCACATGTTGGGGATCACTGTTAATGTGTAGAAAAGAAACAAGGAACGCATTTATTCCCAGTTGTTAGGCGTGTCAGGATAAATTTAGACGTGGGTCTACTACTACCTTTCAGCTCCCTGTGGAGCATAGGTCTTCAACAAACATTTTCCAAGTCGTTCTGTTTCTTGCCATTCTTTTAAGATCATTCCATGTCTTCCCCATCATCTTCATCTCTGCTTCTATCTGTCTTCTCCAAGAATGTCTTGGTCTTCCTCTTTGTCTTTTCCCCTGGGGATTCCAAACAATGCGTCTTTTGTGTAATACACTCAGTTGGCTTCCGCAGTGTGTGTCCTATCCAGCGCCATCGTCTTCGCTGTATCTCTTTATCCACTGGTATTTGACTGGTACATTTCCATAATTCTATGTTAGTGATTTTGTCCTGCCATTTCCATCCTTTTATTCTGCGTATGCATCCATTAATGAAAGTCTGTATCTTCACGATTGTCAATTTTGTAGTCCTCCATTTTCTACAGCCATATATAAGACTGACTTACCATTGGAGTTGAACATTTTTATTTTTTTTAATTTAACCTAATTTCTTTGGACTTATATGTTTCCCATCCTTATCACCATTAATACTATATCACCATGCAGACATGTCACAGTGACGTATATTAAACAGAAAAAAGGAAAATGAAACAAGGCAATGGGGAGAAAAAATCGAACCTTCCACAAGAAACAGTTAAAGAAGACACAGCTACCGCGTTAATCACGAGTCTCACATACTGAGCTCAATGGTGGAAAACGTCATCAATTTTACAAGACCCATTGAGAATGTTCGCCATTCCACGTTTCCCCATCTCTCAGACCGTGCGATAGAACAGAGGATACACCGTGACAGGTTGTCCCGGGAGAATATTAGGGCGTGTCCTGTAAAGATAACATGGGCGGGTTGGTTCCAACAGAGGTCTTCGTATATCGAGGACTGGGTTAAGTCTGGTTTGGTTCTGGGGTTGTATGGCGTGCTTGTTGTGGAAGATGTCGAGCCACCAGTGAAAATAGGTACCTGCCATACATACAGAGAGAATGTACGTGATAATATTGATGATTACTACTGACTAATCTTGCTGAATCACCTTATTATCATCCTGTTGCTACTGACTGACTCATCCCATCCTCCTGTTGCTACTGACTGACTCATCCCATCCTCCTGTTGCTACTGACTGACTTATCCCATCCTCCTGTTGCTACTGACTGACTCATCCCATTCTCCTTTTGCTACTGACTGACTTATCCCATCCTCCTGTTGCTACTGACTGACTCATCCCATCCTCCTGTTGCTACTGACTAACTTATCCCATCCTCCTGTTGCTACTGACTGACTCATCCCATCCTCCTGTTGCTACTGACTGACTCATCCCATTCTCCTTTTGCTACTGACTGACTCATCCCATCCTCCTGTTGCTACTGACTGACTCATCCGATCCTCCTGTTGCTACTGACTGACTCGTCTCATCCTCCTTTTGCTACTGACTGACTCATCCCATCCCTATTGTTGCTACTGACTGACTCATCTCGTCCTCCTGTTGCTACTGACTGACTCATCTCATCCTCCTGTTGCTACTGACTGACTCATCTCGTCCTCCTGTTGCTACTGACTGACTCATCTCATCCTCCTGTTGCTACTGACTGACTCATCTCATCTTCCTGTTGCTACTGACTGACTCATCTCGTCCTCCTGTTGCTACTGACTGACTTATCCCATCCTCCTGTTGCTACTGACTGACTCATCCCATTCTCCTTTTGCTACTGACTGACTTATCCCATCCTCCTGTTGCTACTGACTGACTCATCCCATCCTCCTGTTGCTACTGACTAACTTATCCCATCCTCCTGTTGCTACTGACTGACTCATCCCATCCTCCTGTTGCTACTGACTGACTCATCCCATTCTCCTTTTGCTACTGACTGACTCATCCCATCCTCCTGTTGCTACTGACTGACTCATCCGATCCTCCTGTTGCTACTGACTGACTCGTCTCATCCTCCTTTTGCTACTGACTGACTCATCCCATCCCTATTGTTGCTACTGACTGACTCATCTCGTCCTCCTGTTGCTACTGACTGACTCATCTCATCCTCCTGTTGCTACTGACTGACTCATCTCGTCCTCCTGTTGCTACTGACTGACTCATCTCATCCTCCTGTTGCTACTGACTGACTCATCTCATCTTCCTGTTGCTACTGACTGACTCATCTCGTCCTCCTGTTGCTACTGACTGACTCATCTCATCCTGTTGCTACTGACTGACTCATCCCATCCTCCTGTTGCTACTGACTGACTCATCCCATCCTCCTGTTGCTACTGACTGACTCATCCCATCCTCCTGTTGCTACTGACTGACTCATCCCATCCTCCTGTTGCTACTGACTGACTCATCCCATCCTCCTGTTGCTACTGACTGACTCATCTCGTCCTCCTGTTGCTACTGACTGACTCATCTCATCCTCCTGTTGCTACTGACTGACTCATCCCATCCTCCTGTTGCTACTGACTGACTCATCCCATCCTCCTGTTGCTACTGACTGACTCATCCCATCCTCCTGTTGCTACTGACTGACTCATCCCATCCTCCTGTTGCTACTGACTGACTCATCTCATCCTCCTGTTGCTACTGACTGACTCATCTCATCCTCCTGTTGCTACTGACTGACTCATCTCATCCTCCTGTTGCTACTGACTGACTCATCCCACCATAATGTGCCGAAGTTTGATGTTGTTAACTCATCAGTTCCAGAGATCCACATTATCGTTTAACTCCTTTAGGGCACTGTGTGGTCTAGAAGCAAAGATGTCAACCTCTGGGCAAAACGATCCTGAGTCCAAAACTCGTCAACATCACTTTTTTCCTATACGAATCCCTGGTTTCTTCTTGACTTTACATTCCCTTCACATGTCTTTGGTTAGTGAGATGCAATATCTAGCCCTCTCGGAAAAAGGGGAGTCCAAAAAAAAAAAAAAAAAAAAAAAAAGCAGTACTTTGCCCACGCGCACGTTAAAGACCCCATAGCGATTACACGTCGAAAAGATTCAGCCAAAAATAGCCGCTTCCTCGGGCACAAAATGGTAAGCAAATCTACCCATGTCGAAGACGGATGTGCCGGGCCGAAAGACGCAAATTTCACGCCTTTGTCGCAAAATTGGTGATAAAACGCCATCTTAACGGGTGACTTTAAGAAGATACATCGAAAGAGTGGATTGATGTTTCTCTTTGAACGCCATCGTCGTTGATTAAAGTCTTGATTTTACCATGCAGGGGTATCGGCTTATCGTCGTCTTTGTTACTTTCAATATTCTTCGCTAAACAAGGATCTGTGGTCTCAGTTTTGTGCCTGTTTTCCGAATGTCCATGATTCACTACTACAGGGGCCCCTGCCTCCTCTTATCTACTACAATTTTTTTACCACTTGGAGTGTCGAGGGCAATTCTTCATCTTTCCTCCCTTATTTTTCTTATTTCTTAGAATGGAGAAATTTAATTTCATCATCATCAAGTACCGGGCCTGCTGGCGTAGGTGATCATGTCTCTCCACAATTTTCGATCTCGACAGTTTCCATTGAAATCCCGTTTAACGTTGTTGTCGTGATTTCTATTGTTGTGGCGATTCATGATTGTACAAAGAAGTTACAACGGTGGTTTTCTGTTGCCTTCCGTCGCTTTGTTTACGTTTGGCTCCGCTAGCCATTGACTAAAAAGTCTCACCCACAATGGCAGTGGGGTTGTTTTACTTAGGGATTTTCTTTTCAACTCACTGCCATCATACACTCATGCCTCGAAGTTTTAACACATTCTATGCAATTATTTATTCAACATTCGTGTATTTGACTGCCAGTTTGGTCAACACAAACAGTTTATTGTGAGCCCAGCTCAGTGGTTAGCGAACTAGAATACTAAGCGAAAGATGTAGGGTTCGATCCCGATCTACGGCTTCCAGGTTCACACATTGTAATTGAAGTCCTGGATTTTTATGAGAAAGTAGAGAGAGGACTTGTCAGGTCAGGTAATTTTACCTGCTACTGTATGCAGTAAACAGTACAACCTGTGGCTGCCCTGCTGCCTTGCAGGTAAGCTCGAGAGAGTAAAAGGCTAAGAGAGGGTACCCCTAAGTAAAACAACCCCACTGCCTTGTGGGTGAGATTTTTTTAGTCAAAGGCTAGCGGAGCCAACCGTAAACAAACCGACGGAAGGCAACAGAAAACCACCGTCGTAACTTCTTTGTACAATCATGAATCGCCACAACTTTTACAGAAGAATGTTGAGAATACAATGGACACCTAAGAAGATTAATGAAAATGTTATGAAAAAAGTCAAAGCAAAAAGAGAGCTAGGTTCCAATATTAGGAAGAAACAATCATCATTTTTTGGCCATGTAATGAGAAGAGGACAACTGGACTATATTGTAACAACTGAAAAAATTGAGGGACGTAGAGATAGAGGGAAGCAAAGAGAAAAAATACCAGACAGCTTGAGAGATGGCTTGGCAGTAGGTCAACAACAGAAAAGATAAATAACTGCCGAGGACGAAAGTTGTGGAGAGACATGATCACCCATGCCAGCAGGTCGGGCACAAGATGATGATGATGAGAGAGGTCTTGCGTGGTGTCGACTACGTCACCCATAAATGTGCTGTTAATCATTCACAAATATAGGAACCATCATCATGTTCCCTCATACGTATATTTTAGTGTTTAGTGAATCGGTTTTTTTTTTTTTTTATGAACAATCTGGGGGAAAAAAACGAGAAGGGGTAGTTATTTAAAAAAAAACACGAACAATTTTAAATGAAAAAATATACGAGAATTGACACAGGAGATTTAACCAAAAGAAATATGGATATGGTTGGTTGGTTGGTTGGTTGGTGGGTTTGTGGGTTGGTTGGTTGGTTGGTGGGTTTGTGGGTTGGTTGGTTGGTTGGTTGGTTGGTTGCGTTCGCCCGATGACTGAAGTATTCTAGAGTATCGTAGTAGACTAGAATATTCCTCTTCATCATCCGCCCTTAAAAGGACGTAGTGGACGTGTCTGCGTTGTGTTGTGGTTTGCAGTATAACTGTTATATTTGCGCCTTTCGGCCCAATACATCCCACTTCAGCGACATTTTTGAGTACTGGGTTGTCTTCCCTCTTCGATCCCTGCACGCTTGGCCAGACTAGACAGGTTAGTTTGTTACTGGAGGCACCGCGGAGAGGTGGAGCAGGGTCTGGATGGTTTTGGTTCACCGATCCTGGCACAAGCCATCAGCTGTGGGTCGCTGACAACTTCCAGCTCTGGTGCTGGTAGGCGCACCTTCGCTTCCAAATATGGATTTGTTGTTTATATTAGATACGAGCAAATTTAGAAAGAAACATGTTTCAAATTAAAGGAGTAATTTTGGGAATACATGTATAATTAGCAAAGCAATTTTGGGGATAAAATTGTCAAAAATGACACGAGCTATATTCGGGACAAAATTATAACTGACACAAGCAATACTCAAGATAAAATTGTCTGGTATGGGAAATTTTGATAAAATTGTCTGGCATGTCAAATTTGGATAAAATTGTCTGGCATGTCAAATTTTGATAAAATTATCTGGTATGTGAAATTTTGATAAAAGTGTCTGGCATGACAAATTTTGATAAAATTGACTGGCATGTCAAATTTTGATAAACATTATCATAGTTAACACGAGCAGATTAACATTTGTAAATGGCGCGAACTGATTTGGGTGATCGTTTAATAGACGTCGAGGTGCGCGTGGCCGTGCGGCTAAACCCACTGTTCCGCTGGCTGAAAAGCTGACGTACGGTGTTCGAAGCCCGCGGTAGACAGAAAGGATTTTTTCTGTCGGGGGTGAAATAAAAATCCTGAGTCGCACACGTCGTGGCGACTGCTAGACCAAGCGGCCTTTATCCCTCTGGTTCTATCTTTGCGCCCCCCACCCCCCCCCCCAAACATACACCAGCAATGGTACTTTTCTTTCGTAAAGATAGTTTTTTTTTGTGTGTTTAACTGACGCACGGGAATTTTGAGAAATTGATAGAAGAAAATATTGTGGTGGAAAGGGATTTATAATTTACAGGAACAATCTTTAAATGAACGTTTATAACTGACATGAGCGGTTTATATTTGACGCGATCCGACAAAGAGCAATTATGTCTGACACATGCGTATGTGAAATATCTATAATTGATTGACACGAAGTTTTTTTTTTATTGTTATTAAGACATTGCTTGCTTGCTTGCGTTCGCCCGATGATAAAAGGAGTATACCTCTTCGTCATCCGCCCTTAAAATGACGTTAAGTGGGCGTGTCTACGTTGTGTTGTGGTTTGCAGTATAACTGTGTTATTTGCGCCTTTCGGCCCAACACATCCGACATCAGCATGACATTTTTGAGTACCGGGTTGTCTTCCCTCTTCAATCCCTACTCGCGTGGCCAGACTAGACAGATTAGTCTGTTACTAGAGGAACCAGGAGAGGTGGAGCAGGGTCTGGATGGTTCTGGCTCACCGATCCCGGCGCAAGCCATCAGCTGTGGGTCGCTAACAACTTCCAGCTCCGGTGCTGTGAGACGTGCCTTCCCCTCCATGAAGACATTTATTTCAAGGAAGGTTATTGGTCAGTTCTGATACATTATATTGGTATGTTTTAAAATGTTACATTTTAAGTTTACATTCTAGTTTTTATTTCCAATTCTAATCTTCGTTATCACGTTATCTTCCCTAATACAAACAACATTTGTCACTTAGACGTGGCATGGAGGAGTTAGTAATGACTATAGCTAAAACTACACAAGACGTGGCATGGAGGAGTCAGTAATGATTATAGCTAGAACTACACAAGACGGTGGCATGGAAGAGTTAGTAATGATTATAGCTAGAACTACACAAGACGTGGCATGGAGGAGTTAGTAATGACTATAGCTAAAACTACACAAGACGTGGCATGGAAGAGTCAGTAATCATTATAGCTAGAACTACACAAGACGTGACATGGAAGAGTCAGTAATGATTATAGCTAGAACTACACAAGACGTGACATGGAAGAGTCAGTAATGATTATAGCTATAAACTACACAAGACGTGGCATGAAGGAGTTAGTAATGACTATAGCTAAAACTACACAATACGTGGCATGGAGGAGTTAGTAATGACTATAGCTATAACTACACAAGACGTGGCATGGAGGAGTCAGTAATGATTATAGCTAAAACTACACAAGAAGTGACATGGAGGAGTTAGTAATGATTATAGCTAAAACTACACAAGACGTGGCATGGAGGAGTCAGTAATGATTATAGCTAAAACTACACAAGACGTGGCATGGAGGAGTCAGTAATGATTATAGCTATAAACTACACAAGACGTGGCATGGAGGAGTTAGTAATGATTATAGCTATAAACTACACAAGACGTGGCATGGAGGAGTCAGTAATGATTATAGCTATAAACTACACAAGACGTGGCATGGAGGAGTCAGTAATGATTATAGCTAAAACTACACAAGACGTGGCATGGAGGAGTCAGTAATGATTATAGCTAAAACTACACAAGACGTGGCATGGAGGAGTCAGTAATGATTATAGCTAAAACTACACATGACGTGGCATGGAGGAGTTAGTAATGACTATAGCTATAACTACACAAGACGTGACATGGAAGAGTCAGTAATGATTATAGCTAGAACTACACAAGACGTGACATGGAGGAGTCAGTAATGATTACAGCTAAAACTACACATGACGTGGCATGGAGGAGTTAGTAATGACTATAACTATAACTACACAAGACGTGGCATGGAGGAGTCAGTAATGATTATAGCTATAAAATACACAAGACGTGGCATGAAGGAGTTAGTAATGACTATAGCTAAAACTACACAATACGTGGCATGGAGGAGTTAGTAATGACTATAGCTATAACTACACAAGACGTGGCATGGAGGAGTCAGTAATGATTATAGCTAAAACTACACAAGACGTGGCATGGAGGAGTCAGTAATGATTATAGCTAAAACTGCACATGACGTGGCATGGAGGAGTTAGTAATGACTATAGCTATAACTACACAAGACGTGGCATGGAGGAGTCAGTAATGATTATAGCTAAAACTACACAAGACGTGGCATGGAGGAGTCAGTAATGATTATAGCTAAAACTACACATGACGTGGCATGGAGGAGTTAGTAATGACTATAACTATAACTACACAAGACGTGGCATGGAGGAGTCAGTAATGATTATAGCTAAAACTACACATGGCGTGGCATGGAGGAGTTAGTAATGACTATAGCTAAAACTACACAAGACGTGGCATGGAGGAGTCAGTAATGATTATAGCTAAAACTACACACGACGTGGCATGGAGGAGTCAGTAATGATTATAGCTATAAACTACACAAGACGTGGCATGGAGGAGTCAGTAATGATTATAGCTAAAACTACACAAGACGTGGCATGGAGGAGTCAGTAATGATTATAGCTAAAACTACACAAGACGTGGCATGGAGGAGTCAGTAATGATTATAGCTAAAACTACACAAGACGTGGTATGGAGGAGTCAGTAATGATTATAGCTAAAACTACACAAGACATGGCTTGGAGGAGTCAGTAATGATTATAGTTAAAACTACACAAGACGTGGCATGGAGGAGTTAGTAATGACTATAGCTATAACTACACAAGACGTGGCATGGAGGAGTCAGTAATGATTATAGCTAAAACTACACAAGACGTGGCATGGAGGAGTTAGTAATGATTATAGCTAAAACTACACAAGACGTGGCATGGAGGAGTCAGTAATGATTATAGCTAAAACTACACAAGACGTGGCATGGAGGAGTCAGTAATGATTATAGCTAAAACTACACAAGACGTGGCATGGAGGAGTCAGTAAAAACTACACAAGACGTGGCATGGAGGAGTCAGTAATGATTATAGCTAAAACTACACAAGAAGTGACATGGAGGAGTTAATCATGATTACAACTAATTCGACACAAAGACCTGACATAATCACAAATAATTTGGAGAAGTTACACAAAATACGTATTAGACTGGTCGACAGGAACAAATGCACGCCTGAGGGCACGTGATTTCAGGTTAGACACCTGAGCGGAAACAGCTAAATCCCCCTCGCGGGAATTAAGAATAGTGTCTTCGTAATTGGTGGGATGCACCACTGTGTCTACTCACCTTGTTTAGTTTTGACTTTCTTTCTTTTCCTATTCTTTCTTTCTTTCTTTTCCTATTCGGTCTTTCTTTTTCCTTCTTTCTTTTCCTTTTCATTCTTTCTTTCTTTTGCTTTTCTTTCTTTTCTTTCCTTTCTCGTTCTTTTCTTCTTTCCTTTTCGTTTTCTTTCTTTCTTTTTCTTTCTTACTTTCTTTCTTTCATTCTTTCTTTTCCTTTTGTTTCTTTCTTTCTTTTCCTGTTCTGTCTTTCTTTTTTCTTTCTTTCTTTTCCTTTTCATTCTTTCTTTTCCTACTATTTTTTTCTTTTGCTTTTCTTTCTTTTCCTTTCCTTTCTTTTCCTTTCCTTTCTTTTCCTTTCCTTTCTCGTTCTTTTCTTCTTTCCTTTTCGTTTTCTTTCTTTTTCTTTCTTACTTTCTTTCTTTCTTTCTTTCTTTTCCTTTGCTTTCTTTCATTCTCTTCCTGTTCTGTCTTTATTTTTTTCCTATTCCTTCTTTCTTTTCGTTCCTTTCCCGTTCTTTTTTTTTCTTATTTCTTTTTTTCTTTCTTTTTCCTTTCCTTCTTTCTTTCTTTCTTCCATAGTTCTTACTGTAAATTGCCCGACATGTTTGTTTTACTTTGGACGTGCCTGCATATCTACCTTAGCTCCCTTGGAAGCTTTCATGATGTCACTATGTTGAGCTGTTCACAAACTCAGGTTTACTAAGGCCTGCTAGCTGAGAGGGTTTTCATGAAATCACTCAAAGCTTGTGACGTCTTCATCTATGCAAGCAATGGACGGCCGACGTAATTATACCAAAGCTGAAAACAACACAAGCTTTTGGATGATCTCTTTCAGTCCGCAGGTCTTAGTAAAACTATAGTTGGCTGTGATCCATGCTTCCCTTTTCGTTCCAGTTTTTTTTTTTTTTTGTTCGAGTTGATTTTCCAGTCCTGTGACGTCATCATTTAATTTTTTTTTTTTTGGGGGGGGGGGGGTCTAAAACCACGAATTCCACAGTTCAATGTGACCAGACCGTTAGATCTTGTGACATTCCGGTGTCAACATCGTTCTCTTTTATTTTGTTACCAACTTCCTCGTTTGTTCTGATTTTCTTCTCAGCGATCAGCTATTGCTGCACATTTAAACGTTTAGGCCAGCTTGGGTCATGGAACAAGGTCCTGTTGAGATCGTCACCGGTTTCCAATAACTTATCACGCGGGGTTGTTTCTGTGGGCCATATTTGTTTTATTACGATGTTGAGAATATGCTACAGCCTTGTAGGATATGCCCAGGAGTCTGTCTGGATGCTCAGCAGTCACGTGTTTCAAAGTCACTGAGTCCTATTTTTGTATGTGTGCTCCGTGCCTACAGTGGCCTCCTGTTTATGATGTCCTTTTTTTATGAAAATCCTAGGATGTTACTGTGACACCCACATCTTGTATGTCCTTCCTTGTTCTGTATTTGAGGTATGTGTTTTGCAGACAGATAAGAATATAGATAATGCAAGTGCGCGCTAGTAGTCTTATCTTATAATTTGCATGAGATGTGTCCTTTTAAGCAAAGAACCTGTTCTTTGTTTTATCAAAATAAACGATTATTATCCAACAATTTATCCGGACACACCTAACAACTCCGAATAAATGCGCTCCTTGTTTCTTCTATACATAATAGCAGCGATCCCCAACCTGTGGCAAGCGAGCTCCAAGCGCTAATTATAATCGACCTTGACATGCAGGGCGTTCGTCAACATTGTGCAACTAATACCCAGGAAAAAATATTGTTTTAAATACAATTTTAATGGCAAGGCAGGTTAATATAACCAATAAAATATAGTTTGAGGTTAAACGGATCGTGTCCAGCAAAGGAGAAGACAAAAGCCAGAAGGTTAGTTAATGTACAGCTAGATAAACAATTTGATTGATAGAAAGAAGGGTGCTAGAGGAAGAGTGCTATGCACACAGAGTGTTTTACACGGGGTAAAAAAAAGGGGGGGGGGTGCATTATTACCTACCTGTTCATCCATTGCATTCCTCATTAAGGCCAGCTCCTTGTCGTGGGGATGGGGCTTAACAGTCACTAGGGACTGAAATCCAAGACTGGCCAGGCATTCCTACAACCGAGCAAGACCACAGTCTGTTCTAGTAAGTTTAAGTGCTAAAGTCGGAGGCAACCAGCCGAAAGGCGCACTATAAGAATTAGGATGTCATGCACTCACGCCATTGGGAAGTATGTCTATAACCGCAAAGCGATATGGCACTCGCCCTGTGATGGACACTCAGGCAGGTGCAGCGCCGGGCCCTCAGCCTCGGAAGGGCCCAACCTCTATTACTGGATGTCCTTCTCAACCGCTCTGTGGAGTCAAAAGGGGGGGGGGGGGGGTGGAGAATAGAGCTACTGGCCAATCCAAAATAAAACCACTCAAAATAATGCACTGGAATGCTGATGGCATTAACAGCAAAAGAGATGGGTACAGTAAAAAGAGACAATTAGAAAATATCCTGCATGAAGAACAAATAAGCATATGCTGTTTGCAGAAAACCCATCTAAACAACGACATAGCCTTGAAGATTAGGGGATACCAGTGCTACCGATCTGACAGAAAAAACAGACAAAAGGGCGGAATATTGACACTTGTAAGGAACAACATTAATGCATGTCAGATTAAAGTGTATATGGATGGAGCGGAATATCAAATACTGCACCTCAGGACAGAAAATACAGACTTCCATCTACTTAACTACTACTGTCCGAGTGACCGCCCACTAGAACTAGACACAATTACATTAAAAGAAAGAATAACTGTATGTGGAGACTTTAACAGCCATTCACAGAGCTGGGGCTATGAACATATGGAAAAGAGAGGTGAAGAGCTTGAAAATTGACAGGATGACAATGGGCTTGTACTATTAAACCAGGCAACAGATCCACCAACATTCTATTCCAGATCATGGCACACCACATCTACACCAGACCTTGCTTTCCAATCACCAGACCTGGATTGGAATATTACACGTATTGTTGGGAAACAACTTGGAGGCAGCGACCACCGACCAGTCTTTTTAGTGGTGCAAAATGAGGCCGTCAGGGAGAGCAGCACTCTCTCCAGATGGAATTACAAAAAGGCAGATTGGAAAATGTATCAACATTACACCAGTGTACTGAATAAAGATATAAATACAGAGACATCAACAAAATAGTTGATGAATTCAGTAGACTAATAATACAAGCTGCCAGTGAAACAATACCTAGAGGGACACGGAAACACTACAAACCATACTGGAGTAGTGAACTATATGGAAACATCTCGAAAGCAAACAGAAAATAACCCTTGCCAGGAACACCACAATAACTATCAGCATGCTAAAGCCAAATTTCAACGGACTAAACTACAAGCGATTTTTTTTTGGAAATCAAAACTCATTAGCACAAACACAAAACTTAGGCTATTCAAATCAAATGTACTATCAACCCTTACGTATGCGTGTGAAAGCTGGAAAACAACAAGAGATATAGAAACAAAGTTGAACGCATTCGAAAATAAATGTCTAAGGAAAATACTTGGTATAGAATGGAACGAATTCAAAACAAACGAGGAAATTAGAGAAATCGCCAATCAACCACTAATATCTTCAGTAATAAAGAAAAGACGATGGTCATACGTTGGACATGTGATGAGAAGAGATAATAATCGAATAGCAAAGCAAGCCCTCATATGGGAAACAACAGGTAAAAGAAAAAGAGGAAGACCCAGGGAGACACTGAGAAGAACATTGATGAGAGAGGCAAGAGCAGCAGGAATCGGCTCCCTCAATGAGATAGAACTGCTTGCACAGAACAGAGACAGATGGCGAGATTTGATAAAATATCTTTAAAAGAAAACTGCTACAACAAAAATTCATATAGGAGAAGGTGTATCTTGGTCTACGCCCTATGGGCCGGTTACGGCTCGAAAGGTCAATAGATAGAAACTACAAGCCACACGGAGAAGTTGAAAAGAGAAAACAGGGTCTTTGAATCTGGAACGAGACACAAGAAAAGTGTGGAAGCTTGTAAAACAGCTGAATGATGAGGGTACAGAAAGGAACACCAAAATTACACTGAAGAAGGATGGAAGCATCCTAACAGGTAAGCATGCAGCAAATCACTTTGCAGACTCCTTTGCAAATGACAATACTATTGAAATTAGCCTAAAGAAACGACAAGAGACCCTTTTAAAACAAAATGCAAGACAAGAAGAGACCGCACATGAAGTCATGGAAATACCCATTACACAAAGAGAGCTAGAGCTGGCAATATCCAAATAAAAATGAAAAAGTCACCGGGCAGTATAGAGTGTCCAATGAAATGATTAAGAACTTGGGAACTGCAGCTAAAACAAAACTACTGCAGATGTACAACATTTGCTGGATCACAGGTAGAGTGCCACAGGCATGGAGAGAAGCAATTATGATACCATTACTAAAGCCAGGAAAAGATGGTTCAGCGACATCCAGCTATAGACCAATCAGCCTTACAAGTTGTTTGTGTAAAACAATGGAACGTATAATCAATCTCAGACTGCAGTGGTACCTGGAAAGTGAAAATCTCCTTGTCCCACAACAACCAGGCTTTAGACAGTGTTACTCTACCGAAGATCAGGCGACCTATCTTTCCCAGGAAATTGATGTTGCGTTTCAAGAAAAGAAACTGGTACTAGCAGCATGGATAGACCTAAAGAAAACATTTGATAAGGTATGGAAGGAAGGGCTTTTGAAGAAACTGGAGGAATTATGGAGTTAATGGCAGGATGTACAAATGGGTCAAAGCATACCTGCATAACAGGAGAGCCAAAGTGCAACTGGATAGTCTTAAAAGTAAGAAGGTGCCAGAGCGTTCCACAGGGAGGGGTACTATCTCCAACACTTTTTTCTGATCTACATCAATGACCTAGTTACTGAACTACCACATGGCATCAAAGTGGCAATGTATGCAGATGACTTGGTAATGTGGTGCACAGAGGAGTATGCAACTGTGGCTTCCAAATTGCTACAAAGAGCTATGGATGCTCTGAATTCATGGACACATAGATGGTGTATCAGCATCAATACAGACAAATACAGTACTACACTTTTCACTCTCTCTCCAAAACAAAAAGCAGGAGCCATCTACATAAACAATGAGCCTGTGAACGAAGACATACAAGCTACATATCTCGGAGTTACATTTGATAACAAACTATCTTGGAAACAGCAGATAAATAAGGCAACCCAAAAAGCAAGGAGGAAAATGGCTATTCTAAGAAAGTTGTGTGGAACTACATGGGGTGCGAGTGGGAAAATACTCAGTAAAGTTTACCAACAGAGTATACGCCCACATTTAGAATATGGATCATCCGCATGGTGCTCAGCATCAAACACCACACTGCAAGAACTGGATAAAGTACAAAACCAGGCACTTAGGGTCATCACAGGAGCAATGAAATCAACACCAGTATTGGAGATGGAGAAATTGTGGAGGATACCAGCACTGTGAGAACGGAGAGACACAAAGGTGCTGATACAGGCAGAAAAATTGGTATGCATGCCGAGACATATTCGATATAATCGAGGACCGATTCCCAAATCGTGCATTGGGAAGACTTAAGAGAAGCAGCTTTATCCACCAAGCCAAGCGTATTAGTAGACAAACACCAGACATGCCAAGAGTTGTTAAACCCCTTTTGCCCATACCAGAACAGACTCCCTGGACAGATGAATCAGGATTATCAGTTCAAATACGGACAGAAGTGAAAGGAATAGTTGACAAAGAGGAACAAAATAGTCTACAGCGAAAAACAATAACTCTCAGTTTCCTGGATGAAGAATACCCACAAGACCTATGGATTCGTGTGTACACAGATGGATCAGCACAGAATGCAGTAAAGAATGGAGGAGCAGGTGCATATATAGAGTACCCAAATAACACTAGGGATATGAATAAAATAGCAACAGTGAAATATTGTCACAATTATGATGTTGAAATACAAGCAATAAAGTTGGCAATAGAAAAACTGCTGAACAGTAATCTTAGCCCACAGCCTGTAGTGTTTTTGACAGATGCAAGATCAGTACTCAAAGGAACTGCAAACCAGAAAATTACCACATCTGCAGACCTTATTGACTGAACTCTGCAAGCACCACAGGGTAGCCCTGCAATGGATCCCATCTCACTGTGGAATACCAGGAAATGAGAAAGCAGATCAGTTGGCAAAGGAAGGTTCAAC
Organism: Megaustenia siamemsis; assembly: GCA_032433765.1. NCBI lineage: Eukaryota > Metazoa > Mollusca > Gastropoda > Stylommatophora > Ariophantidae > Megaustenia > Megaustenia siamemsis. Next base: position 29,553,879 of record JAVIAB010000107.1, read on the forward strand.
AGGCACACAACTAGATACATCGGTTACATACCATCATAAGAAACAGATAATCAAATCAATCAGAGGACCACAAGCCCCAAATCAGGATGCCTTTCATAATATGGATAGATACGAACAAGTTATCATTATACGCCTCAGAACAGGACACAATCGACTCCATAGTCACATGTATACAAAATTCAAGATCGGCACCTCAACTACTTGTACATGTGGACAGGCGCCCCAGACTGCTAGACATATACTTCAAGACTGTACTGAATATAGTAGACTGAGGAAAATCTATTTTCCCATAGATACAACACTACAGATAAAACTATATGGGCCACTGCAAGAATTACAAAAGACAGTAAAATTTATACAGGAAACGACTTTACAGATATTGACAATACTTCGGGTGAACGAAAGATAGATAGACAGATAGAGGTATTTTATTCTTTCCCTGCTCATCGACATCGTTCAGTCACTGGATGAGAGGAAACATAACCGAAAGAAGGGGATATGACTGAAAGAAGGGGATATGACTGAAAGAAGGGGATATGACCGAAAGAAGGGGATATGACTGAAAGAAGGGGATATGACTGAAAGAAGGGGATATGACTGAAAGAAGGGGATATGACTGAAAGAAGGTGATATGACTGAAAGAAGGGGACATGACTGAAAGAAGGGGATATGACTGAAAGAAGGGGATATGACTGAAAGAAGGGGATATGACTGAAAGAAGGGGACATGGCTGAAAGATGGGGATATGACTGAAAGAAGGGGATATGACTGAAAGATGGGGATATGACTGAAAGATGGGGATATGACTGAAAGAAGGGGATATGACTGAAAGAAGGGGATATGGCTGAAAGAAGGGGATATGGCTGAAAGAAGGGGATATGACTGAAAGAAGGGGATATGACCGAAAGAAGGGGATATGACCGAAAGAAGGAGACATGACTGAAAGAAGGGGATATGACTGAAAGGAGGAGACATGACCGAAAGAAGGGAACATGCCAGAAAAAAGATAACATGACAAAAAGGAAGGAACATAACCGAAAGAAGTGAGCATTACTGAAAGAAGGGAACATGACAAAGCAGGGAACATGACAGAAGTAAGGGAACATGACAGAAACTATGGAACATGACCGAAATTGTGAGGCAGACGTAAACTCTCCCTAACAAACACCCATGTCACGCACAAGTCACCCATCGCGCAAGGCTACAACTAACACATCAAGGTCCTCAATCCAGCAAGGATTTCGTGTTGGTCTCGGAACCTAACTTTAACATACAACAATGACTGATTGATGTCCTGAGCGACGAAGATGGACGAACAGCAAGGACTAGAGCATGTGAAAAGTGCTAAATTGTTTAAAACGTTGTGAAGAATAGATACAAGAGTTTTCGTCGTTACTAAACATTGATAATTTTGACAATGGAAACAAGAAAAAGAGTTCTTAAATGTTATGTAGAGCTAGGATATAGACATATGGATGTGAATCATGGACAATTCCTTATTTTTATGTAATGCAGTTACTATAGCAGCAGTTACTTTAGCACCAGTTACTATAGCAGCAGTTACTATAGCAGCAGTTACTATAGCAGGAGTTACTTTAGCACCAGTTACTATAGCAGCAGTTACTTTAGCACCAGTTACTATAGCAGCAGTTACTATAGCAGCAGTTACTATAGCAGGAGTTACTTTAGCACCAGTTATTATAGCAGCAGTTACTAAAGCAGCAGTTACTATAGCAGGAGTTACTTTAGCACCAGTTATTATAGCAGGAGTTACTTTAGCACCAGTTACTATAGCAGCAGTTACTTTAGTCTAGCACCAGTTACTATAGCAGCAGTTACTATAGCAGGAGTTACTATAGCAGCAGTTACTATAGCAGGAGTTACTTTAGCACCAGTTACTATAGCAGCAGTTACTATAGCAGCAGTTACTATAGCAGGAGTTACTATAGCAGCAGTTACTATAGCAGCAGTTACTATAGCAGGAGTTACTTTAGCCCCAGTTATTATAGCAGCAGTTACTATAGCAGGAGTTACTTTAGCACCAGTTATTATAGCACCTGTTACTATAGCAGCAGTTACTATAGCGGGAGTTACTTTAGCACCAGTTATTATAGCACCAGTTACTATAGCAGGAGTTACTTTAGCACCAGTTACTATAGCACCAGTTACTATAGCAGGAGTTACTTTAGCACCAGTTATTATAGCACCAGTTACTATAGCAGGAGTTACTTTAGCACCAGTTATTATAGCACCAGTTACTATAGCAGCAGTTACTATAGCAGGAGTTACTTTAGCACCAGTTATTATAGCAGCAGTTACTATAGCAGCAGTTACTATAGCACCAGATACTATAGCAGGAGTTGCTATAGCAGGAGTTACTTTAGCAGCAGTTACTATAGCAGCAGTTACTATAGCAGGAGTTACTTTAGCAGCAGTTACTATAGCAGCAGTTACTATAGCAGAAGTTACTATAGCAGCAGTTACTTTAGCACCAGTTATTATAGCAGCAGTTACTATAGCAGCAGTTACTATAGCACCAGATACTATAGCAGGAGTTACTATAGCAGGAGTTACTTTAGCAGCAGTTACTATAGCAGCAGTTACTATAGCAGGAGTTACTTTAGCAGCAGTTACTATAGCAGCAGTTACTATAGCAGAAGTTACTATAGCAGCAGTTACTTAAGCAACAGTTATTATAGCAGGAGTTTCTATAGCAGCAGTTTCTATAGCAGCAGTTACTATAGCAGCAGTTACTATAGCAGCAGTTACTTTAGCAGCAGTTATTATAGCAGCAGTTACTATAGCAGCAGTTACTATAGCAGCAGTTACTTTAGCAGGAGTTACTATAGCAGGAGTTACTTTAGCACCAGTTATTATAGCACCAGTTATTATAGCACCAGTTACTATAGCTGCAGTTACTATAGCAATAGCTACTATAGCAGGAGCTACTATAGCAGCAGTTACTATAGCAGCAGTTACTATAGCTGCAGTTACTACAGCAGGAGCTACTACAGCAGGAGCTACTATAGCAGGAGCTACTACAGCAGGAGCTACTACAGCAGCAGTTACTATAGCAGCAGTTACTACAGCAGCAGTTACTACAGCAGCAGTTACTACAGCAGCAGTTACTACAGCAGCAATTACTTTAGCAGCAGTTACTAAATCACCGTTACTATAGCAGCAGTTACTAAATCACCGTTACTATAGCAGCAGTTACTTTAGCACCAGTTACTATAGCAGCAGTTACTATAGCACCAGTTACTATTGCAGCAGTTACTATAGCAGGAGTTACTATAGCAGCAGTTACTATAGCAGCAGTTACTATAGCAGGAGTTACTATAGCAGCAGTTACTATAGCACCAGTTACTATAGCAGGAGTTACTATAGCACCAGTTATTATAGCACCATTTACTTTAGCACCAGTTACTATAGAAGTAGTTACTATAGCACCAGTTACTATAGCAGCAGTTACTATAGCAGGAGTTACTATAGCACCAGTTACTATAGCACCAGTTACTATAGCACCAGTTACTATAGCAGCAGTTACTATAGCACCAGTTACTATAGCACCAGTTACTATAGCACCAGTTACTATAGCAGGAGTTACTATAGAAGGAGTTACTATATCACCAGTTACTATAGCACCAGTTACTATAGCAGCAGTTACTATAGCAGCAGCTACTATAGCAGCAGTTACTATAGCAGCAGTTACTATAGCACCAGTTACTATAGCAGCAGTTACTATAGCACCAGTTACTATAGCACCAGTTACTATAGCAGCAGTTACTTTAGCACCAGTTACTATAGCAGCAGTTACTATAGCACCAGTTACTATAGCAGGAGTTACTATAGCAGGAGTTACTATAGCACGAGTTACTATAGCTCGAGTTACTATAGCAGCAGTTACTATAGCAGGAGTTACTATAGCACCAGTTACTATAGCAGCAGTTACTATAGCACCAGTTACTATAGCAGGAGTTACTATAGCAGGAGTTACTATAGCTCGAGTTACTATAGCAGCAGTTACTATAGCAGGAGTTACTATAGCACCAGTTACTACAGCAGCAGTTACTACAGCAGCAGTTACTACAGCAGCAGTTACTACAGCACCAGTTACTATAACAGCAGTTACTATAGCAGCAGTTACTATAGCACCAGTTACTATAGCACCAGTTACTATAGCACCAGTTACTATAGCAGCAGTTACTATAGCAGCAGTTACTATAGCAGCAGTTACTTTAGCACCAGTTACTATAGCAGCAGTTACTATAGCACCAGTTACTATAGCAGGAGTTACTATAGCACGAGTTACTATAGCAGCAGTTACTATAGCAGGAGTTACTATAGCACCAGTTACTATAACAGCAGTTACTACAGCAGCAATTACTTTAGCAGCAGCTACTTTATCAACAGTTACTACAGCAGCAGTTACTAAAGTAGCAGTTACTACAGCAACAGTTACTTTAGCAGCAGTTATTACTGTAGCAGTTACTAAACCAACAGTTACTATAGCAGTAGTAACTTTTTCAACATCTACAATATCAACAGTTACAACAGCAGCAGATACTATATCAACAGTTACAACAGCAGCAGTTACTATATAAACAGTTACAACAGCAGCAGATACTATATCAACAGTTACAATGGCAGCAGATACTTTATCAACAGTTACAATGGCAGCAGATACTATATTAACTGTTACAATGGCAGCAGATACTATATTAACAGTTACAATGGCAGCAGATACTATATCAACAGTTACAATGGCAGCAGATACTATATCAACAGTTACAATAGCAGCAGATACAATATCAACAGTTACAATGGCAGCAGTTACCAACAGTTACTATATCAACATTTAGTATATCAACATTTACTCTTGAAGCAGTTTGCTCATATACTCTCATCATGCCCCGTGCGTGCTGGCGTGGGTAACCATGTCTCTTTCCAATTCTCTACAGTTGTTTATCGATTCTGCTAATTTCTTTTTTGTTTCATAGATTACACCAAAGCATTTTACAAAGTAAAGCACAAAGAAATAATCAAAATGTTAGAAAGCATAAACGTAGACAGCAAAGATCTAAGAATAATAAAGAACATGTGCTGGCAACAAACAGCGGCCATAAGAACTGGAAACTAATTGGGAATGTTTCAACAAATAAAACAGGGTGTTAGACAAGGTTGTGTGCTGCCACCAGATTTGTTTAATATTTATTGTGAGACTATTGTAAGATCCATATGGGGCATGCCTGGAATAACAATTGGATGTCATAATATAAATAATCTAAGGTATGCTGATGATACAGTCTTAATCGCTAAGAGTGAAAATGAGTTACAAGAAATGTTGGACATTATAGTGAAAGAAAGCAAAAATAAAGGACTAGACTTAATAGCAAAAAGACAGAGGTAATGGTAACAACAAAGAAAAAGACATCACCTCAGTGCAAAATAAGACAAGTGGTACAATATTAAAACAGGTAAATGAATTTAAATATTTGGGAACTTTGTTAACCTCAGACGGAAGATGTACAAAAGAGGTGAGATGCAGAATAGCTCGGGCAAAAGCAGCTTTCCAAAAAATGAGGAAAATACTATGCAATCCATTTTTGACAATAGAAGCAATGAAAAGAATTCTTAAATGTTACGTAGAGCCAGTCTTAACATATGGATGCGAATCATGGACAATAGGACAACAGACAAGAAAATCACTGGAGTCTGTAGACATGTGGTTTTACAAAAGAATGTTGAGAATACCATGGACAGATAAGAAAAGTAATGAAGATATTCTGAGAGAGGTCAAAGCAAGAAGAGAGCTAATTTCCAATATTAGGAAGAAACAATCCTCATTTTTTGGCCATGTAATGAGAAGAGAATAGCTGGAATATATTGTAACAACTGGAAAAATTGATGGACCAAGAGATAGATGGAAGCAAAGAGAAAAAATAACAGACAGCTTAAGAGAATGGCTTGACAGAAGGTCAACAACAGAAATGATAAATAGCTGCCGAGATCGAAAGTTGTGGAGAGACATGATCACCTACGCCTGCAGGCCCGGTATTTGATGATGATGAATTTCCTATTGAACCATTTTGATAAACTCTCTGATATCTCTTGTTTCTCCATATATCACTTATACTCGATATTTCTAAATTCTTCCTTCTCAGTGTGTGGTCAAAATTAATATTGTCTTCCTAATTGTTGGTGAAAATCATTATCTTTGCTTTGCCAGAAGACACTCGTTACTTCTTTTAACTTACATTGTTATTCTCCGGTAATTATTTTTTTTCTGCAGTACATCTCTAAAACATCTTCTGTAATTTATTTTTATGTAGTACTTCTGTAATTTATTTTTTTATGTAGTACTTCTGTAATTTATTTTTTATGTAGTACTTCTGTAATTTATTTTTTATGTAGTACTTCTGTAATTTATTTTTTTATGTAGTACTTCTGTAATTTATTTTTTTATGTAGTACTTCTGTAATTTATTTTTTATGTAGTACTTCTGTAATTTATTTTTTATGTAGTACTTCTGTAATTTATTTTTTTATGTAGTACTTCTGTAATTTATTTTTTATGTAGTACTTCTGTAATTTATTTTTTATGTAGTACTTCTGTAATTTATTTTTTATGTAGTACTTCTGTAATTTATTTTTTATGTAGTACTTCTGTAATTTATTTTTTATGTAGTACTTCTGTAATTTATTTTTTTATGTAGTACTTCTGTAATTTATTTTTTATGTAGTACTTCTGTAATTTATTTTTTATGTAGTACTTCTGTAATTTATTTTTTTATGTAGTACTTCTGTAATTTAATTTTTTATGTAGTACTTCTGTAATTTATTTTTTATGTAGTACTTCTGTAATTTATTTTTTATGTAGTACTTCTGTAATTTATTTTTTATGTAGTACTTCTGTAATTTATTTTTTATGTAGTACTTCTGTAATTTATTTTTTTATGTAGTACTTCTGTAATTTATTTTTATGTAGTACTTCTGTAATTTATTTTTTTATGTAGTACTTCTGTAATTTATTTTTTATGTAGTACTTCTGTAATTTATTTTTTATGTAGTACTTCTGTAATTTATTTTTTATGTAGTACTTCTGTAATTTATTTTTTATGTAGTACTTCTGTAATTTATTTTTTTATGTAGTACTTCTGTAATTTATTTTTTATGTAGTACTTCTGTAATTTATTTTTTATGTAGTACTTCTGTAATTTATTTTTTATGTAGTACTTCTGTAATTTATTTTTTATGTAGTACTTCTGTAATTTATTTTTTATGTAGTACTTCTGTAATCAATTCTTCTCTACTTTAAAAACAAACTCCTATGTAATACAATCTTCTGTTAAACCAGTGCCTGTGTCCTCCAAATGCCCAAGTGTCCATAATTTACTACAACAAGGGCATATAGAGAGCCGCGATAGCTCAGTGGTTAGTGAACTGGACTACGAAGGATAAGAGGTAGGGTTCGCTCCCAACCTAAGGCTTCTGGTTCACCCAACCTTTAATGGGTACCGGATTTTTTTTCTGGAAAAGTAAAGCGGCACGGCGTAATACCGACCACATTACCCCAAAAATCATGTGCTGAAGGTCTGTAAAATTTATGGTCACTAACACTATATTCCCTATACGTCACTTGGCGTGTCGGGGGCACTTTACTTTTTTTTTTTTTAACATGGGCATATACTCCTTCTTCCCTATTTTTACCTTTCACTGCTTGGAGTGTCAAGGAAGACACAAAATCCTGTTTTTACTCTTCTGGTAGCCTTAGTCGTTGACACTTCATGATGTTGTAGAGTTGTTCTGATCTTGTCCCTCCAGCATAGTCTAAGTTTGATCTGTGTCCCTTAACCTCTGTGTCCCTTAATCTATGTGTTCCTTAACCTGTGTGTTCCTTAACCTCTGTGTTCCTTAACCTCTGTGTTCATTAACCTCTGTGTTCCTTAACCTTTGTGTCCCTTAACCTCTGTGTCCCTTAGCCTCTGTGTCCCTTAATCTCTGTGTTCCTTAACCTCTGTGTCCCTTAAACTCTGTGACCCTTAACCTCTGTGACCCTTAACCTCTGTGAATGCCTTGTACGGCACACTAGCCATCCTCTCACCGTGGGAAACCCATTTAATTGCTGTCTTTGTGTCTTGCTTGCTTGCTTACGTTAGCCCGATTAACTAAAGAAGTGTACTTCTTCATCATCCGCCCTTAAAAGGACGCTAAGTGGGCGTGTCTTCGTTGTATTGTGGTTTACAGTATAACTGTGATATTTGCGCCTTTCGGCCCGACACATCAGACTTTAGCATGACATGTTTGAGTACCGGGTTGTCTTCCCTCTTCGATCCCCACTCGCTTGGCCAGACTAGACAGGTTAGTCTGTTACTAGAGGCACCACGGAGAGGTGGAGCAGGGTCTCGATGGTTCTGGTTCACCGATCCTGGCGTAAACCACCAGCTGTGGGTCGCTGACAACTTCCAGCTCTGGTGTTGTGAGGCGCGCCTTCGCTTCCTATTTCTGTCTAATTTGACAGCCGCGATATCTCAGTGAACTGGACTACACAGGACGAGGTCAGATTTGAACCTGATCGACGGCTTCTAGGTTCACCCAGCTTTAAATGGGTACCTGAATTTTTTTTCTGGGAATGTAAAGCGGCAAGGTAATACCGACCACATTACCCCACAAATCATGCACCGAAGGTCTATAAAAATTATGGTCACTAACACCATATACGCTACGTTACCCGACAGGGCTCTTTACTCTTTAACATTTTCTCTTCGACTTCTCCTTCTCTTTTTCAAATCTTCTTTCCTGATTTTGTCTCTTCTGGTCGCCCCACAAGGGCCCCGATTTTCTTTAAATGAGCTTCAAATGGACAAGTAAGTTTGAAAGTTGAGAACCACTGCATTGAAGGGATAGACTCATTTGCCTGTTGACGGCCTGGAAGAACATGTTCAATTCTAGACGACTTGGCACTTCACAAAGCTGATCCTCTTAAACACTTGCATTATTGGATTGCTTTAAATACATGGCCAACATTGAGGGAAAAAAAGCTCTCAGATTTTCATGATTAAATTGAAACTACAAATTCGATGCCAAAATCTTTTCAGTTATTCAAACTTCTTTAGACAACTGACTCTCGTTTTTCTTTTTCTATTTCTCCTATTCTTCTTTTCTTCTTACTTTCATCTTCTTCTCTTGTTATTTTTTTTTTTTATTCTGTTTCTCTGCCTCTTTCGTCTTCTTCCATCCTCCCTTCCTTTCTATCAAGTTGGCAAAGCCACAGCAGTCTAGAACTAACGTTTGTATGTAGAGTGATACGATTCAAGGTTGGTGGGACGCACCATCTGCGCCATCGTCTGACAGTAACTGCTGTATGTATCTCCTCTCTATTGTCTGACAGTAACTGCTGTATGTATCTCCTCTCTATTGTCTGACAGTAACTGCTGTATGTATCTCCTCTCTATTGTCTGACAGTAACTGCTGTATGTATCTCCTCTCTATTGTCTGACAGTAACTGCTCTATGTATCTCCTCTCTATCGTCTGACAGTAACTGCTGTATGTATCTCCTCTCTATGGTCTGACAGTAACTGCTGTATGTATCTCCTCTCTATTGTCTGACAGTAACTGCTGTATGTATCTCCTCTCTATCGTCTGACAGTAACTTGTGTATGTATCTACTCTCTATCGTCTGACAGTAACTGCTGTATGTATCTCCTCTCTATCGTCTGACAGTAACTGCTGTATGTATCTCCTCTCTATCGCCTGACAGTAACTGATGTATGTATCTCCTCTCTATCGTCTGACAGTAACTGGTGTATGTATCTCCTCTATATCGTCTGACAGTAACTGCTGTATGTATCTCCTCTCTATCGTCTGACAGTAACTGCTGTATGTATCTCCTCTCTATCGCCTGACAGTAACTGATGTATGTATCTCCTCTCTATCGTCTGACAGTAACTGGTGTATGTATCTCCTCTCTATCGTCTGACAGTAACTGCTGTATGTATCTCCTCTATATCGTCTGACAGTAACTGGTGTATGTATCTCCTCTTCTATCGTCTGACAGTAACTGCTGTATGTATCTCCTCTATATCGTCTGACAGTAACTGGTGTATGTATCTCCTCTCTATCGTCTGACAGTAACTGCTGTATGTATCTCCTCTATATCGTCTGACAGTAACTGCTGTATGTATCTCCTCTCTATCGTCTGACAGTAACTGGTGTATGAATCTCCTCTATATCGTCTGACAGTAACTGCTGTATGTATCTCCTCTCTATCGTCTGACAGTAACTGCTGTATGTATCTCCTCTCTATCGCCTGACAGTAACTGATGTATATATCTCCTCTCTATCGTCTGACAGTAACTGATGTATGTATCTCCTCTCTATCGTCTGACAGTAACTGGTGTATGTATCTCCTCTCTATTGTCTGACAGTAACTGATGTATGTATCTCCTCCTATTGTCTAACAGTAACTGCTGTATGTATCTCCTCTCTATTGTCTGACAGTAACTGCTGTATATATCTCCTCTCTATCGTCTGACAGTAACTGCTGTATGTATCTCCTCTCTATCGTCTGACAGTAACTGCTGTATGTATCTCCTCTCTATCGTCTGACAGTAACTGCTGTATGTATCTCCTCTCTATCGTCTGACAGTAACTGATGTATGTATCTCCTCTCTATCGTCTGATAGTAACTGCTGTATGTATCTCCTCTCTATTGTCTGACAGTAACTGATGTATGTATCTCCTCTCTATTGTCTGAAAGTAACTGCTGTATGTATCTCCTCTCTATTGTCTGACAGTAACTGGTGTATGTATCTCCTCTCTATTGTCCGACAGTAACTGATGTATGTATCTCCTCTCTATTGTCTGACAGTAACTGATGTATGTATCTCCTCTCTATTGTCTGACAGTAACTGCTGTATGTATCTGCTCTCCATTGTCTGACAGTAACTGGTGTATGTATCTCCTCTCTATTGTCTGACAGTAACTGGTGTATGTATCTCCTCTCTATCGTCAGACAGTAACTGATGTATGTATCTCCTCTCTATTGTCTGACAGTAACTGGTGTATGTATCTCCTCTCCATTGTCTGACAGCAACTGATGTATGTATCTCCTCTCTATTGTCTGACAGTAACAGGTGTATGTATCTCCTCTCTATCGTCTCACAGTAACTGATGTATGTATCTCCTCTCTATCGCCTGACAGTAACTGCTGTAGGTATCTCCTCTCTATTGTCTGACAGTAACTGGTGTATGTATCTCCTCTCTATCGCCTGACAGCAACTGATGTATGCATCTCCTCTCTATCGCCTGACAGTAACTGCTGTATGCATCTCCTCTCTATCGCCTGACAGTAAATGCTGTATGTATCTCCTCTCTATTGTCTGACAGTAACTGGTGTATGTATCTCCTCTCTGTCGCCTGACAGCAACTGATGTATGTATCTCCTCTCTATTGTCTGACAGTAACTGGTGTATGTATCTCCTCTCTATTGTCTGACAGTAACTGGTGTATGTATCTCCTCTCTATCGTCAGACAGTAACTGATGTATGTATCTCCTCTCTATTGTCTGACAGTAACTGGTGTATGTATCTCCTCTCTATTGTCTGACAGTAACAGGTGTATGTATCTCCTCTCTATCGCCTGACAGTAACTGCTGTATGTATCTCCTCTCTATTGTCTGACAGTAACTGGTGTATGTATCTCCTCTCTATCGCCTGACAGCAACTGATGTATGCATCTCCTCTCTATCGCCTGATAGTAACTGCTGTATGCATCTCCTCTCTATCGCCTGACAGTAACTGCTGTATGTATCTCCTCTCTATTGTCTGACAGTAACTGGTGTATGTATCTCCTCTCTATCGCCTGACAGCAACTGATGTATGCATCTCCTCTCTATCGCCTGACAGCAACTGATGAATGCATCTCCTCTCTATCGCCTGACAGTAACTGCTGTATGCATCTCCTCTCTATCGCCTGACAGTAACTGCTGTATGTATCTCCTCTCTATCGCCTGACAGTAACTGCTGTATGTATTTCCTCTCTATCGTCTGACAGTAACTGATGTATGCATCTCCTCTCTATCGCCTGACAGTAACTGCTGTATGTATTTCCTCTCTATCGTCTGACAGTAACTGCTGTATGCATCTCCTCTCTATCGTCTGACAGTAACTGCTGTATGTATCTCCTCTCTATCGCCTGACAGTAACTGCTGTATGTATTTCCTCTCTATCGCCTGACAGTAACTGATGTATGTATCTCCTCTCTATCGCCTGTCAGTAACTGCTGTATGTATTTCCTCTCTATCGTCTGACAGTAACTGCTGTATGTATTTCCTCTCTATCGTCTGACAGTAACTGCTGTATGTATTTCCTCTCTATCGCCTGACAGTAACTGCTGTATGTATCTCCTCTCTATCGCCTGACAGTAACTGCTGTATGTATTTCCTCTCTATCGCCTGACAGTAACTGCTGTATGTATCTCCTCTCTATCGCCTGACAGTAACTGCTGTATGTATTTCCTCTCTATCGCCTGACAGTAACTGCTGTATGTATCTCCTCTCTATCGCCTGACAGTAACGGCTGTATGTATCTCCTCTCTATCGCCTGACAGTAACTGCTGTATGTATCTCCTCTCTATCGCCTGACAGTAACTGCTGTATGTATCTCCTCTCTATTGTCTGACAGTAACTGCTGTATGTATCTCCTCTCTATTGTCTGACAGTAACTGGTGTATGTATCTCCTCTCCATTGTCTGACAGCAACTGATGTATGTATCTCCTCTCTATTGTCTGACAGTAACAGGTGTATGTATCTCCTCTCTATCGTCTCACAGTAACTGATGTATGTATCTCCTCTCTATCACCTGACAGTAACTGCTGTAATTATCTCCTCTCTATTGTCTGACAGTAACTGGTGTATGTATCTCCTCTCTATCGCCTGACAGCAACTGATGTATGCATCTCCTCTCTATCGCCTGACAGTAACTGCTGTATGCATCTCCTCTCTATCGCCTGACAGTAACTGGTGTATGTATCTCCTCTCTATTGTCTGACAGTAACTGGTGTATGTATCTCCTCTCTATTGTCAGACAGTAACTGATGTATGTATCTCCTCTCTATTGTCTGACAGTAACTGATGTATGTATCTCCTCTCTATTGTCTGACAGTAACTGCTGTATGTATCTGCTCTCCATTGTCTGACAGTAACTGGTGTATGTATCTCCTCTCTATTGTCTGACAGTAACTGGTGTATGTATCTCCTCTCTATCGTCAGACAGTAACTGATGTATGTATCTCCTCTCTATTGTCTGACAGTAACTGGTGTATGTATCTCCTCTCCATTGTCTGACAGCAACTGATGTATGTATCTCCTCTCTATTGTCTGACAGTAACAGGTGTATGTATCTCCTCTCTATCGTCTCACAGTAACTGATGTATGTATCTCCTCTCTATCGCCTGACAGTAACTGCTGTAAGTATCTCCTCTCTATTGTCTGACAGTAACTGGTGTATGTATCTCCTCTCTATCGCCTGACAGCAACTGATGTATGCATCTCCTCTCTATCGCCTGACAGTAACTGCTGTATGCATCTCCTCTCTATCGCCTGACAGTAACTGCTGTATGTATCTCCTCTCTATTGTCTGACAGTAACTAGTGTATGTATCTCCTCTCTGTCGCCTGACAGTAACTGGTGTATGTATCTCCTCTCTATTGTCTGACAGTAACTGGTGTATGTATCTCCTCTCTATCGTCAGACAGTAACTGATGTATGTATCTCCTCTCTATTGTCTGACAGTAACTGGTGTATGTATCTCCTCTCTATTGTCTGACAGTAACAGGTGTATGTATCTCCTCTCTATCGCCTGACAGTAACTGCTGTATGTATCTCCTCTCTATTGTCTGACAGTAACTGGTGTATGTATCTCCTCTCTATCGCCTGACAGCAACTGATGTATGCATCTCCTCTCTATCGCCTGACAGTAACTGCTGTATGCATCTCCTCTCTATCGCCTGACAGTAACTGCTGTATGTATCTCCTCTCTATTGTCTGACAGTAACTGGTGTATGTATCTCCTCTCTATCGCCTGACAGCAACTGATGTATGCATCTCCTCTCTATCGCCTGACAGCAACTGATGAATGCATCTCCTCTCTATCGCCTGACAGTAACTGCTGTATGCATCTCCTCTCTATCGCCTGACAGTAACTGCTGTATGTATATTCCTCTCTATCGCCTGACAGTAACTGCTGTATGTATTTCCTCTCTATCGTCTGACAGTAACTGATGTATGCATCTCCTCTCTATCGCCTGACAGTAACTGCTGTATGTATTTCCTCTCTATCGTCTGACAGTAACTGCTGTATGCATCTCCTCTCTATCGTCTGACAGTAACTGCTGTATGTATCTCCTCTCTATCGCCTGACAGTAACTGCTGTATGTATTTCCTCTCTATCGCCTGACAGTAACTGATGTATGTATCTCCTCTCTATCGCCTGTCAGTAACTGCTGTATGTATTTCCTCTCTATCGTCTGACAGTAACTGCTGTATGTATTTCCTCTCTATCGTCTGACAGTAACTGCTGTATGTATTTCCTCTCTATCGCCTGACAGTAACTGCTGTATGTATCTCCTCTCTATCGCCTGACAGTAACTGCTGTATGTATTTCCTCTCTATCGCCTGACAGTAACTGCTGTATGTATCTCCTCTCTATCGCCTGACAGTAACTGCTGTATCTATTTCCTCTCTATCGCCTGACAGTAACTGCTGTATGTCTCTCCTCTCTATCGCCTGACAGTAACGGCTGTATGTATCTCCTCTCTATCGCCTGACAGTAACTGCTGTATGTATCTCCTCTCTATCGCCTGACAGTAACTGCTGTATGTATCTCCTCTCTATTGTCTGACAGTAACTGCTGTATGTATCTCCTCTCTATTGTCTGACAGTAACTGGTGTATGTATCTCCTCTCCATTGTCTGACAGCAACTGATGTATGTATCTCCTCTCTATTGTCTGACAGTAACAGGTGTATGTATCTCCTCTCTATCGTCTCACAGTAACTGATGTATGCATCTCCTCTCTATCGCCTGACAGTAACTGCTTTATGCATCTCCTCTCTATCGCCTGACAGTAACTGCTGTATGTATCTCCTCTCTATTGTCTGACAGTAACTGGTGTATGTATCTCCTCTCTGTCGCCTGACAGCAACTGATGTATGTATCTCCTCTCTATTGTCTGACAGTAACTGGTGTATGTATCTCCTCTCTATTGTCTGACAGTAACTGGTGTATGTATCTCCTCTCTATCGTCAGACAGTAACTGATGTATGTATCTCCTCTCTATTGTCTGACAGTAACTGGTGTATGTATCTCCTCTCTATTGTCTGACAGTAACAGGTGTATGTATCTCCTCTCTATCGCCAGACAGTAACTGCTGTATGTATCTCCTCTCTATTGTCTGACAGTAACTGGTGTATGTATCTCCTCTCTATCGCCTGACAGCAACTGATGTATGCATCTCCTCTCTATCGCCTGACAGTAACTGCTGTATGCATCTCCTCTCTATCGCCTGACAGTAACTGCTGTATGTATCTCCTCTCTATTGTCTGACAGTAACTGGTGTATGTATCTCCTCTCTATCGCCTGACAGCAACTGATGTATGCATCTCCTCTCTATCGCCTGACAGCAACTGATGAATGCATCTCCTCTCTATCGCCTGACAGTAACTGCTGTATGCATCTCCTCTCTATCGCCTGACAGTAACTGCTGTATGTATCTCCTCTCTATCGCCTGACAGTAACTGCTGTATGTATTTCCTCTCTATCGTCTGACAGTAACTGCTGTATGCATCTCCTCTCTATCGCCTGACAGTAACTGCTGTATGTATTTCCTCTCTATCGTCTGACAGTAACTGCTGTATGCATCTCCTCTCTATCGTCTGACAGTAACTGCTGTATGTATCTCCTCTCTATCGCCTGACAGTAACTGCTGTATGTATTTCCTCTCTATCGCCTGACAGTAACTGATGTATGTATCTCCTCTCTATCGCCTGTCAGTAACTGCTGTATGTATTTCCTCTCTATCGTCTGACAGTAACTGCTGTATGTATTTCCTCTCTATCGTCTGACAGTAACTGCTGTATGTATTTCCTCTCTATCGCCTGACAGTAACTGCTGTATGTATCTCCTCTCTATCGCCTGACAGTAACTGCTGTATGTATTTCCTCTCTATCGCCTGACAGTAACTGCTGTATGTATCTCCTCTCTATCGCCTGACAGTAACTGCTGTATGTATTTCCTCTCTATCGCCTGACAGTAACTGCTGTATGTATCTCCTCTCTATCGCCTGACAGTAACGGCTGTATGTATCTCCTCTCTATCGCCTGACAGTAACTGCTGTATGTATCTCCTCTCTATCGCCTGACAGTAACTGCTGTATGTATTTCCTCTCTATCGCCTGACAGTAACTGCTGTATGTATCTCCTCTCTATCGCCTGACAGTAACTGCTGTATGTATCTCCTCTCTATCGCCTGACAGTAACTGCTGTATTTATTTCCTCTCTATCGTCTGACAGTAACTGCTGTATGTATTTCCTCTCTATCGTCTGACAGTAACTGCTGTATGTATTTCCTCTCTATCGCCTGACAGTAACTGCTGTATGTATTTCCTCTCTATCGCCTGACAGTAACTGCTGTATGTATCTCCTCTCTATCGCCTGACAGTAACTGCTGTATGTATTTCCTCTCTATCGTCTGACAGTAACTGCTGTATGTATTTCCTCTCTATCGCCTGACAGTAACTGTTGTATGTATCTCCTCTCTATTGTCTGACAGTAACTGGTGTATGTATCTCCTCTCTATTGTCTGACAGTAACAGGTGTATGTATCTCCTCTCTATTGTCTGACAGTAACAGGTGTATGTATCTCCTCTCTATTGTCTGACAGTAACTGATGTATGTATCTCCTCTCTATCGCCTGACGGTAACTGCTGTATGTATCTCCTCTCTATTGTCTGACAGTAACTGGTGTATGTATCTCCTCTCTATCGCCTGACAGCAACTGATGTATGCATCTCCTCTCTATCGCCTGACAGTAACTGCTGTATGCATCTCCTCTCTATCGCCTGACAGTAACTGCTGTATGTATCTCCTCTCTATTGTCTGACAGTAACTGGTGTATGTATCTCCTCTCTATCGCCTGACAGTAACTGCTGTATGTATCTCCTCTCTATTGTCTGACAGTAACTGGTGTATGTATTTCCTCTCTATCGCCTGACAGTAACTGCTGTATGCATCTCCTCTCTATCGCCTGACAGTAACTGCTGTATGTATTTCCTCTCTATCGTCTGACAGTAACTGCTGTATGCATCTCCTCTCTATCGTCTGACAGTAACTGCTGTATGTATCTCCTCTCTATCGCCTGACAGTAACTGCTGTATGTATCTCCTCTCTATCGCCTGACAGTAACTGCTGTATGTATTTCCTCTCTATCGCCTGACAGTAACTGCTGTATGTATCTCCTCTCTATCGCCTGACAGTAACGGCTGTATGTATTTCCTCTCTATCGCCTGACAGTAACTGCTGTATGTATCTCCTCTCTATCGCCTGACAGTAACTGCTGTATGTATTTCCTCTCTATCGCCTGACAGTAACTGCTGTATGTATCTCCTCTCTATCGCCTGACAGTAACTGCTGTATGTATCTCCTCTCTATCGCCTGACAGTAACTGCTGTATGTATTTCCTCTCTATCGTCTGACAGTAACTGCTGTATGTATTTCCTCTCTATCGTCTGACAGTAACTGCTGTATGTATTTCCTCTCTATCGCCTGACAGTAACTGCTGTATGTATTTCCTCTCTATCGCCTGACAGTAACTGCTGTATGTATCTCCTCTCTATCGCCTGACAGTAACTGCTGTATGTATTTCCTCTCTATCGTCTGACAGTAACTGCTGTATGTATTTCCTCTCTATCGCCTGACAGTAACTGTTGTATGTATCTCCTCTCTATTGTCTGACAGTAATTGTTGTATGTATCTCCTTTCTATTGTCTGACAGTAACTGCTGTATGTATCTCCTCTCTATCGCCTGACAGTAACTGCTGTATGTATCTCCTCTCTATCGCCTGACAGTAACTGCTGTATGTATCTCCTCTCTATTGTCTGACAGTAACTGCTGTATGTATCTCCTCTCTATTGTCTGACAGTAATGCTGTGTGTATCTCCTCTCTATTGTCTGACAGTAACTGCTATATGTATCTCCTCTCTATCGTCTGACAGTAACTGCTGTATGTATCTCCTCTCTATTGTCTGACAGTAACTGCTGTATGTATCTCCTCTCTATTGTCTGACAGTAACTGGTGTATGTATCTCCTCTCTATCGCCTGACAGCAACTGATGTATGCATCTCCTCTCTATCGCCTGACAGCAACTGATGAATGCATCTCCTCTCTATCGCCTGACAGTAACTGCTGTATGCATCTCCTCTCTATCGCCTGACAGTAACTGCTGTATGTATCTCCTCTCTATCGCCTGACAGTAACTGCTGTATGTATTTCCTCTCTATCGTCTGACAGTAACTGCTGTATGCATCTCCTCTCTATCGCCTGACAGTAACTGCTGTATGTATTTCCTCTCTATCGTCTGACAGTAACTGCTGTATGCATCTCCTCTCTATCGTCTGACAGTAACTGCTGTATGTATCTCCTCTCTATCGCCTGACAGTAACTGCTGTATGTATTTCCTCTCTATCGCCTGACAGTAACTGATGTATGTATCTCCTCTCTATCGCCTGTCAGTAACTGCTGTATGTATTTCCTCTCTATCGTCTGACAGTAACTGCTGTATGTATTTCCTCTCTATCGTCTGACAGTAACTGCTGTATGTATTTCCTCTCTATCGCCTGACAGTAACTGCTGTATGTATCTCCTCTCTATCGCCTGACAGTAACTGCTGTATGTATTTCCTCTCTATCGCCTGACAGTAACTGATGTATGTATCTCCTCTCTATCGCCTGACAGTAACTGCTGTATGTATTTCCTCTCTATCGCCTGACAGTAACTGCTGTATGTATCTCCTCTCTATCGCCTGACAGTAATGGTTGTATGTATTTCCTCTCTATCGCCGGACAGTAACTGCTGTATGTATCTCCTCTCTATCGCCTGACAGTAACTGCTGTATGTATTTCCTCTCTATCGCCTGACAGTAACTGCTGTATGTATCTCCTCTCTATCGCCTGACAGTAACTGCTGTATGTATCTCCTCTCTATCGCCTGACAGTAACTGCTGTATGTATTTCCTCTCTATCGTCTGACAGTAACTGCTGTATGTATTTCCTCTCTATCGTCTGACAGTAACTGCTGTATGTATTTCCTCTCTATCGCCTGACAGTAACTGCTGTATGTATTTCCTCTCTATCGCCTGACAGGAACTGCTGTATGTATCTCCTCTCTATCGCCTGACAGTAACTGCTGTATGTATTTCCTCTCTATCGTCTGACAGTAACTGCTGTATGTATTTCCTCTCTATCGCCTGACAGTAACTGTTGTATGTATCTCCTCTCTATTGTCTGACAGTAATTGTTGTATGTATCTCCTCTCTATTGTCTGACAGTAACTGCTGTATGTATCTCCTCTCTATCGCCTGACAGTAACTGCTGTATGTATCTCCTCTCTATCGCCTGACAGTAACTGCTGTATGTATCTCCTCTCTATCGTCTGACAGTAACTGATGTATGTATCTCCTCTCTATCGTCTGACAGTAACTGGTGTATGTATCTCCTCTCTATTGTCTGACAGTAACTGATGTATGTATCTCCTCTCTATCGTCTGACAGTAACTGCTGTATGTATCTCCTCTCTATTGTCTGACAGTAACTGATGTATGTATCTCCTCTCTATTGTCTGACAGTAACTGCTGTATGTATCTCCTCTCTATTGTCCGACAGTAACTGATGTATGTATCTCTCCTCTATTGTCTGACAGTAACTGATGTATGTATCTCCTCTCTATTGTCTGACAGTAACTGCTGTATGTATCTGCTCTCTATTGTCTGACAGTAACTGGTGTATGTATCTCCTCTCTATTGTCTGACAGTAACTGGTGTATGTATCTCCTCTCTATCGTCAGACAGTAACTGATGTATGTATCTCCTCTCTATTGTCTGACAGTAACTGCTGTATGTATCTCCTCTCCATTGTCTGACAGTAACTGATGTATGTATCTCCTCTCTATTGTCTGACAGTAACAGGTGTATGTATCTCCTCTCTATCGTCTGACAGTAACTGATGTATGTATCTCCTCTCTATTGTCTGACAGTAACTGGTGTATGTATCTCCTCTCTATTGTCTGACAGTAACAGGTGTATGTATCTCCTCTCTATTGTCTGACAGTAACAGGTGTATGTATCTCCTCTCTATTGTCTGACAGTAACTGATGTATGTATCTCCTCTCTATCGCCTGACAGTAACTGCTGTATGTATCTCCTCTCTATTGTCTGACAGTAACTGCTGTATGTATCTCCTCTCTATCGCCTGACAGCAACTGATGTATGCATCTCCTCTCTATCGCCTGACAGTAACTGCTGTATGCATCTCCTCTCTATCGCCTGACAGTAACTGCTGTATGTATCTCCTCTCTATTGTCTGACAGTAACTGGTGTATGTATCTCCTCTCTATCGCCTGACAGCAACTGATGTATGCATCTCCTCTCTATCGCCTGACAGTAACTGCAGTATGCATCTCCTCTCTATCGCCTGACAGTAACTGCTGTATGTATCTCCTCTCTATCGCCTGACAGCAACTGATGTATGCATCTCCTCTCTATTGTCTGACAGTAACTGGTGTATGTATCTCCTCTCTATCGCCTGACAGTAACTGCTGTATGCATCTCCTCTCTATCGCCTGACAGTAACTGCTGTATGTTTTCCTCTCTATCGTCTGACAGTAACTGCTGTATGCATCTCCTCTCTATCGTCTGACAGTAACTGCTGTATGTATCTCCTCTCTATCGCCTGACAGTAACTGCTGTATGTATCTCCTCTCTATCGCCTGACAGCAACTGATGTATGCATCTCCTCTCTATTGTCTGACAGTAACTGGTGTATGTATCTCCTCTCTATCGCCTGACAGTAACTGCTTTATGCATCTCCTCTCTATCGCCTGACAGTAACTGCTGTATGTGTTTCCTCTCTATCGTCTGACAGTAACTGCTGTATGTATCTCCTCTCTATCGCCTGTCAGTAACTGCTGTATGTATTTCCTCTCTATCGTCTGACAGTAACTGCTGTATGCATCTCCTCTCTATCGCCTGACAGCAACTGATGTATGTATTTCCTCTCTATCGTCTGACAGTAACTGCTGTATGTATCTCCTCTCTATCGCCTGACAGCAACTGATGTATGTACTTCCTCTCTATCGTCTGACAGTAACTGATGTATGTATTTCCTCTCTATCGCCTGACAGTAACTGCTGTATGTATCTCCTCTCTATCGCCTGACAGTAACTGCTGTATGTATCTCCTCTCTATCGCCTGACAGTAACTGTTGTATGTATCTCCTCTCTATTGTCTGACAGTAACTGCTGTATGTATCTCCTCTCTATCGCCTGACAGTAACTGCTGTATGTATCTCCTCTCTATCGCCTGACAGTAACTGCTGTATGTATCTCCTCTCTATTGTCTGACAGTAACTGCTGTATGTATCTCCTCTCTATTGTCTGACAGTAACTGCTGTATGTATCTCCTCTCTATTGTCTGACAGTAACTGCTGTATGTATCTCCTCTCTATTGTCTGACAGTAACTGATGTATGTATCTCCTCTCTATCGCCTGACAGTAACTGCTGTATGTATTTCCTCTCTATCGTCTGACAGTAACTGCTGTATGTATTTCCTCTCTATCGTCTGACAGTAACTGCTGTATGTATTTCCTCTCTATCGCCTGACAGTAACTGCTGTATGTATTTCCTCTCTATCGCCTGACAGGAACAGGAACTGCTGTATGTATCTCCTCTCTATCGCCTGACAGTAACTGCTGTATGTATTTCCTCTCTATCGTCTGACAGTAACTGCTGTATGTATTTCCTCTCTATCGCCTGACAGTAACTGTTGTATGTATCTCCTCTCTATTGTCTGACAGTAATTGTTGTATGTATCTCCTCTCTATTGTCTGACAGTAACTGCTGTATGTATCTCCTCTCTATCGCCTGACAGTAACTGCTGTATGTATCTCCTCTCTATCGCCTGACAGTAACTGCTGTATGTATCTCCTCTCTATCGCCTGACAGTAACTGCTGTATGTATTTCCTCTCTATCGCCTGACAGTAACTGCTGTATGTATCTCCTCTCTATCGCCTGACAGTAACGGCTGTATGTATTTCCTCTCTATCGCCTGACAGTAACTGCTGTATGTATCTCCTCTCTATCGCCTGACAGTAACTGCTGTATGTATTTCCTCTCTATCGCCTGACAGTAACTGCTGTATGTATCTCCTCTCTATCGCCTGACAGTAACTGCTGTATGTATCTCCTCTCTATCGCCTGACAGTAACTGCTGTATGTATTTCCTCTCTATCGTCTGACAGTAACTGCTGTATGTATTTCCTCTCTATCGTCTGACAGTAACTGCTGTATGTATTTCCTCTCTATCGCCTGACAGTAACTGCTGTATGTATTTCCTCTCTATCGCCTGACAGTAACTGCTGTATGTATCTCCTCTCTATCGCCTGACAGTAACTGCTGTATGTATTTCCTCTCTATCGTCTGACAGTAACTGCTGTATGTATTTCCTCTCTATCGCCTGACAGTAACTGTTGTATGTATCTCCTCTCTATTGTCTGACAGTAATTGTTGTATGTATCTCCTTTCTATTGTCTGACAGTAACTGCTGTATGTATCTCCTCTCTATCGCCTGACAGTAACTGCTGTATGTATCTCCTCTCTATCGCCTGACAGTAACTGCTGTATGTATCTCCTCTCTATTGTCTGACAGTAACTGCTGTATGTATCTCCTCTCTATTGTCTGACAGTAATGCTGTGTGTATCTCCTCTCTATTGTCTGACAGTAACTGCTATATGTATCTCCTCTCTATCGTCTGACAGTAACTGCTGTATGTATCTCCTCTCTATTGTCTGACAGTAACTGCTGTATGTATCTCCTCTCTATTGTCTGACAGTAACTGGTGTATGTATCTCCTCTCTATCGCCTGACAGCAACTGATGTATGCATCTCCTCTCTATCGCCTGACAGCAACTGATGAATGCATCTCCTCTCTATCGCCTGACAGTAACTGCTGTATGCATCTCCTCTCTATCGCCTGACAGTAACTGCTGTATGTATCTCCTCTCTATCGCCTGACAGTAACTGCTGTATGTATTTCCTCTCTATCGTCTGACAGTAACTGCTGTATGCATCTCCTCTCTATCGCCTGACAGTAACTGCTGTATGTATTTCCTCTCTATCGTCTGACAGTAACTGCTGTATGCATCTCCTCTCTATCGTCTGACAGTAACTGCTGTATGTATCTCCTCTCTATCGCCTGACAGTAACTGCTGTATGTATTTCCTCTCTATCGCCTGACAGTAACTGATGTATGTATCTCCTCTCTATCGCCTGTCAGTAACTGCTGTATGTATTTCCTCTCTATCGTCTGACAGTAACTGCTGTATGTATTTCCTCTCTATCGTCTGACAGTAACTGCTGTATGTATTTCCTCTCTATCGCCTGACAGTAACTGCTGTATGTATCTCCTCTCTATCGCCTGACAGTAACTGCTGTATGTATTTCCTCTCTATCGCCTGACAGTAACTGATGTATGTATCTCCTCTCTATCGCCTGACAGTAACTGCTGTATGTATTTCCTCTCTATCGCCTGACAGTAACTGCTGTATGTATCTCCTCTCTATCGCCTGACAGTAATGGTTGTATGTATTTCCTCTCTATCGCCGGACAGTAACTGCTGTATGTATCTCCTCTCTATCGCCTGACAGTAACTGCTGTATGTATTTCCTCTCTATCGCCTGACAGTAACTGCTGTATGTATCTCCTCTCTATCGCCTGACAGTAACTGCTGTATGTATCTCCTCTCTATCGCCTGACAGTAACTGCTGTATGTATTTCCTCTCTATCGTCTGACAGTAACTGCTGTATGTATTTCCTCTCTATCGTCTGACAGTAACTGCTGTATGTATTTCCTCTCTATCGCCTGACAGTAACTGCTGTATGTATTTCCTCTCTATCGCCTGACAGGAACTGCTGTATGTATCTCCTCTCTATCGCCTGACAGTAACTGCTGTATGTATTTCCTCTCTATCGTCTGACAGTAACTGCTGTATGTATTTCCTCTCTATCGCCTGACAGTAACTGTTGTATGTATCTCCTCTCTATTGTCTGACAGTAATTGTTGTATGTATCTCCTCTCTATTGTCTGACAGTAACTGCTGTATGTATCTCCTCTCTATCGCCTGACAGTAACTGCTGTATGTATCTCCTCTCTATCGCCTGACAGTAACTGCTGTATGTATCTCCTCTCTATCGTCTGACAGTAACTGATGTATGTATCTCCTCTCTATCGTCTGACAGTAACTGGTGTATGTATCTCCTCTCTATTGTCTGACAGTAACTGATGTATGTATCTCCTCTCTATCGTCTGACAGTAACTGCTGTATGTATCTCCTCTCTATTGTCTGACAGTAACTGATGTATGTATCTCCTCTCTATTGTCTGACAGTAACTGCTGTATGTATCTCCTCTCTATTGTCCGACAGTAACTGATGTATGTATCTCTCCTCTATTGTCTGACAGTAACTGATGTATGTATCTCCTCTCTATTGTCTGACAGTAACTGCTGTATGTATCTGCTCTCTATTGTCTGACAGTAACTGGTGTATGTATCTCCTCTCTATTGTCTGACAGTAACTGGTGTATGTATCTCCTCTCTATCGTCAGACAGTAACTGATGTATGTATCTCCTCTCTATTGTCTGACAGTAACTGCTGTATGTATCTCCTCTCCATTGTCTGACAGTAACTGATGTATGTATCTCCTCTCTATTGTCTGACAGTAACAGGTGTATGTATCTCCTCTCTATCGTCTGACAGTAACTGATGTATGTATCTCCTCTCTATTGTCTGACAGTAACTGGTGTATGTATCTCCTCTCTATTGTCTGACAGTAACAGGTGTATGTATCTCCTCTCTATTGTCTGACAGTAACAGGTGTATGTATCTCCTCTCTATTGTCTGACAGTAACTGATGTATGTATCTCCTCTCTATCGCCTGACAGTAACTGCTGTATGTATCTCCTCTCTATTGTCTGACAGTAACTGCTGTATGTATCTCCTCTCTATCGCCTGACAGCAACTGATGTATGCATCTCCTCTCTATCGCCTGACAGTAACTGCTGTATGCATCTCCTCTCTATCGCCTGACAGTAACTGCTGTATGTATCTCCTCTCTATTGTCTGACAGTAACTGGTGTATGTATCTCCTCTCTATCGCCTGACAGCAACTGATGTATGCATCTCCTCTCTATCGCCTGACAGTAACTGCAGTATGCATCTCCTCTCTATCGCCTGACAGTAACTGCTGTATGTATCTCCTCTCTATCGCCTGACAGCAACTGATGTATGCATCTCCTCTCTATTGTCTGACAGTAACTGGTGTATGTATCTCCTCTCTATCGCCTGACAGTAACTGCTGTATGCATCTCCTCTCTATCGCCTGACAGTAACTGCTGTATGTATTTCCTCTCTATCGTCTGACAGTAACTGCTGTATGCATCTCCTCTCTATCGTCTGACAGTAACTGCTGTATGTATCTCCTCTCTATCGCCTGACAGTAACTGCTGTATGTATCTCCTCTCTATCGCCTGACAGCAACTGATGTATGCATCTCCTCTCTATTGTCTGACAGTAACTGGTGTATGTATCTCCTCTCTATCGCCTGACAGTAACTGCTTTATGCATCTCCTCTCTATCGCCTGACAGTAACTGCTGTATGTGTTTCCTCTCTATCGTCTGACAGTAACTGCTGTATGTATCTCCTCTCTATCGCCTGTCAGTAACTGCTGTATGTATTTCCTCTCTATCGTCTGACAGTAACTGCTGTATGCATCTCCTCTCTATCGCCTGACAGCAACTGATGTATGTATTTCCTCTCTATCGTCTGACAGTAACTGCTGTATGTATCTCCTCTCTATCGCCTGACAGCAACTGATGTATGTACTTCCTCTCTATCGTCTGACAGTAACTGATGTATGTATTTCCTCTCTATCGCCTGACAGTAACTGCTGTATGTATCTCCTCTCTATCGCCTGACAGTAACTGCTGTATGTATCTCCTCTCTATCGCCTGACAGTAACTGTTGTATGTATCTCCTCTCTATTGTCTGACAGTAACTGCTGTATGTATCTCCTCTCTATCGCCTGACAGTAACTGCTGTATGTATCTCCTCTCTATCGCCTGACAGTAACTGCTGTATGTATCTCCTCTCTATTGTCTGACAGTAACTGCTGTATGTATCTCCTCTCTATTGTCTGACAGTAACTGCTGTATGTATCTCCTCTCTATTGTCTGACAGTAACTGCTGTATGTATCTCCTCTCTATTGTCTGACAGTAACTGATGTATGTATCTCCTCTCTATCGCCTGACAGTAACTGCTGTATGTATCTCCTCTCTTTTGTCTGATAGTAACTGATGTATGTATCTCCTCTCTATTGTCTGACAGTAACTGCTGTATGCATCTCCTCTCTATCGCCTGACAGTAACTGGTGTATGTATCTCCTCTCTATTGTCTGACAGTAACTGATGTATGTATCTCCTATCTATCGCCTGACAGTAACTGCTGTATGTATCTCCTCTCTATCGTCTGACAGTAACTGGTGTATGTATCTCCTCTCTATCGTCTGACAGTAACTGCTGTATGTATCTCCTCTCTATCGTCAGACAGTAACTGATGTATGTATCTCCTCTCTATTGTCTGACAGTAACTGGTGTATGTATCTCCTCTCTATCGCCTGACAGCAACTGATGTATGTATCTCCTCTCTATTGTCTGACAGTAACTGCTGTATGCATCTCCTCTCTATCGCCTGACAGTAACTGCTGTATGTATCTCCTCTCTATTGTCTGACAGTAACTTCTGTATGTATTTCCTCTCTATCGTCTGACAGTAACTGCTGTATGTATCTCCTCTCTATAGCCTGACTGTAACTGCTGTATGTGTCTCCTCTCTATCGCTTGACAGTAACTGCTGTATGTATCTGCTCTCTATCGTCTGACAGTAACTGATGTATGTATCTCCTCTCTATCGTCTGACAGAAACTTCTGTAAGTATCTCCTCTCTTTCGCTTGACAGTAACTGCTGGCGTAGTTGATCATGTCTCTCCATAACTTTCTATCTCGACAGTTATTTATCATTTCTGTTGTTGACCTACTGCCAAGCCATTCTTTTAAGCTGTATGGATTCTTTTCTCTTTGATCTCCTCTATTTCTTTGTCCCTCAATTTTCCCAGTTGTGATAATATATTCCAGCTGTTCCCTTCTCATTCATCATCATCATGTGCCATGCCGTTGGCGTAGGCGATCATGTCCTTCCACAATCTTCTATCTACAGTGCATCGTGTCAGTTCTGTTTTTTTACTGTTTTCCATGCCATGACACCAAGCTATCCAGTATTTTCTCTCTTTGTCGTCCGCGATCTCTTTCCTTTAATTTTAGCAGTTGTAACCAAGTATTCCAACTTTCCTCTTCTCATTACATGCCCAAAAAATGATGATTGTTTCTTCCAAAAATTGGAAATAAGCTCTCCCTTTGTTTTGACCTCTCTAAGAACGTTTTCTTTACTCTTCTTTGCTGTCCATGATATTCTCA
This sequence comes from Megaustenia siamemsis, assembly GCA_032433765.1. Classification (NCBI taxonomy): domain Eukaryota; kingdom Metazoa; phylum Mollusca; class Gastropoda; order Stylommatophora; family Ariophantidae; genus Megaustenia; species Megaustenia siamemsis. The sequence continues at coordinate 29,581,733 of JAVIAB010000107.1, forward strand.
ACATTCTTCTGTAAAACCACATTTCTACGGCCTTCAGCGATTTTCTTGTCTGTTATCCTATTGTCCATGATTCACAACTATGTTAAGCCTAGCTCTACATAATAATTAAGAACTTATATATATATATGTAATGTAGTCAATATTTCTCACTTCACGTTCACGCCGACCCTCCACATACGATTAACTACAATGTTCTCCTAGTGTGTGGTTACATCTGCTGCTGTGTCTAACTTCGTGTTTTCTCTTACGTAGGTTTTTATATAGCCCTATTTAATCAATGCTAAAATGGTCACGGACGTCCTGCATCCAATCATATGCCGGTGAGTCGCTACTGAATTAAATCAACTGTACTGGATCACGTCACGTGGAGATAACGGAACCGGTGCTTTTGAAAGGTGATATTATCTTTCTCCATGAGTTTTCTCACATTCCAAGTACCTATCTTTACAGTCTGTTTTATCTTTATTTTGCTTACAGTAGCTTGGTGACGATCGGGTATCACCTGTAGCACAAGATGTCCCCTACCGAACGAGGGTTTTCCATTGGAATCCCCATTAACGTTGTCGTGATTTCTATTTCTAAAATCATTGGAGTCTGTAGAAATGTGGTTTTACAGATGAATGTTGAGAATACCATGGACAGCTAAAAAGAGTAATGAAAACGTTCTGAAAGAGGCCAAAGCAAAAAGAGAGCTAATTTCCAATATTAGGAAGAAACAATCATCTTTTTTTGGCCATGTAATGAGAAGAGAACAATTGGAATATATTGTAACAACTGGGAAAATTGAGGGACGAAGAGATAGAGGAAAGCAAAGAGAAAAGATACCAGCCAGCTTAAGAGAATGGCTTGGCAGAAAGTCAACAACAGAAATGATAAATAACTGTCAAGATTGAAAATTGTGGAGAGACATGATCACCAACGCCAGCAGGCCCATACTTGATGATGATGATTATCTTTCTAAACTTAGCACCAATCTCTGATTTTTCCCCTCAGTCAAGTCCTGAGACTATCAAGTTGTGCACTATCAAGTTGTGCACTATCATGTTGTGCACTATCAAGTTGTGCACTATCAAGTTGTGCACTATCATGTTGTGCACTATCAAGTTGCGCACTATCAAGTTGCGCACTATCAAGTTGTGCACTATCAAGTTGTGCACTATCAAGTTGTGCACTATCAAGTTGTGCACTATCATGTTGTGCACTATAAAGTTGTGCACTATCAAGTTGTGCACTATCAAGTTGTGCACTATCAAGTTGTGCTTGATTTCACCCACAGCTGTTTGTTTTTATCTAAAAATGTCATTTTTGTTCTAACTTTGAAAGTTTTGTAGTTTTCATGGATAGACATGTCTGGGATCTCTAATATTTTCCCCATTCTCAAAATGTAGAGCTAGTGAACCCTATTGTTCTTCCTCTTCTCTTCTTCTACCTTTCAGCTCCCTGTGGAGCATAGGTCTTCAACAAACATTTTCCAATTCGTTCTGTTTCTTGCCATTCTTTTAAGATCATTCCATGTCTTCCCCATCATCTCCATCCTCTGCTTCTATCTGTCTTCTCCAAGAATTCCTTGGTCTTCCTCTTTGTCTTTTCCCCTGGGGATTCCAAAAAGGGCCTGTTGTGTAATACTCTCAGTTGTCTTCCGCAATGGGTGTCCTATCCAGCGCCATCGTCTTCGCTGTATCTCTGTATCCACTGGTATTTGACTGGTACATTTCCATAATTCTATATCCATGTTTGTAATGTATTTTTCGGCTTATTTTTTATTGTTACAGTATGGGATAGCCAGTCCCATGCCCAACCCTCCTTCCTCGCCTCTTACAAGAAATTGCCTGGTGGGATACAGCGCCACTATTCTTTACTCCCCTTCCGGGCCCCGGTAGCGCACGAGCGGAACCCTAGAGTTAGTGAACCAAATAATCAGTGAACACTATAGTTAGTGAACCAAATCTATTTTGTCAATAATAATCTACTTTAGTTAGTGAACCCTATAATCAGTGAACCCTATAATCAGTGAACCCTATAGTTAGTGAACCCTATCTAGTCTACTAAAACACAAATGTCTACTATAAAAGAACCAAGACTACTTTATTCAAATAGCCAACTACAGTTTTACTAATGACTGTGGGCTGGGAGGGATTCCCGAAATCACTCCAAGATTGTGACGTCCTCAGCTAAGCGACCTATAGACGGCTGACATCATTTTACCCACAATAGCCAACTACAGTTTCTCTAAGGACTGTGGGCTGGGAGGGATTCCTGAAATCACCCCAAGATTGTGACGTCCTCAGCTAAGCGACCTATAGACGGCTGACATCATTTTACCCACAATAGCCAACTACAGTTTCTCTAAGGACTGTGGGCTGGGAGGGTTTCCCGAAATCACCCCAAGATTGCGACGTCCTCAGCTAAGCGACATATACGGCTGACATCATTTTACCCACAACTGCCCTGCTCGCAAATCTGAAAACGTCACAAGTTTTGGACGATCGCTTTCAGCTCACGGGCCTTAAACTATAGGTGGCTGTGAAATCAAACCACATTAATCTAATTACTCAAACCACTTTAGTCTACTTAAATCTATTCAGAGGAAGAGGTATGTTTACAGCACTCGGAAAAAATGACAAATAATCAACAACAGAAAAAAAATATGAACCAAGGCAGGATCGAACCCGTACTCAGTGGCACAGCGCCTTGCCACAAAAAGCCAAACGCTAGGGAACACTGCTAACTAAAACTGAACTGATTCACTGATTATCGCCTCGGAAGTTTCCCTCTATAATAATATTCATTTATTATTATTTGTCCCTACTTAAATCTACCCTCATTTGTCTACTCTACTTGTCGCAAATTATCTATTTTTAATCACCTCACACAAATCGATATTTTTGAACTAACAGTAATATATTTTAATCAACCATTATTTGTCTATTTTCATCATACCATATTTATCTAAGAGCCGTGATATAGCTCAGTGGTTAGTGACCTGGACTACAAAGGATAAGAGGTCGGGTTCGATCCTGATCGACGGTTTTCGGGTTCACCCAGCCTTTAAGGGGTACCAGATTTTTTTAATGAGAAAGTAAAGAAGCAAGGGCGTAATACCGACCACATTACCCCAAAAAAATCATGTGCTGAAGGTCTGTAAAATGTATGGTCACTAACACCATATTCCCTGTACGCCACTTGGCGTGACGGAGCTCTTTTTTTTTATATATTAATCTACCTTATCCTTTCAACATTAAATTGTTTTAATCAGCTCCTCTAATATGTCTTCCTCTTCCTCTACTTCTTCCTCTTCTTTCCTTCCTCATCTACCTTTCAGCGTCGAGGGGAGATATAATTTGCGGTCTTTTGCTCTTCTGTTCGCCTCTGCTGCTGTTATGTTTCCTGGTGCTTCTAGTATTCTATCGATCAAAAATTTTCGTGGTCGACCCTTGGGTCTGGTGTTCTCACAACGTTTGCTGAAGGCTCGATGTATTGTGTTTTGATCTTTCTGCCTTGTCACATGGCCAGACCATTTTATCTGTTGTTTCCTTATATATTATATTGCTGGGTCTATTCCTAGCTTTTTTCTCAGTTCTTCATTTCTGATCTTATCTCTCAGGCTGTTTCCTGTATATGTCTTATTCTACCAATACATTTTCTTTTTTAGACACCATTTGTTGCTTTTTGGCCCCACCGCCCCCCCCCCCAATTAAAAAAATGCCCCTTAGTTAATTCTATCTGAACAACATGGAGGAGTTGTGTTATCGGTATACAGGACATTACTGGGGTATGTGGTTAAGGATATGATACTAGGATATGTGGTTAAGGATATGATAAGGAGAAGATAACCCTTGGGCCAACTTGGTCTTCTCTTTCATCATTTCTTCTCAACGTTACCTCCTCATTGTTTTAAATTGTTTGCATGTCAATATGTGTTTGTCTGTCTGTCCATCTATCTATCTGACTTTCTCTCGATTTGTCTCACTGTCTGTCTGTCTGTCCTTCCGCCCCTTCCCCTCTCCCGACCGTTCGTCCATCCGTCTGTCTGTCTGTCTGTCTGTCCTTCCGCCCCTTCCTCTCTCCCGACCGTTCGTCCATCCGTCTGTCTGTCTGTCCTTCCCCTCTCCCGACCGTTCGTCCATCCGTCTGTCTGTCTGTCTGTCTGTCCTTCCGCCCCTTCCCCTCTCCCGACCGTTCGTCCATCCGTCTGTCTGTCTGTCTGTCCTTCCGCCCCTTCCCCTCTCCCGACCGTTCGTCCATCCGTCTGTCTGTCTGTCTGTCTGTCTGTCCTTCCGCCCCTTCCTCTCTCCCGACCGTTCGTCCATCCGTCTGTCTGTCTGTCTGTCTGTCTGTCTGTCCTTCCGCCCCTTCCCCTCTCCCGACCGTTCGTCCATCCGTCTGTCTGTCTGTCTGTCTGTCTGTCCTTCCGCCCCTTCCCCTCTCCCGACCGTTCGTCCATCCGTCTGTCTGTCTATTGTCTATTCGTCTATCTATCTTGTTATCCAGACAACTGTCTTATCTAATATAATATACTCTGTTCCAATCAAATTCATCTGTCCATCAATCAAGTGGGGGCCTCGGTAGCCTAGTTGGGAAAACCACTCGACTGGGCTACCGACTGGGCCACCGACTGGGCTACCGACTGGGCCACCGACTGGGCTACCGACTGGGCTACCGACTGGGCCACCGACTGGGCCACCGACTGGGCCACCGACTGGGCTACCGACTGGGCCACCGACTGGGCCACCGACTGGGCTACCGACTGGGCTACCGACTGGGCTACCGACTGGGCTACCGACTGGGCTACCGACTGGGCTACCGACTGGGCCACCGACTGGGCTACCGACTGGGCTACCGACTGGGCTACCGACTGGGCTACCGACTGGGCCACCGACTGGGCTACCGACTGGGCCACCGACTGGGCTACCGACTGGGCTACCGACTGGGCTACCGACTGGGCTACCGACTATCGGACAACTCGTGTTTGATTCCCGCTGGAAGCAGTGTGAAATGTACTTGTGGTTGAAAAAAAAACTCCCGTGGTCGACCCAGCCGCTGGTAGAAATGTGTACCAGGGTAGTACTCTGGGAATATGAGAAATGCCGTCTCGCATCGTTAGTTCCAATGCTTGAAGCGACATTGTCTAGAAGTCTCCGAACATTTCTGGATAGGCGGCCGAGCACATATGAGTGAAAACTCGCGTGCTAAGACGTCGATTCAAGTCTCGTATTTTATCTTTACCTTTCCTTTACCTTTACTTTACCTTTACTTTACCTTTACTTTACCTTTACTTTACCTTTACTTTACCACTAATCAATTAATAAATCTGTCTGTCTGTCTATATATCCATCAAACCGTCTATCCACTCACGGATCTTTCTCTCTCTCTCTCTCTCCCTCTTTCTCGCCCTCTCTCACTCTATCCCTCTCTCTCCCTCTCCCTCTCCTCTCTCCCACTCTCCCTCTCTCTCCCCTCTCTCCCCCCTCACCCTCTCTCCCCTCTCTCTCCCTCTCCCTCACTCCTTTCCCTCTCCCCCTCTTTCCCTCTCCCCCTCTCTCCCTCTCCCCCTCTCCCTCCCCCTCTTTCCCTCTCCCCCTCTCTCTCCCTCTCTCTCCCCTCTTTCCCTCCCCCCCTCTCTCACTCTCTCACTTATGCCCTGTTCTATCTTGTCTTGTCTATCTTTGATTCAAGTTCCCCTGCCACCACTCAATTGTCAATCCAAATTTCATTCCCCGCAAGATGAATTCCGATGACACGTTTTGTTATCTCTGTCCCATGCGCACGTTAAACAAGTCACTCACAAGATGGGGGAATCTATCCCTCGAGCGTTCCTCCTCCTGGGACACCTCTGTAGTTCCCGCCCTAGATAACCGTGCCTCTTCTCTCGCCCCATCCCACACAGCTTCCCTCTCTATCACTGTGTTTCTCTCCCACATTCCCTTTGTAACCCCTATCCGTTTATTCATATATCCATGCACTGTCCGTCCGTCCGTCTGTCTGTCTGTCTGTCTGTGCTTCTGTCTCCCTGTTTGTCATTTTCTGCATGAATGCCTGCCTGACAGTTTTGCCTGTCGTCTCTCTCTCTCTCACTCTCTCTCTCTTTATCTCTCACTCTCTCTCTTTATCTCTCACTCTCTCTCTCTTTATCTCTCACTCTCTCTCTTTATCTCTCACTCTCTCTCTCTTTATCTCTCTCTCACTCTCTCTCTTTATCTGTCACTCTCTCTCTCTCTTTATCTCTCACTCTCTCTCTCTCTTTATCTCTCTCACTCACTCTCTCTCTCTCACTCTCTCTCTCACTCTCTCCCTCTCTCACTCTCTCCCTTTATCTCTCACTCTCACTTTCAACAAGGGAACTTTCAACATTCTTCTGAGAAATCCCATCTCTGTGGCCTCTAATCGTCTTTTCAAATGTTTCTTTACTGTCCATGATTCACTTCCATAGGTCAGAATTCGATCTATATAGCACCGGTGAACTCTCTATTTCTCACTTCTATGGACATAGATTTGTTGCATGAGACGTTTTTCTATTTTCTGAATGCTATTATCTCACTAAGATTAACAATGTTTAATCCTGCCACAGAAGAGCTATATTCCTAACACAAAGTCTGCTATGATGCTATGAACCAATTATGCTTGACGTCCGTTATCTATTTGTGTACAACTTCCTCATTGCACTGAATTAGAACGTGATTCTTTTTATCAGTGATACATTCGAAAGCTAACATAAACTTGAACAAATAAATACGAATAGTAATATGACGAACCAAAAGGAGAGAACTCTGATATGTTGCTCATAACAGGAGCTAAACTCTGTTGTTTGTGGTTCGATTTTTCCCCAATTTGATCAAGAGTGGAGAATAATTTATGCAAAAATGCAGCCGGTGAATTATGCACCAATCAAATTCATTGACACGTAAGGCATTAGGAAACATTGTTTGTGTCGATGAAAGTATGGAGATCCGTTGGAGCTAGTAATGAGGAATCTGCCTGAAAATGATTCTGACTAAGAGCGGACTGAATAGGATGTCTATCCTGATTGCTGTTGCTGCATTTTGTGCGGTAAGTTTTATGTGTTTGTTTCTCTTTGTTAATTATAATTGGAAATTTGTATTTTATTTTACTTGAATTATTGTGAATTTTTATATTCTAGTGAATGTTCATACTTTATTTTTTTTGTCAGTGAACTGTCTATACATTTTTTTTAATTTTAAAACTGTATTTTTCTGACGATAAAAGAACTGTTTGTTTTCTTTCTGATGATAAAAGAACTGTTTTCTTTCTGATGATAAAAGAACTGTTTGTTTTCTTTCTGACGATAAAAGAGCTGTTTGTTTTCTTTCTGATGATAAAAGAACTGTTTGTTTTCTTTCTGACGATAAAAGAACTGTTTGTTTTCTTTCTGATGATAAAAGAGCTGTTTGTTTTCTTTCTGATGATAAAAGAACTGTTCGTTTTCTTTCTGATGATAAAAGAGCTGTTTGTTTTCTTTCTGATGATAAAAGAACTGTTTGTTTTCTTTCTGATGATAAAAGAGCTGTTTGTTTTCTTTCTGATGATAAAAGAACTGTTCGTTTTCTTTCTGATGATAAAAGAGCTGTTTGTTTTCTTTCTGATGATAAAAGAACTGTTCGTTTTCTTTCTGATGATAAAGAGCTGTTTGTTTTCTTTCTGATGATAAAAGAACTGTTTGTTATCTTTCTGATGATAAAAGAGCTGTTTGTTTTCTTTCTGATGATAAAAGAACTGTGTGTTTTCTTTCTGATGATAAAAGATCTGTTTGTTTTTTTTCTTTCTGATGATAAAAGATCTGTTTATTTTCTTTCTGATGATAAAAGATCTGTTTGTTTTTCTTTCTGATGATAAAAGAACTGTTTGTTTTCTTTCTGATGATAAAAGAGCTGTTTGTTTTCTTTCTGATGATAAAAGAACTGTTCGTTTTCTTTCTGATGATAAAAGAGCTGTTTGTTTTCTTTCCGATGATAAAAGAACTGTTCGTTTTCTTTCTGATGATAAAAGAGCTGTTTGTTTTCTTTAATTTAAAGGCAAGAGCAGCAGAATTCGACTCCCTCAATAAGATAGAGCTGCTTGCACAGAACTGAGACAAATTGCGAGATTTTATAAAATATATTTAAAAGAATTGAAAACTGCTAGAAAAAAAAATCAGATAAGAGAAGGAGTATCTTGGTCTACGCCCTATGGACCGGCTACGGCTCGAAAGGTCAATAGATAGATAGAGATAGACATCAGAATTGTGTTTAATACTTTCATTGCAAGTGTCAGTAGCGTACTGGTTAGATCACTGTTTTTGCGGGAAAATGAACGGGATTTTCCAAACGACGCAGTGCATTCGATCCAAGCAAAAGCATGAATGGGGTATTCTTGATCAATCTTCTTCTTTCCTTCCTCATCTGCCTTTCAGCGTCGAGGGGAGATATAATTTGCGGTCTTTTACGCTTCGATTCGCCTCTGCTGCTGTTATGATTCTTATTGCTTCTAATATTCATCGATCCATCTTTATCGTGGTCGACCCTTGGGTCTGGTGTTTTCACAACGTTTGTTGAAGGCTCGTTGTGTTGTGTTTTGTTCTTTCTGCCTTGTCACGTGGTCAAACCATTTTATCTGTTGTTTCCTTATATATTCTATGGCGGGGGCTATTCCTAGCTTTTTTTTTTCTCAGTTCTTCATTTCTGATCTTATCTCTCAGACTGTTTCCTGTCATTCGTCTAACACACTTCATCTCTGTAGAGGTTATTTTATCTTATTGTTCTTGCATCTAGGGTCCAGGTCTGGCATTGGTAGCACAACGTTGGGATGAAGATTGTATTGTATAGTGCTCGTTTTGCCTCAAGAGTTATTTCCTTGTTGGACAATAGTGGTGATAACTGTCCAATGATTTGACAGACTTTGTTGCATCTTGATGCTATCTCTGCTGTTTGAGAATTATCGTTTGTTACTAAACTTCCTAGGTATTTAAATTCCTCTACTTGTTTTAGTTGTTCTTGATCAATGAGTTTTTGAAATACCGAGATAGATTTCTGGTGACCTTTCATCTCCAAACTCGGTAGGATAACACTCTAAAGTTCACTACTTCCGTCCCCTGTTGTAAATGTACTTTATGTTGCGGTATTCTTTAATATTTGGGAACTTTGTTAACCTCAGACGGAAGATGTACAAAAGAGGCGAGATTCAGAATGGCTCAGGCAAAAGTAGCTTTCCAAAAAATGAGGAAGATACTATGCAATCCGTTCTATTTTGACAATAGAAACAAGAAAAAGAGTTCTTAAATGTTATGTAAAGCCAGTCTTAACATATGAATGCGAATCATGGACAATAGGACAACATACAAGAAAATCACTGGAGTCTGTAGAAATGTGGTTTTACAGAAGAATATTGAGAGTACAATGGACAGCTAAGAAGAGTATTGAAGATGTTCTGAGAGAGGTCAAAGCAAAAAGAGAGCTAATTTCCTATATTAGGAAGAAACAATCATAATTTTTTGGCCATGTAATGAGAAGAGATCAACTGGAATATATTGTAACACCTGGGAAAATTGAGGGACGAAGAGATAGAGGAAAGCAAAGAGAAAAAATAACAGACAGCTTAAGAGAATGGCTTGGCAAAAGGTCAACAACAGAAATGATAAATAGCTGCCGAGATCGAAAGTTGTGGAGAGACATGATCACTTACGCCAGTAGGCCCTGTACTTGATGATGATGATGATGATGATGATTCTTTAATTTGTGTCTTTAATACCAATCTTTGTATTTTGAAAAAAAAAAGTGTTTTGTTTTTGTATATTGTTTTTGTCTTATGTGTATAATGTCTCATTTTGGCTGTGCATACTGTCTTTGTATGTTAACTTTGAATACTGTCTTTTATATCATAACATTGTGCATTGTATTTATGGTTAGTGTGTCGCTTCCTGACCAGAAGGGTCCGGGCTCGATCCCCAGCAGTGGCGGATTTTTTTTTCGGACTGACAAGGCTACGGGGTTCACTCAGCCTGTAAAAATGGGTACCAGAGATTTTTCTGGGAAGTAAATGCGGCCTGGCGTGAAACCTACCACATCACTCAAAAATGTGCCATGGTCATAGAAAAATATGGTCACTATATGGACACTAGCTCGTTTCAAATCATGTGCCCAACTTCAAAGCGCTATTACTCAGTAACCATTTGTTAAAAACTGTTGAAATTTTCCAAATGTTATTAGAATGCAAAAGACCCTTTAAATGTATATTTAACAAATATCTTGCAGCTGCAGTTTTCTTAAAGCGGCGAATTTATTTGATGTTTGTCAAAATTGTAAATTTTGAACCCCTAAAGAATAGAAATTACCGTAGTTGCTGGTCTGTGATTAATTTTCACTAGGTAAAGGCGTGGCCGTAATGGGGAAATACCAGAATTATTGTCTTCTCAGTTCGAGGACGGACGATAATATCAAGGTATACCTGTATGTCCAATTTTCATAGTATTGTGGTCATGAAAAGGACCGTTTGTTGAACTAATTTAAGGTAATATAGTGGCCAACATTGTGGGGGCTATATACTTTCATTCTGAATCAGACGAGTCTAAAAGATTAATAACTGTTTGGGGTTGAACATTCCACAAACCATCATTTTTCCAATATTCCTCTTCCTGTTTTAAGACGTGGTCTTCACATTTAGCCCAATAATCTTTGTCTATATTAATAAAGCGAGATTAGCAAGAGTCTTTACATCGCATATTTTGAATGTTGTATTTTCATCTGCCACTTGTCCTTTTAATTTTGCCCAGATTAGTTCTATTGGATTTAAATGAGCATGGTAAGGTGGCAGCCTCAAACTTATATGACCGTGCTCTTGGATAATCTTATCTATTTGAAAAATCTTTGTCCTTTGTTTTTGCTTTACTAGAGATAGTAATTCAGGTTTTAAGTACATGTTATTAAATTGTATGTGCTCCTTTGTGAGCCATATCTTAATAGCATCTTTTGTACTGGATGACTTCGGGACTTTATCTTCAAGTGCAACAATGTTGTGGTACGCTGCATTGTCCATTATTAGGCAAGATGGTCGATCTAGTGATGGGAGAACAGAATTTTCAATCCAATGTCTAAATTTGTGACCATTCATCTCAGAGTGATAATCCCGATTGTCTATGGATTTTGAAAGAAAAATGAGCTCTGCATTCTGTATTGGTCCATGTTGTCGACTACCTGCATGCGCAATTATCAAGCGCTGTCCTTTGCTGCTAGGTATTAATCTCTTAATCTTTCCATCTGATGACTGCCATTCCCTTTGGTTAGTGTGGTGAGCATTGATCCATGTTTCATCCAAGTACACAATAGCATAACTTTGCTTGCGCACCTCTTTTACTTCACGTAAGTACTTGCTTCTCATGACTACTATATGTGGCTTCTCACAGATGATGTTTCGTCCATTGGAATACTTTCTGAATGTAAAGCCTGCAGCTCTCACATTCCTCCATAATGTAGACTTTGATATTTCAATACTGTTGTTCTTTTTCAGCGATACTTTTAATTTTCTTATTGTAACAGTTTCATTCATAACCAACATTTTGCGAATTTCACTTCCAATAAGTTCACTGTCGAAATTATCCAACATTTTTGCTCTTCCTTGTGATTTTGTATATTTTGAACATTGACGGTCACGTGCTTGAATCCAGCGATTAAATGACCGTTTAGATAAATCTAAAATGTGTCTTGTCCTATTCTCAGGGTTTTCTAAAGAATGAAATAATCTTCCTCGTTTAGCCTCTTTGCAAAAATAGTCATACATTTTATTGCGATCTTTTGTAAACTGCAGAATTTCATTTTAAGACTCATGATAAATGTTATTGTTCCACGTCTACGCCGCTGAATGAACGGAAATGGAACACACAATGTCTCGCGTTTTTTACAAGTGTCTAATTGTGTCAGAAAACCCACGTTGAAGGCGTGCAAACACGTCAATTTGACCGTGTATGGATTTTTATCGCTATTTTTAACTTAAAATACTGTAAACATTAAGTTTTGACTACATCAATGGGTCGTTATAAATTTATATAGATCAAATAAGCAACAATAATAACCAAATGTTTTTTTTTAATGAAATTAATTCCCTGTTGGGTTCTAATCATTATAACTTTACATGCCAATTTTGAACTACTTACAAAAAACGGTTAAAAAGCTATCGATTTTTAAAGTTGGGCACGACTTATGAAACGGACTATAACACCATATTCCCCATACGCCTAGCACGACGTGGAGGGAATCTTTACTTTTATTGCATTCTTTCATTAAACTTTACATATTGAATCTTTGAATCTGTATTTCAAGATTGCACTTCTGTGTTTCTAAATTTCATGATTGTTCTCTATATTTAATGGTTTTTTGTTTTTGTTTTATTATTAAACATTTAATGTGCACAGTTTTATGCTTGAAGACTATGGTATTCACTTAATGGCTAACTTTATTCTTCTGATATTTCTCCCTTGTATGTCATGTTATTGTCAGTGTCATTATTAATTCAAAGCTTTATGCTCGTGTTTCCCAAGTTGTCTATATCCTTGTATAAATCAATAACAAGTTTATCTGTCCCCTCCATTTTTTTCAGTTTCAACCATTTTCACATAAAATGCCCTTACATATAAATCGTTTAGTTTAAATGTTTTTATTTAAATATTTATTAATCAATATATAAAAGGGTGGTTATTGAGTTGTTTGATTATTTGCTGGTCATCATCATTCCACTCCGAACATGTCCATAGGTGCTCAGATCCCCTCCTCAGCAAGTCTCGAAGTGTCCAACGACTGACGACTCCAGTTCTATGTTGGTTGACAAGTCTTCTTACACGCCCACTAAGTTTATCATTTCTAGCTGTGCCCATCTTAACTCCCATCTCTTTCATCCGAAGGAGTGACGTGGACTCATGGTTATCGAAGTCCTGTGTCCTTCCCACTTCCCGGGGGGCATTGATGATGTCCGCCCAATCGGTTGACCGTCCTCAACGACAGCACAGCTAGCCATACTGTCCGCTCTTTCATTTCCCCGTACTCCCGCATGTCCAGGGACATAGACAAAGGTGATCTTACGTATTGTTTACTTCTGCAATGACTATAACCATTGCATGCTTACAGAGCCCGTCTCCAATTTTTTTTATTATCATGCTCATCGAATCACTCAGTATGCGGGCTTGGGGTAGTCTTGTGACTCTAACCAGTCTAAAGGATGGTCCAGTGTATTAAAATGATTGTCTGTCTGTCGGTTGAAAGTCGATAGCTTCCCTGCTTGCGCTCGCCCTATGGCTAAAGGAATACATCTCTTCATCATCCGCCCTTAAAAAGACCTTAAGTGGACATGTCTGCGTCGTGTTGTGGTTTGCAGTATAACTGTGGTATTTGCGCCTTTCGACCCAACACAGCCGACTTCAGCACGATATTTATGAGTACCGGGTTCTCTTCCCTCTTCGATTCCTACTCGCTTGGCCAGGCTAGTTAGGCTATTATAAGGCACCACGGAGAGGTGGAGCAAGATCTGGATGGTTCTGGTTAACCAATCCTTGGGCAAGCCATCAGCTGTGGGTCACTGAAGTAGTATATATACAGTGAAACTATGCGTAAATGTCCTTCCAGAAGCACATAATTCCTTATATAAATAGTCTACCCTCACATGGAAGCACATAATTCCTTATATAAATAGTCTACCGTCACATGGAAGCACATTTTTTTTTCTTATATGAGAGCCTACCCGCCCATTTTTGTTCCGGCCGTGGTGACCTCTCGTTGACCTCTCGGGTGACCTCTCGTGGTGGTGGTCGTGTTGTGGTGACCTCCCGCGGCGGTGGTGCTGCGAAGGGGTGGGCGGTGGTGGTATCATAACTTTCATAAATCTATTATATTCTTTCTTTATACTCTCAGACAATAAAAAACAGTGACAAGTTTATTTATTCAAGATAAGTTTTAAAAACTTCCTTTAGAATTAAAGGTAACAGCTTAGGCCGTTACACACGCTACACGAAGCTACGTTAACGAACTTAGTAACTACACGCCAAACGCGAAACACCGCGTTAATTACGTTAAGCGAGATCAAAGAGCCTGGTTCCCGTTAGACGGTCAGCAAGATCAAAGGATAATGCTGTAGACCTCCCGCGTTTACATCAAAGGATTATCTAGAGTTTACCCTTGACCACGCTAATAAACTTATCGGCTAGCCGGTAAGACGTGACGCCGAAGAGACTGGTCAGGAGTGCTTTTTAACATCTGAGCGGCTGGAGTGTCATTTAACAGGGGAATTTTACGATACCGATGTTTTAATGTGAGACGCTTGGTGGTAATTAATATCTTTGCGCTGTTTCGTGTTCAAAGACCCTGTTTCGCTGTGAAAAGTTTCGATTGAACATTTGAGTGCCAGACTGGCCAGGGGTACGTTAATGACTTTTTATCATCTGAGCGGCTGGAGTGTCATTTAACAGGGGAATTTTACGATACCGATGTTTTAATGTGAGACGCTTGGGGAAATTAACAGTGACAAGTTTATTTATTTATTGTTTTATTCGTATATATCTCACAATAGATAACACAGGGGTAGACAATAATGTATTGTTTAACTATTGTACATTATAGACAAGTATAATACATAAGAACAAAGTAGTTTATTTACAAGTGTTATACATGATAGTGTTAAATGGATAAAGGGGAGGTGGTCACGTTGTCAGAATAGACCTGTCGCTTGATGGGGTGAGGTAGTAAGTTGGAAGTTGTAGTAGTAGGTTAGAAGTTGGCGTGTATTAGAAGTAGTAGGTTAGCAGTTGGCGTGTATTAGAGGTAGTTGGTTGTGGACGTTGTAGTTGTAGAGGAAGTTGGTTGTGGAGGTAGTTGGTTGTGGAAGTTGAAGTTGTAGTTGGTTGTGGACGTTGTAATTGTAGAGGTAGTTGGTTGTGGAAGTTGTAGTTGTAGAGGTAGTTGGTTGTGGACGTTGTAATTGTAGAGGTAGTTGGTTGTGGAAATTGTAGTTTTAGAGGTAGTTGGTTGTGGACGTTGTAGTTTTAGAGGTAGTTGGTTGTGGACGTTGTAGTTTTAGAGGAAGTTGGTTGTGGAGGTAGTTGGTAATAGAAGTTGTTGTAGTGAAAGTTGTAGTTGTAGAGGAAGTTGGTTGTGGAAGTTGTAGTTGTAGAGGAAGTTGGTTGTGGAGGTTGTAGTTTTAGAGGAAGTTGGTTGTGGAAGTTGTAGTTGTAGAGGAAGTTGGTTGTGGAGGTAGTTGGTAGTAGAAGTTATTGTAGTGAAAGTTGTAGTTGTGGACGTAGTTGGTGTAGAAGTTGTAGTAGTGAAAGTTGTAGTAGAGCAGGGGACGACGTTCAAATTAACAGACGACGACTTTTATTCGACTGACTCAACAAGCAAAGACCAAAACGTTACTTCCAAACCCACGAAAGCTTAGACTTTGGAGTTCTATATCTTTAGCACTTCAACGAATAACAGACAACAGTAATGGTGAACCTTACAGATAAGAAAATTTAGTTCCAAACCCCAAAATTTCGTCTCATAACTAAAAAGTTCAACTCAAAACATTAAAAATCTAGGTCCAAAGTCAAAATAGTTAGACACGGTAGGGTCAAAAGGGCATATTCTTTCCAACCAATACTTCCTATTCTTCTACACATCTGCATCTCGAAGCCTTCGAATTTATATTCAATGTTTGGCTACTGACTATATTTTGCGCCGATTGCTCAGAGTCGATTCTATATTCAACCACTGAACTCTCTTTCTATTGGCTGCATGTTTCTCTCTCTCTCTCTCTCTCTCTCTCGCCCTCTCCATCGCTGTCTCTTTCGCTCTTGCTCGTTCTCTCTCTCTCTCTCTCTCTCTCTCTCTCTCTCTCTGTCAGATTGTCTAGTGTGTCGGGATGGCTGTATGTAGATAGTCTAGTGTGTCGGTATGGATGCATGTAGGTTGTCGACTGTGCCATGATGCTTGTATGTAGGTTGTCTAGTGTCGCATGATGGATGCATGTAGGTTGTCGACTGTGTCGGGATGGCTGTTTGTAGGTTTTCTAGTGTGTCGGGATGGATGCATGTAGGTTGTCGACTGTGTCGAGATGGATGAATGTAGGTTGTCGACTGTGTCATGATGCTTGTATGTAGATTGTCTAGTGTGTCGGGATGGCTGTATGTAGGTTGTCTAGTGTGTCGGGATGGATGCATGTAGGTTGTCGACTGTGCCATGATGCTTGTATGTAGGTTGTCTAGTGTCGCATGATGGATGCATGTAGGTTGTCGACTGTGTCGGGATGGCTGTTTGTAGGTTTTCTAGTGTGTCGGGATGGATGCATGTAGGTTGTCGACTGTGTCGAGATGGATGAATGTAGGTTGTCGACTGTGTCATGACGCTTGTATGTATTTTGTCTAGTGTCGCATGATGGTTGTATGTAATTGTCGAGTGTGCTCCAACAAACCGCCGTGTCATTTAAACTTCTTTGAACACGGATGTTCACCAGAAGAAACCTCATTATGAGAAACCGTCTGGAGAAAATCCAATAACCCTTTCGTCAACCATATTTAACATACCTAGTTAAACTTCAATCTCAACAATACTTATCATACCTACTTTAAACACATTAATAAAATTGAATAACCTTTTATCGATAAGCCTTAACGTACTTTAAGAGAAAACAATCCAACTTACTGTGTAAAATATAATCTCAATCCGTTAGAATGAATAGTAACTTTCCTTGAAGCAACCAAACTTATAACACGAAAGCCCTGAAGGGTCTAGTTTAAATATAATTTGGTAACAAATGAATACATTATCCAATCAGAGAGTGACTATGCCAACATCGACTGATATCTGGATTAACCAATCAGAGAAGAGTATTAGCAGGGGAGGCGGAGCAAAGAAATGACTGATATCTGTATTATAACCAGTCAGAAAAGAGCATTACTATGAACGGCAGAGTGATTAACCAATCATAGAAGAGCGTAACTTTGAAAACGGTTCCAGTTCCATCTTAAGGTAAATGAATTGGTCGGGTTCTCATCGAGGATCGTGGGCGTTTCTGGTCAAAAAAACCATAGAATGTGTTTGGATAAACTTATGAAGGAGTTTATGTTCCTGGGGGTTGATATTATTCATACATATGATAAGACGTGTAAGAAACATTCCAAGTTTTATAAAGCGATGGCTAACCTAGTATATACATTATCGGAGAGAAATGAGCTGTTATTTACTGGAATAATTCAGAGAGTCGGTGGTCATGATATCTACGCCACGTTTGTAACCATCGTTATCGAAATACTTTCAGATCGAATTCGCAATTTCGGTCGTCTTGTTGTTCTATTTACCCTCGCCTATCGATTAGTTAAGAATCATGTCAAAGACATGTTCGACTCTGATTCCGACATTTGAACTTTAGAATAGGACTTTGGTACTTGGACCGGTGTTATCATCGGAAGAGAATTTGGAGAGTGGTTACTAAAACTCTGATGCAATACCTGATTAGTTACTAAAAATAGATTGTGACCTATGATCCAATAACAGAATACTCATTGTACTGGTGACCAATTGAGACTGTATGTACTCATTCACCCAATACTCTCACATCAATATGGAAAAGTGAATTCCCAGTCATAGAAAAGAATGTTGTCACGATAGGTGTGTCAATAACAAGGAACAAAAATCATTAAAGACATCGTAATTAAGTTGTGAAATTTTGGGGGTTGAGGAATAAATCTGAATATAAGCACGTCAAACTATAAGAACAAGGAAACAATCGTATATTACATACACTTAGAGCCAGTGTTAAGTTAACACGTATTTATCTGTAGTTAAAATAGAAGGTTATAAATTGAGTAGAGGTAAACTTATACCTTATGGCTCATCTACTTTTTCGAATAAACTCATTAAAATTAAAATAAGTCAAATAAAAACAAACAAATATGATCTTTTTATAATGTTTATTTTCACAATAAAACTAGACAACACATGTTACACGTTCAAATATTTATAATTGAACAACGATGCTTTAAATAGTGCAAATATGGATACAAATCATCTGAAAAAGTACACATATAACAACATAGTCATGTGTTTAATGCTTAAATTCCAAGTTTACGTGGTCTCCCACGTGGTTTTTTTTAAATACATAAGGATCGCAAAACTTAACCCAATTTTGTTTATTGTTCTTAATAGCATAAGATCCATCAGTTATATTAGTGATCGAACGGGGATCAATTCGTTTGTGAGCTGTGTCTGTGAGAACAGTCGAAAGGTCACTCTGTTGATACTGGAAGTCGTCATAAACGGGAGGAGCAGCGATCGACCACTCACCCTCATTGGTCGTTTGTTCTCTGTCATAGTCTGAGCGAAATGTAGAAGCTCCATCAGTGGTTGCTTGTATACTGTCACACTCAGATGAGAGAATCATAGACGCATCACCTGTGGCTATTTGTAGTCTGTCACACTCTGAGAGAATCGTAGACTTCAGACCCACTAAAGTCTCAAATTCAGGCTGTGTTAGTGTTATACCGTAACGCGTTGGGAATTTCAACCCCGTTTTGCCATCGTATTTTCTAAGATGAATTAAAGTCTTTGCTCGATATCTCGAAACTGAGACAGCCTTCAAACCATTCTTCTGTAGAGGCTTTACATACTCGCCCTTACGAGAGGCATAGAAAAAAAGCACCATCACAGTCAACATTAACAGCGGAATCACACATATCCATTCTAACGGACTCCATTCTAAAAAACACACGACTTGGTAGCAGGGCTCTGACTTTCTGTATGTAGCAGCACTGAGAACGGCTGCCCTTTATACCCTGTAACAAGGGGGCGTGGCCAGTCTATTTATAGTAACCAATGGAATACGTTCTATTTATAGTAACTGATGCAATATGTCATTGAACGTGATGAGACATGTTCAGAGAGCGGCCATCTTTGATGAGTCATGGGAAGTTTGTTCCACGAAGCCGATGTATCCATGGAGTCATCAAAACAAATGATGATCCAGAGGGCGGGGCTTACACTGACAAGTTGGAGACAAACTCGAGTATAGCATGTTATGTTCATTAGAGGGAAGTGTTCTTGTGAACACAGGATTGGGCTTGGCAAGTAAAATATCAACTAAACTTTAGTTTCTATTACTTCTTAAATACTTTTTAGAATCTTGGCTCTGTGATCAATAGCTAGGATGGGGGAAATAATTTTGCCACATTCTTGTATACGGTTTATGAAGCGCTCCTTGTCTATAGAAAACTGCTGCCAAGAATAATTGGGTTCGTCATTTTCATCATCGTGGATTGTTAAAACAATCGTTTCTTCACAAAAATGAACCTAGAAGAAACGAGCCAATTTAGTTTTAAAAGCCAGCAAAAACTTCTAAATGAAAAACACTTTATAATAAAATATCTCTTCACAACTCTGTAGCTGATGTCATTTCTCTTTGTTTCCCTCTGTCTTTTCACCCCTCACGTTTTCAAGTTGGTACAAGTTATTACACCGGTTCTCATTACAAGTCACAACATCCAAGTATTGGATATCTCTTTCACTTCTCACCTAGTAACCTATTGTCCATGAGTCTCTTGGGTAAGTTAAACCTGCTTCTACGTAAAATTTACTCTACTCCACCTCCAGAGAATAACACTTCAAAGGATTTACCAGTATTAATATTATTCCACTTGTCGTTTTCTTTGATGTTACAGTTACTTCTTTATGGTATTAAGGATGAGTCCTTTATTTTTTTCGGTTTCCTTTACTATAACGTCAATCATTACTAGCAACTAGTTTCAAAATTTTCATTACATGTGGAAATTTACTATTGATCATCATCAATAAAGATAATGTCTCTACTAGTTGTGTAATAACCCAGTAATAAAGATAACGAAGGAGAAACAGAGAATATCAAAATCAAAAGGTAAACTCGACTCCAAAGCAATTACTTACCTTGGTAGCTCTATCGTTTAGGAAGGTAAACTCGACTCTAAAGCAATTACTTACCTTGGTAGCTCTATCGTTTAGTGTATCACCTTGCTGGCTGCAAGCGTATTGTTCATTCCACGTTGCATTAATTTGTTCAAAATAAATATCATGTTCAAAGATTTGTATATCTCTATTACCAGTCGAGGAGTGGTTGTTAATTATTTCAGTTGGAATCTCCAGTCTTCCAGCTCCCTGATTTTGAGAGCCGGTGATGTAGGTGTCAGAGGTTTCACTAGAGTTTAAAAACCTTTCATGTATATTTGTCTTTTTGAAAATTGAGTCTAAAGTTAAACCATTATTAAAATTACCACTAGGCCATATTGTCGTGGTTTGCCTGCTCATTGACGAATCACTATCTTCATCACTGTCTTCCTCTTCTAAAATTGAGTTTATTCGAAAAAGTAGATGCGCCATAAAGTATAAGTTTACCTCTACTCAATTTATAACCTTCTATTTTAACTACAGATAAATACGTGTTAACTTAACACTGGCTCTAAGTGTATGTAATATACGATTGTTTCCTTGTTCTTATAGTTTGACGTGCTTATATTCAGATTTATTCCTCAACCCCCAAAATTTCACAACTTAATTACGATGTCTTTAATGATTTTTGTTCCTTGTTATTGACACACCTATCGTGACAACATTCTTTTCTATGACTGGGAATTCACTTTTCCATATTGATGTGAGAGTATTGGGTGAATGAGTACATACAGTCTCAATTGGTCACCAGTACAATGAGTATTCTGTTATTGGATCATAGGTCACAATCTATTTTTAGTAACTAATCAGGTATTGCATCAGAGTTTTAGTAACCACTCTCCAAATTCTCTTCCGATGATAACACCGGTCCAAGTACCAAAGTCCTTTTCTAAAGTACAAATGTCGGAATCAGAGTCGAACATGTCTTTGACATGATTCTTAACTAATCGATAGGCGAGGGTATATAGAACAACAAGACGACCGAAATTGCTAATTCGATCTGAAAGTATTTCGATAACGATGGTTACAAACGTGGCGTAGATATCATGACCACCGACTCTCTGAATTATTCCAGTAAATAACAGCTCATTTCTCTCCGATAATGTATATACTAGGTTAGCCATCGTTTTATAAAACTTGGAATGTTTCTTATACGTCTTATATGTATGAATAATATCAACCCCAGGAACATAAACTCCTTCATAAGTTTATCCAAACACATTCTATGGTTTTTTTGCCAGAAACGCCCACGATCCTCGATGAGAACCCGACCAATTCATTTACCTTAAGATGGAACTGGAACCGTTTTCAAAGTTACGCTCTTCTATGATTGGTTAATCACTCTGCCGTTCATAGTAATGCTCTTTTCTGACTGGTTATAATACAGATATCAGTCATTTCTTTGCTCCGCCTCCATGCTAATGCTCTTTTCTGAATGGTTATAATACAGATGTCAGTCATTTCTTTGCTCCGCCTCTCATGCTAATACTCTTCTCTGATTGGTTAATCCAGATATCAGTCGATGTTGGCATAGTCACTCTCTGATTGGATAATGTATTCATTTGTTACCAATTTATATTTAAACTAGACCCTTCAGGGCTTTCGTGTTATAAGTTTGGTTGCTTCAAGGAAAGTTACTATTCATTCTAACGGATTGAGATTATATTTTACACAGTAAGTTGGATTGTTTTCTCTTAAAGTACTTTAAGGCTTATCGATAAAAGGTTATTCAATTTTATTAATGTGTTTAAAGTAGGTATGATAAGTATTGTTGAGATTGAAGTTTAACTAGGTATGTTAAATATGGTTGACGAAAGGGTTATTGGATTTTCTCCAGACGGTTTCTCATAATGAGGTTTCTTCTGGTGAACATCCGTGTTCAAAGAAGTTTAAATGACACGGCGGTTTGTTGGAGCACACTCGACAATTACATACAACCATCATGCGACACTAGACAAAATACATACAAGCGTCATGACACAGTCGACAACCTACATTCATCCATCTCGACACAGTCGACAACCTACATGCATCCATCCCGACACACTAGAAAACCTACAAACAGCCATCCCGACACAGTCGACAACCTACATGCATCCATCATGCGACACTAGACAACCTACATACAAGCATCATGGCACAGTCGACAACCTACATGCATCCATCCCGACACACTAGACAACCTACAAACAGCCATCCCGACACACTAGACAATCTACATACAAGCATCATGACACAGTCGACAACCTACATTCATCCATCTCGACACAGTCGACAACCTACATGCATCCATCCCGAAACACTAGAAAACCTACAAACAGCCATCCCGACACAGTCGACAACCTACATGCATCCATCATGCAACACTAGGCAACCTACATACAAGCATCATGGCACAGTCGACAACCTACATGCATCCAGTCGACACACTAGAAAACCTACAAACAGCCATCCCGACACAGTCGACAACCTACATGCATCCATCATGCAACACTAGGCAACCTACATACAAGCATCATGGCACAGTCGACAACCTACATGCATCCATAGCGACACACTAGACAACCTACATACAGCCATCCCGACACACTAGACAATCTACATTCATCCATCTCGACACAGTCGACAACATGCGTGTCTGATATATAACGATATGACATACATGTCTGATGCAACGACATGAGAGAGAGAGAGAGAACGAGCAAGAGCGAAAGAGACAGCGATGGAGAGAGAGAGAGAGAAACATGCAGCCAATAGAAAGAGAGTTCAGTGGTTGAATATAGAATCGACTCTGAGCAATCGGCGCAAAATATAGTCAGTAGCCAAACATTGAATATAAATTCGAAGGCTTCGAGATGCAGATGTGTAGAAGAATAGGAAGTATTGGTTGGAAAGAATATGCCCTTTTGCCCTACCGTGTCTAACTATTTTGACTTTGGACCTAGATTTTTTTATGTTTTGAGTTCAACTTTTTAGTTATGAGACGAAATTTTGGGGTTTGGAACTAAATTTTCTTATCTGTAAGGTTCACCATTACTGTTGTCTGTTATTCGTTGAAGTGCTAAAGATATAGAACTCCAAAGTCTAAGCTTTCGTGGGTTTGGGAGTAACGTTTTGGTCTTTGCTTGTTGAGTCAGTCGAATAAAAGTCGTCGTCTGTTAATTTGAACGTCGTCCTCTGCTCTACTACAACTTTCACTACTACAACTTCTACACCAACTACGTCCACAACTACAACTTTCACTACTATAACTTCTACTACCAACTACCTCCACAACCAACTTCCTCTACAACTACAACTTCCACAACCAACTACCTCTAAAACTACAACCTCCACAACCAACTACCTCTAAAACTACAATTTCCACAACCAACTACCTCTACAATTACAACGTCCACAACCAACTACCTCTACAACTACAACTTCCACAACCAACTACCTCTACAATTACAACGTCCACAACCAACTACAACTTCAACTTCCACAACCAACTACCTCCACAACCAACTTCCTCTACAACTACAACGTCCACAACCAACTACCTCTAATACACGCCAACTGCTAACCTACTACTTCTAATACACGCCAACTTCTAACCTACTACTACAACTTCCAACTTACTACCTCACCCCATCAAGCGACAGGTCCATTCTGACAACGTGACCACCTCCCCTTTATCCATTTAACACTATCATGTATAACACTTGTAAATAAACTACTTTGTTTCTTATGTATTATACTTGTCTATAATGTACAATAGTTAAACAATACATTATTGTCTACCCCTGTGTTATCTATTGTGAGATATATACGAATAAAACAATAAATAAATAAACTTGTCACTGTTAATTTCCCCAAGCGTCTCACATTAAAACATCGGTATCGTAAAATTCCCCTGTTAAATGACACTCCAGCCGCTCAGATGATAAAAAGTCATTAACGTACCCCTGGCCAGTCTGGCACTCAAATGTTCAATCGAAACTTTTCACAGCGAAACAGGGTCTTTGAACACGAAACAGCGCAAAGATATTAATTACCTCGAAGCGTCTCACATTAAAACATCGTTATCGTAAAATTCCCCTGTTAAATGACACTCCAGCCGCTCAGATGTTAAAAAGTCATTAAAAAGCACTCCTGACCAGTCTCTTCGGCGTCACGTCTTACCGGCTAGCCGATAAATTTATTAGCGTGGTCAAGGGTAAACTCTAGATAATCCTTTGATGTAAACGCGGGAGGTCTACAGCATTATCCTTTGATCTTGCTGACCGTCTAACGGGAACCAGGCTCTTTGATCTCGCTTAACGTAATTAACGCGGTGTTTCGCGTTTGGCGTGTAGTTACTAAGTTCGTTAACGTAGCTTCGTGTAGCGTGTGTAACGGCCTAAGCTGTTACCTTTAATTCTAAAGGAAGTTTTTAAAACTTATCTTGAATAAATAAACTTGTCACTGTTTTTTATTGTCTGAGAGTATAGAGAAAGAATATAATAGATTTATGAAAGTTATGATACCACCACCGCCCACCCCTTCGCAGCACCACCGCCGCGGGAGGTCACCACAACACGACCACCACCACGAGAGGTCACCCGAGAGGTCAACGAGAGGTCACCACGGCCGGAACAAAAATGGGCGGGTAGACTCTCATATAAGAAAAAAAAATGTGCTTCCATGTGACGGTAGACTATTTATATAAGGAATTATGTGCTTCCATGTGAGGGTAGACTATTTATATAAGCAATTATGTGCCGCTGGAAGACATTTACGCATCGTTTCACTGTATATACACTACTCACTGACAATTTCCAGTTCTCCTGCTGTCTTGCGCTTTTACACCCTGAAAGTCGATTCAAACCTAGACTTGGTCAGGAATTTGAGTTCTGCGGCTAAAACCGCTGTTCCGCTGGCTGAAAAGCTGACGTACAGTGTTCGAAGCCCGCGGTAGACAGAAAGGATGTTTTCAATCGGGGGTGAAATAAAAATCGCAGTCGCACACGTCGTGGCGACTGTTTTGACCAAGCGACCTTTATTCCTCTGGTTCTATCGTTGCCCTCCGACATACACCAGCAATGGTACTATGTGTCGTAAAGATAGTTCTTTTGGATGATAAGTAAAGACAGAATGTATACTACGCAGGGACTGCACTCATCGTTAGGCCTTTATTCGTAGCGGTTCGTTGACCTCTCCAAATACGTCAATTCCATTAACGGTTCCATAAGTGAGGTAATGTCACATTAGGTTTTTTTTTTTTATCATTAAATATAGACGTGTAATTATTCTCTGATATATTGCAGGCTAGGGGGTCGCGATAGCTCAGTGGTTAGTGAACTGGACTACAAAGGACAAGAGGTAGGGTTCGATCCCAACCGACGGCTTCCGGGTTCACTCAGCCTTAAATGGGTACCGGATTTTTTTCTGGGAAAGTTAAGCGGCACGGGCGTAATACCGACCACATTACCCCAAAATCATGTGCTGAAGGTCTGTAAAATTTATGGTCACTAACACCATATTCCCTATACGCCACTTGGTGTGACGGGACTCTTTACTTACTTTACTTTAATTGTGCATTTAATTGGTCTCCTTTTACTTTGTTGCAACCATTATATTTGTCTTTTTTTTCTGTTGAGACTAAAGACTATCTTTTCTCATCTTTCATCTCTATAATGCCGATTATTTTCTGTAACTCACTTTTACTGTTAGCGATTAAACCTAAGGTTTGTTGTAACAGCTCTTTAACCATATGTTATGCACTTGTTTTAATCTATTCATAGCTATGTTCAGCCTTCTTGTGATCTCCTTCGTAGTCGTTCCATCGTTTGTTATCATTGAGTCCAGATGTTCATACTCTCTACTCTTTCTAATATTTGTCTGTTGATGCATGTAGCAGTTTGTGTATCCATGTTACCTGTTGTAAAGATTTTTGCTTTTGCTGAATTTTATTAATATAGAAAAGAAACATGTTAATATTCCCCCCCCCCCTTATTACTGGAGGTTACTTTATATATGGAATAAAGTCCGCACGCTCAGTACAGTAGTCACGTGATGTTCTGAACAGTTTATTTTCTTTAATAAAACATAATTTTTAGGCAAAATCTAAGGGCCTCTGCAAAAACAACAACAACAAAACAGTAATATTTATACAAGATATAAGATTATACAAAATACAAGATATATTATACAATATATACCAGATAACATTGCAGATATAGACAATACTTCAGGTGAACGAAAGACAGATAAGAGTTTATATTTGAACCCAACAGAGATTTTATTTTAACCTACTGTGATTCGAATCCATATTCATCTTTTTTCTTTAAGAAGTCCTTTCTTAAAGTAGCGCCACACAGTTCCCTCCACCTATGTCTTACTCCACCATCCACTTTATCCACTCATTTCCCATTATTTCTTTCCTCTACCAGCCTCAAGCTAAGACGTCGGGAAACACACCCATCTTTCTAACATATGCGTCCTGTCAGACACCATATCCCTGCAGTCATTTCGTTATTCGTTATATTCGCGTACAACAAACACACACAAATCTTCCGTCATAATTTAACAACCGCTGGCTCACAGGAGCAATTTGTTCAGCAAACGCCGGCTCAGGAATCTACATTCACGTGAGACTAGACTGCAGTGGTTTTCAAGTTGTTCTTCTCAACGGCACCATTGTCATGGTGTAATTGCTGATGAATTGACTGGTTTTTTTTATAATTGTCTGTTATTTGCGTCTGCTTTTTCTATTACTCCTCCTACTACTACTGCTGCTGCTGCTGCTGCTGCTGTTGCTGCTGCTTCCACTACTATTACAACTACTACTTCTGCTACTACCTCTACTACTACTATTGCTACTATTGCTACTATTACGACTACTACTACTATTACTATTACTTTGACCACTATTACTTATTCTGCTACTACTACTAATTTGACCTCTGCTGTTTCTTCTACTGCTACTACCACTGCTAATACTATTACTACTGCTTCGACTATTACTACTACTACTACTACTACCACTACTTCGACTACTACTACTAATTCGACGACTAAGACTACTACTATTTTGACTACTACTACTGTTCCGCTATTACTACTACTTCAACTACTGCTGCTACTAATAATTCTACTACTACTACTTCTGCTGCTACTACAAATACCACTACTAATTTTATTACTACAACAACTACTACTACAATTGCTACTACTGCGATTGGTACAACAACAACTACTACTACTATTACTACTACTACTAATACTTCGACTACTACCATTTCTTCTGCTACTGTTTTGGCTACTACTGCTACTACTTCGGCTACAACTACTACTACTTCTTATGCTGCTGTCACTGCTACTATTACTACGACCACTACTACGTTTTTCTTCTGCAACTAACACTACCACTACTTTTTCGAGTACTGCTACTGCTTCGACTTCTACTACTACTTCGACCACTACTAATTCTTCTACTACTACTTCAGCTACTGCTACTACTACTTGGACCACTACTACTTCGCTGCTTCTACTACTACTACTACTACTACTACTACTACTTCTACCACTCCTGCTTCTTCTGCTATTTCTGTTATTGTTATTGCTGTTATTGTTGTTGCTGTTGAAGTTGTTCTTGTCATTGTTGCTTCTGCTGTTGTTTTTATGTATGTTATTGCTGTTTTTATTTATGCTATAGTTGAATCGTTTGTAATTGTTGATATTGTTGTTATTGCTGTTGTTATTGCTGTTATTGTTGCTGTAATTGCTATTTTATGCTGCTGTTGTTGTTTTCCATTCTAATGGTATTCTTGCTGCTAGTGTTGTTGCTACTGTTGTTGATAATATTCTTGTTGCTGCTGTTATATTTTGTTCTCGCTGTTATTACGGCTGACGTTGTTATTTCTGCCTCTGTTGTTGTTCCTGTTGTTGTTCTTGTTGTTGTCATTATTGCTGATGCTCTTTTTTGCTGCTGATGTTATTGTTGTTGCTATTATTTCTGTTGGTTATTGTGTTGTTGCTGATATGTAGTTGCTTCGTTTGCTGTGGTTGTTGCTGTTGATGTGTTGTCCGTCAGTTTTTAACTATGGGGGTCATAGTAAAAAGTAAAGAGCCCCCGTCACGCCAAAACTATTTTTCCAAAAAGTAAAGAACCCCGCCACGGCTCCCCTGAGGGTCATGCTATCATCATTTTCATGAGAAACTCAACTCGGAGACGATAGATGAAGGACAGCACGTCTTCGATCAATCTAGGACAAAAATGTGCTGTCTTGTCACGTCCAGGAGAATGACTTTGTGTTCTTTGTAAATTTGTCTACAAGACAGGTAGCTCAATAGTAGACAACGCTAGTGATGTAGTAGTAGTAGTAGCAGCAGCAGCAGCAGAAGTAGTAGTAGTAGTAGTAGTAGCAGCAGCAGCAGCAGTAGTAGTAGTAGCAGCAGCATCAGTAGTAGTAGTAGTAGTAGTAGCAGCAGTAGTAGTAGTAGCAGCAGCAGAGGTAGTAGTAGCAGCAGCAGCAATAGTAGTAGTAGTGGCAGAAGCAGCAGTAGTAGTAGTAGCAGCAGCAACAGAAGCAGCAGTAGTAGTGGCAGCAGCAGTAGTAGCACCAGCTGCAGTAGTAGTTGTAGTAGTGGCAGCAGCAGTAGAAGTAGTAGTAGTAGTAGCAGCAGCAGTAGTGGTAATAGTAGTAGTAGTGGTAGTAGTAGTATAGCAGTGTTTGTTATTGTTGTTGTTGTTGTTGTTGTTTGTTGTGAATCGGACAGGCTTCTGTTGTTCGTTATCTTGTTGTTTCATAAATTCTATCTATAGTGACACACACAACTCAAATCGTAGTTTTCGAACAAGGTAAACAAAGTCTTTATTGATGATTTCTATCTGTTTTACAATGTCCCTGATTCACTCACATGTTTCATATATTCTCTTATAAAAACGGTGTTACTTGACATAGCCGACAGGCGATAATTATTTGTCAGTAAACTTTGTGAACGTATAGTGTTCTTTGTAACATATGCATAATTCTATCTGGTGATTCTGAGGAACTTGCTAGTATCCTGACTTGAGCTCTAGTTACACAGTTGGACTTCTTTCAACTATTATACTTAAGAGTCCAAAACGTATCACAAAATCCTCTAACGAACTATATAATTTGTCCAAGTCCTAACTCTATCTTCTGCATTGAAGCAGGTATCTGTTTTTAAGTTCTTCTCTAGCTTAAGTTGAGTCTAAGTCTCCGTGTCTCTGCCCCGTCTCTCTGAATGTTTGAATTCTGAATCCCCGTTTCAAGTCAAGTCATGGCTTTTTAATGTCCGTCTAGCCACACCCACCTGGCTAAAAAGGCATCATGGGAATCTATCTATACATGTCTTATCATTCCTCTGTCTACCATCAGTATTTTGTTAGCTCATCCTTTTTAAGTATGTCCATGGTCTTATAGCTATAGAAGTTCCGTCGAAACCTGTCAATCTTCCTAAGTCTCTCCCCTCACCTCACAATTAAAGCTTACAGCGATTCTTTGCTCCCCTAGTCAGAGAAACTCAAAGCGTTACTCACCGCTGAACATAAAGAGGTCTTTTGATTACGCTTTTATGCGACTATCTTCGAATGTTTATATTGTTTATCCGTGAGAGCTACCTTATATCAACAAGTGTCAGACATTCGTTTGTACGGGTCTATCGTTCCTTTGTTGCGTTACGTAACTTCTTTTGGTCCGGGGCGACATTTGTTTTGATACCACTGTTCAGTTTAGACACCTGTCGTCTCTTGTTGACGTCTTCGGCACCTGGCTTTGTTGACCCGACTTATGCTTGTTAATTTCTTTGCAGTAGTAGTGGTAGTAGTAGTAGTGGTAGTAGTAGTAGTAGCAGTAGTAGTAGTAGCAGCAGCAGTAGTAGTAGCAGAAGCAGTAGTAGTAGCAGAAGCAGTAGTATTAGCAGTGGTAGTAGTAGTAGTAGTAGTAGTGGTGGTGGGGGTAGTAGTAGTAGCAGTAGTAGTAGTAGTAGTAGTAGCAGTAGTGGTGGTAGTAGTAGTAGCAGCAGCAGTAGTAGTAGTGGTAGCAGTGGTAGTGGTAGTAGTAGTAGCAACAGTAGTAGTAGTGGTGGTAGTAGTAGTAGTAGTAGTGGTAGTAGTAATAGCAGCAGTAGTAGTGGTAGTAGTGGTAGTAGTTGTAGTGGTGGTAGTGGTAGTAGTGGTAGTAGTAGTAGCAGCAGTAGTATTAGTGGTGGTAGTAGTGGTATTGGTGGTAGTAGTGGTAGTATTTGTAGTGGTACTGGTAGTGGTAGTAGTGGTAGTGGTAGTAGTAGTAGTGGTAGTGGTAGCGGCTTCTGCAGCACTCGAAGTCATAGTAGTAGTCATCTTACAGTCCGTTCCAAAACACATGCCCTTCTTCAAAATTCTATAAATAATATACATGGTCGTAGTATCTCTCTCTCTCTCTCTCTCTCTCTCTCTCTCTGCGTTCAGGACTCAATCAGAGTAAGGATTCCAGACTCTCATATGAAGTCAGCTGTCAGGCTAAGTGTGTTGATCGCCCCCACAGACAGAACATCACAATTAGAGTCTGTCAGATCCACTCTGACTGAACACCCGTTAATACGTTGCACTGTGTTCTGCGCCAGTGGCCCAGTGCATCCGATTTCAGCCATCATTTTATTCGGGTTTGCTTTCCCTAGCCTTTGATTGTCCCCATTCTTCCTGCAAGGCAGCAGATTGTCTTTTCTGTAGGAGGATTCTGCCCTTAGATGGTAGGCCCTCCCAGGTTTACGAGCACCATCTGCCCGAGTCACTAGAGGTGACTAACACAGACATGCACACACAAAGATGTGAGATGTGACTAACACAGGCACGGACACACAAAGATGTGAGATGTGACTAACACAGACATACACACACAAAGATGTGAGATGTGACTCACACAGACATGCACACACAAAGATATGAGATGTGACTAATACAGACATGCACACATCGATACGAGGCATGACTAACACTGACACACATCAAGATATATGACACATGACTAACATAAATATGCACATAAAGATATGAGACATAACTGACATTGACATGCACACACAAAGTTATGACACATGCCTAACATAGACATGCACACAAAGATAAGAGATATGACTAACATAGATATGCACACACAAAGATATGAGATGGGACTAACATAGCCATGCACACACAAGGATATGAGATGTGACAGACACAGACATGCACACACAAAGATATGAGATATGACTAATCCAGACATGCATGTAT
Source organism: Megaustenia siamemsis (assembly GCA_032433765.1). Lineage (NCBI taxonomy): Eukaryota > Metazoa > Mollusca > Gastropoda > Stylommatophora > Ariophantidae > Megaustenia > Megaustenia siamemsis. Next base: position 29,612,891 of record JAVIAB010000107.1, read on the forward strand.
GTACAAAGATATGACATGACTAAACACAGACACACATAAAGATATGAGACATGATTAACACGGACACACCGAGATATGAGCTATGACTAACATGACATACACCAAGATATGAGCCATGGCCAGCACACACAAGCTAAGATATGAGCCATGGCTAGGACAGAAACACAGCAAGATATGAGCCATGGCTTCACTAAAAAAACACCAAAAAATGAACCATGTCTACCACAGAAACACATTAAAGTGCCCATATGCTTGGGCTTGTTGTAGTCGGCAGACTCTTCTGAACGTGGGAATCACAGGTTTCGTTAAGTAGTATAACAAAAATCATTGGAAACAAATAGATGGTATTAATTAGTAGAAGTAATCGTAGCTGATGTAGCAGTGGTAGTAATAGTAGTAGTAGTAGTAGTAGTAGTAGTAGTAGTCGAAGTCATAGTAGTAATCTTATAGTCCATTCCAAAACTCATGCCCTCTTCCAAATTATATAATGTAATATCCATTTGGTTTCAATTGTTGAAATTTTGTGTGCAAACTATTTCTTGTCATGACATGTGATATTAATTTTGTCTTATTTGCGGTTACAAAAACAAATAAACGTCATGATGATAGTCAAATAGAATATTTACAGTTTCTACTGGTCAATACTACACGCGTAATTAAACAAAACAAACTTGAGCAGATTTTTCGCACGGCCAAACTGCCGTCGAGTTTATATCGAAAACTGCCTCCGGTTCAAATTCACTTTAAAGGTGTAGAAAAACTTTCTCCCAGGCACATTTTATAGTGAGTCTAAAATGGAATTCTTACACTTCAAACTATCGCATTGAAGAGTTATCAATATTTTTATAAAGAGTAAATGGGGAGTCTTTATCCTCTTTATCAAACCCTAAGAAAAAAGCAATGCATGTTTTGGGATTTAGTGAAAGGTCATACAAAATACTCCCAGTCCACGATGACTTTTTCTACGCCTTTGAAATCAGTACACACAGGCAGTATTATGTGAAGCACGACGTGATGAGTTCCGCACGAATCCGTGAGATAAATCCGTACAAATATATTTTTTTTTATTTCGCGTGTAATGTTGACCAGAAGAAACTGTAAATATTCTATTTGACAAGTATTGTTATTAGTATTTGTTTTTATATACCGAAAAAAAACACTAGATTAAAACCATCTATTCGTTGTCACTAAAATTGTGCTTCTATAACGTCAACATAATAATAACAGTTTACATGCACAATTTTAACAAGGGCAACCAAACGGTTATTAAGTTATATCGTTTTGAATAACTCTGGAGGCAAAACGAGCACTATACAATACAATCTTCATCCCAACGTTGTGCTACCAATGCCAGACCTGGACCCTAGATGCAAGAACAATAAGAAAAATTACCTCTACAGATATGAAATATGTTAGACGAATGCCAGGAAACAGTTTGAGAGATGAGATCAGAAATGAAGAACTGAGAAAAAAGCTAGGAACAGACCCCACAATAGAATATATAAGGAAACAACAGATAAAATGGTTTGGCCGCGAGACAAGGCTGAAAGATCAAAACACATCACAACGAGCCTTCAGCAAACGTGAGAACACCAGACCCAAGAGTCGACCACGAAAAAGATGGGACAATGGAATATTAGAAGCACTAGGAAACATAACAGCAGCAGAGGCGAACAGAAGAGCAAAAGACCGCAAATTATATCTCCCCTCGACGCTGAAAGGTAGATGAGAAAGTAAAGAAGAAGAAGACTGAATAGAGGCATGAGTTTTGGAACGGTCAATAGCATGTTCAAGCTACAGATGACGGAGTTGAGATAATGAGTTCACTGAATCATTTCACATGTAGAAGTATGTTAACAGCACTCGGAAAAAATCACAAATAATCAACAACAGGAGAAATAAAAACAAAGAACAATGTATGGTCCGAAACCGTACTACTTGGCACAGCGCTTTGCCATGAGAAACCAAACACTAGATCGCACGACCAACTCAGCTACCTAACGAGTTCATGTCTTGGCGTTATTACTTTCTTCCTGGGTTTTTACATTTCTTGTTTGTTCGTGAGGGTCTGGGAAGTCTAGAGGTCGACTTAAGGACAGGAAGGTCCCTGGTTTTAATGCCCATCAGAAGCGGTGGTCAGTTTTCAAAAACAGGAAAAATTATTCCATGATTTCTCCGTGATATTACCCGTCGTTGGTAGTGAGATCCGATGTCCTAACCCTCTCGGATAACGGCACTAAACTGGAGGGCCCGTGTGCACCCGCGCACGTTAAATAACCACTGACAATTAAAATCGTAAACAGTAGGCAAAAATATGGCCGCTGCTCGGGGAAAATTGTCAACAAAGACCTACCCGCAACAAGGATTCCAGGCCGTGCTACGGAGCTCGTGCAAGTGGGTGCACCCAGGGGGATATTGAAGCACTAATGGGTTCGTCCAGTGTGCAGTGATGATAACCCTAAAACAAACAAACTTTCTTGGTGATATTACTTTCTTTTGTTATTACTTTCTTCTTGCTATTACTTTCTTCTTGTTATTACTTTCTTCTTGTTATTACTTTCTTCTTGTTATTACTTTCTTTTGTTATTACTTTCTTCTTGCTATTACTTTCTTCTTGTTATTACTTTCTTCTTGTTATTACTTTCTTTTGTTATTACTTTCTTCTTGCTATTACTTTCTTCTTGCTATTACTTTCTTCTTGTTATTACTTTCTTTTGTTATTACTTTCTTCTTGCTATTACTTTCTTCTTGTTATTACTTTCTTCTTGCTATTACTTTCTTCTTGCTATTACTTTCTTTTGTTATTACTTTCTTTTGTTATTACTTTCTTCTTGCTATTACTTTCTTCTTGCTATTACTTTCTTCTTGCTATTACTTTCTTCTTGTTATTACTTTCTTTTGTTATTACTTTCTTCTTGCTATTACTTTCTTCTTGCTATTACTTTCTTTTGTTATTACTTTCTTTTCTTATTACTTTCTTCTTGTTATTACTTTCTTCTTGCTATTACTTTCTTCTTGCTATTACTTTCTTCTTGTTATTACTTTCTTTTGTTATTACTTTCTTTTCTTATTACTTTCTTCCCTTATTACTTTCTTCTTATTATTACTTTCTTTTGTTATTACTTTCTTATTGCTTTTACTTTCCTTTGTTATTATCCTTTTGTTCAAATTACTTTCTTTTATTATCACTTTCTTCTTGCTATTACTTTCTTTTATTATTAATTTCTTGTTCATATTACTTTCTTTTGTTATTACTTTCTTGGCTATATAACTTTCTTTCTTTATTACTTTCTTGGTGATATTACATTCTTTTGTTATTACTTTCTTATTGTTATTGCTTTCTTATTGTTATTACTTTCTTGTTATTGCATTCTTTGTGATATTACTCTCTTGTGTTATTACTTTTATGGTGTTATTACAAATATTACATATTTGTATGCACTTAGAAAATGGTGTTTAGATACTAACCATTTTCAATGGCTTCTTTTGATTTGTAAGGATTTGTTTTCGGGTCTGTTTGTTTTCGTCCAAATTAAAGGCCATTCGGAAGAAATGTTAGTTCTGTGTTTCATTTGTCCTTCTTCCTAAATCATCTTAGTTGTTGTCTTTTATTATTAGTTTCACTGTCTGGCCAGTTTACGTATTTTAACAGCAGAGTGAACTATAGTGTGTTGATCATGCATAGAACTTACAATCTTTTGAAATGTGATATTAATGTGATACGAAATACTTCATCCCCGTTATATTTTCTTTCCTATTTTTAATTCAAAGTTTGTTTTACTTTGTTCTTTACTAAACATCATCAAGAACCGTGCCTGCTGGCGTAGGTGATCATGTCTCGCCTCAACTTTCGATCTCGGCAGTTATTTATCATTTCTGTTGTTGACCTTCTGCCAAGCCATTCTCTTAAGCTGTCTGGTATTTTTTCTCTTCGCCTCCCTCTATCTCTTCGTCCCTCAATTTTTCCAGTTGTTACAATATATTCCAGTTGTTCTCTTCTCATTACATGTCCAAAAAATGATGATTGTTTCTTCATAATATTGGAAATTACCTCTCTTTTTGCTTTGACCTCTTTCAGAACATTTTCATTACTTTTCTTATCTGTTCATGGTATTCTCAACATTCTTCTGTAAATCCACATTTCTACAGACTCCGGTGATTTTCTTGTCTGTTGTCCTATTGTCCATGATTCACATCCATATGTTAAGACTGGCTCTACATAACATTTAAGAACTAACTTTAACTTTACTAAACACGCGGTTTAAATTAATACCGTTAAATTAAATACTATGCTATGGTCGCAACAAATCTGTGCTCGCGCCAGCTAGAGCCCCTGCGCCGTGAATTGCGAACCACTGCTCCACAAAACAGACACCTCCCTACATCCATTATCATTATCTCTTCCTTTCAATAGCTTCTCGTTCCTCTAGACAGAGAAATTATTTCTTAGATTATTTTTTTTTCTTTTTACATCTCCTAAAAAAGGCTGAACATAGTTTTCAACCATTTTCTCCCTCCTCCTCCTCCTCCCTCCTTTCTCTCTCTCCCTCACAATAACTCGACACCTCTACGTTTTTATTTCTTCTTTCTGAATAAATATCTAGTAATTTAGGGCTTTTACATGAACTCATTTTCCTACCCCTACTTCATTTATTTTTCCTTCGGACTCATTTTCTCTTCGAATCTCTTTTTCCCTACTCCATGAACAGATAAGAAGAGTAATGAAAATGTTCTGAAAGAGGTCAAAGCAAAAAGAGAGTTAATTTCCAATATTATGAAGAAACAATCATCATTTTTTGGCCATGTAATGAGAAGAGAACAACTGGAATATATTGTAACAACTGGGAAAATTGAGGGACGAAGAGATAGAGGGAGGCGAAGAGAAAAAATACCAGACAGCTTAAGAGAATGGCTTGGCAGAAAGTCAACAACAGAAATGATAAATAACTGTCGAGATCGAAAGGTGTGGGCAGACATGATCACCTACGCCTGCAGGCACGGTTCTTGATGATGTTTAGTAAAGAACAAAGTAAAACAAACTTTGAATTAAAAATAGGAAAGAAAATATAACGGGGATGAAGTATTTCGTATCACATTAATATCACATTTCAAAAGATTGTAAGTTCTATGCATGATCAACACACTATAGTTCACTCTGCTGTTAAAATAAGTAAATTCATTTCCACCTCTCGTTGTCTCTCTCTCTCTCTCTCTCTCTCTCTCTCTCTCTCTCTCTCTTCTCTTTTCAGCCCCCCTCTGTCGTAGTTTCCACCCCTCTCTTGCTTCACCACTTATCTCCTACATTCTCTATCATTGTTTCCACCCATCTCTTACTTCACCACTTATCTCCTACATTCTCTATCATTGTTTCCACCCCTCTCTTGCTTCACCACTTATCTCCTACATTCTCTATCATTGTTTCCACCCATCTCTTGCTTCACCACTTATCTCCTACATTGTCTATCATTGTTTACACCCCTCTCTTACTTCACCACTTATCTCCTACATTCTCTATCATTGTTTCCACCCCTCTCTTGCTTCACCACTTATCTCCTACATTCTCTATCATTGTTTCCACCCATCTCTTGCTTCACCACTTATCTCCTACATTGTCTATCATTGTTTCCACCCATCTCTTGCTTCACCACTTATCTCCTACATTCTCTATCATTGTTTCCACCCATCTCTTGCTTCACCACTTATCTCCTACATTCTCTATCATTGTTTCCACCCATCTCTTGCTTCACCACTTATCTCCTCCATTCTCTATCATTGTTTCCACCCCTCTCTTACAGCACCACCTATCTCCTACATTCTCTATCATTATCTCCTTATTTCCATCAATTTCCTTTTCTATTCCTTCCTATTTACGTTTTTTGTCACTTTCTTCCTCCAGATATTTTTCTACCCCTGTTTCATTCTTTCGGTTAAGCATGTATTCTTCCATCTTTCATATCTCGCACTTTCTCCCACTCGTGTATTCTTCCACCCTTCCTCTTTTCATCCCTCTCACTTTCTCCCTTCCTCCTCCAGATATCTTTCCATCACTTATGTTTTCGTCTCTCTCTCTCTCTCTCTTACTTTCTCCCCTCTTCCATCAGATATCTATCTTATTCTCTTAGCAACCTCTACCACCATATATCCTTCCATCCTTCATTCATATTTATATCTCTCTACTCACCTCTTACACCGGATATATATCTTTCTATCCTTCGTGTTTCTCCTTCCCTTCATCTTTCTCTCTCTCTCTCGTGTTATCGTTCACCTTTCCTCCCCCTCTCCGGTAATCAGAGACGCTGAGAGTAGATTGCCAGCCTCACAGACTGTAGCGTAGGTCAGTCAATAAACAGAGACTCGTCAGTTCCCGCTGTTGTGGATCATATGTTCTACAGTCAAGTGGTTCTAAAAATGTGGGAGATATGTACCTGAATGAATAGTGAGAAAACAGTAGTAATGGTCACATAAAAAAAAAACAAGCATCGCCATCATGCAGCATAAAATAAAGAGGACAAATCTGAAACAAGTGCAACGTTTCAAATACTTGGGCACAATAATAACATCAGATGGGAGATGCACCGCAGAAATAAAAAGCAGAAAATTTCAGGCCAAGATAGCATTTCAGAAAATGAAAAACATCTTATGCAACAAATCTATGTCAATAAATGTGAGAAAGAGAGTTCATCAGTGCTATATAGAGCCAATTCTGACGTATAGAAGCGAATCATGGACAGTAGATAAACAAATGGAAAGACGGTTAGAGGCCACAGAGATGGGATTTCTCAGAAGAATGTTGAAAGTTCCCTGGACAGCTAAAAAGACCAATGAGGAAATTCTCAAAGAGGCCAACACAAAAAGGGAGCTCCTAAAAAACATCAGAAAGAAGCAATCAACATTTTTCGGGCACATCATGAGAAGATGAAAGTTGGAATATTTGGTTACAACTGGCAAAATAAAAGGAAAGAGAGATCGCGGGCGACAAAGAGAGAAAATACTGGATAGCTTGGTGTCATGGCATGGCTAACAGTCAACAACAGAACTGATACGACGCACTGTAGATAGAAGATTGTGGAGGGACATGATCTCCTACGCCAACCGGAATGGCATATGATGATGATGCACCCGTACTCGATACCATTCGGGGTTGATGTAAAGCTGAATGTAGTGCAGAAATTAACAACAAAATTACATAAAGCAGCTCTATTGAAAGAAGACAGCAAATAATTATAAACATTTCGGAAACAGACCTTCGACAATTAGACAAGACAACTAAAAATGTTACTCTTTTCAAAGAGTAGATTATTTATCAAAGCATTTTTTTTTATTTCCTGATAAATGTACAGAGCATTACCGCCATCTACAATATATCAACATTTGTCTGTTGTTGATTTTCGTTTATTTTGCTTAGTAAATCATCATCATCATCATCGAATGCCATGTCCGCATGAAAGGTTGGCTACTATAGATCGCCATTCCAGTGTTTCTTGCTTTGTTGGTGCAGGTTGTCATAGATTGATTTGTCCATCTTTTGATGTAACTCGTTCATGTTAGTCTTGGTCTGCCTCTGCCTTTTTTACCTTGTATTTTCCCTTCCAATATTACTTTTAGTAGTCTGTTGTGTCTTTTAATCTGCCCCAAAAATTTCATTTGTCTTGTCTTAATTGTATTTAGTAGTTCTCTTTTTTATTTTTAGTTCTTTTAAAATTTCATCGTTTGTTTTCTTTTCCTTCCATCCAATTCTACCTATTCTTCTATAAATCCACATTTCAAAAGCTTCAATTTTCAGTTCTGTTTTCTTATCTAATGTCCATGTTTCTGCACTATACAGGAAAATTTAGAAGATGTAACATTTTGCTATTCCAACACACATAGAGAGTCGTCCTACCATATCCGTAGCGGTCACATTGGGATTTGGTCTCAAGGCAAAATAATGCATTAGAATGCCTTTAACATGAGAAGGGGTCAAGGCAAAATAATGCATTAGAATGCCTTTAACATGAGAAGGGGTCAAGGCAAAATAATGCATTAGAATGCCTTTAACATGAGAAGGGGTCAAGGCAAAATAATGCATTAGAATGCCTTTAACATGAGAAGGGGTCAAGGCAAAATAATGCATTAGAATGCCTTTAACATGAAAAGGGGTCAAGGCAAAGAAATGCAACTAAATAAATTAAAATGCCTTTCACATTGTGAGAAGGGGTCAAAGCAAAGAAATTCAAATAAATGCAACTAAATGCATAGATATTCCTTTCACGTTGCGAGAAGAGGTCAATTCAAAGAAATTCAAATAAATGCAACTAAATGCATAGAAAGGCCTTTCACGTTGCGAGATGGGGTCAAGGCAAAGAAATGCAACTAAATGCATAAAAATGCCTTTCACATTATGAGGGGGAAAAAAAGGTTACTATCATTATGTGCCTATTTCTAAACTTTGAGAACCACTCTATTTGAGGCGTCGCAGGTTTTCGCTTTCAGTTGTTGAACGTTCTGGCTTAGTGCAGCGATACACCCCCCCCCTCCCCGGCCTAGTGCCCTCCTATTGAACAGGAACTAGTACCTGGTAGCCGTTTGTTATTCAGGTATTCGCTCACCATAGATCTTCCGTTACAGCAACAGTACCTTTCACGTTATTACCGGGCAAGAGAAGAAAAGGTTGGGGGGGGGGGGGGGGGGATGCAGTAATTTGATTTGAAAACAATTACAGTTCTCCACACCGCCTCGGCTGCTAGGTTGGCTTGTATATGCTTCGTACTCGTGAAACTTCGCTTCATTACTCAGGCTCTTAGTCTTAGCTCGAGACTGCAAGGCTCCGTACTTTCCCAGAAAAAAAATCCAATACTCATTTCAGAAATCTGTGTCAATAGACGTGAGAAAGAGAGTTCATCGGTGTTATTTAGAAGCAATGTTGACCTATGGAAGCGAATCATGGACAGCAGACAAACAAATCTAAAGACGATTTGAGGCCACAGAGATTGGATTTCTCAGAAGAATGTTGAAAGTTCCCTGGACAGCTAAAAAGACCAATGAGGAAATTCTCAAAGAGGCCAACACAAAAAAGAAGCTCCTAAAAACATCAGAAAGAAACAATAATTTTTCGGGCACATCATGATAAGAGGAAAGTTGGAATTCTTGGTTACAACTGGCAAAATACAAGGAAAGAGAGATCGCGGACGACAAAGAGAGAAAATACTATATAGACAGCTTGGTGTCATGGCATGGCAAACAGTTAACAACAGAACCGATACGATGCACTGTAGATAGAAGATTGTGGAAGGACACGGTCGCCTACGCCAACCGGTATGGCACATGATGATGATGACCCATTTAAGGCTGAGTGAACCCGGAAGCCGGCTATCAGGATCGAACCCGATCTCTTGTCCTTTGTAGTCCAGTTCACTAACCACTGATATACGCCACAGTAGAAGCTTAATGTTTTTCTTTCTTTCTTCTTTTGTTTTTTTATAGATATTTCTTTGCATCGTTCACTCTTTCTCTCTCTCTCTCTCTCTACATACATAAATTCCTAAGGCAAATTTATAAACCATTCATTATCTCCAATTTTGGTGGCGTCTTGTTGTTTATCTTGGTTTTTATTTATTTCCATTTATTTGTTTGCTCCACACCAGCAAGAGCCTCCAATGTTATCTAAAGTGAAGGAACCTTTTAGAGCTGCACGACCATGCTATACCAGGCCTGTAGTTTATGTGTCCATCCTTTGGTGACTTCCCTTTAGTGACTTCCCTTTAGTGACTTCCCTTTGGAGACTTCCCTTTGGTGACTTCCTGCAGAAGCTGCGTCCTATCTCTAAACATTATGTGCACTCTTTTCATGAACGTCACAACTGTAATAGAATTAAGTCATCGTTGTTGGACAGGAAACAGCTTAAGGGACAGAGTAAGAAACACTGACCTGAGGAAGAAACTCGAAATTGAACCAGCCATCAAATACATAAAGAAACAACAGATAAATTGGTTCGGCCACATAACAAGACAGAAAGAACTAACAATGAATCAAAGAGCCATAAACAAACGCTACGAAAACGTCAGATTAAGAGGAAGACCGAGAAAGAGATGGATAAAGGGAATACTAGAGTCACTAGGAGGAATAACAGCAGAAGAGGCCAACAGAAGAGCAAAGAATCGCAGATTGTTTCTCCCCTCGACGCCAACGGCAACAGAGGAAGGATAGAAGAAGAAGAAGTTGTTGGTTACGCCGGATTTAATTCCCTTATCGCAGATTATTTGATAGGCGTAAACGTTTCCCGCACCCACGCACTTTTGGATGCGACTTTAACAAATAAAATGTTTCATATATGTACGAGTTGCTGATAATGCAAGAAACAAAAGACAAACAGATACGATAATCTCTCGGCGGTGAGATTAGATAATAGTTTTGTAACACGTAAGCTACCAACCGAAGTAGGTTTGGATTGCCTTTGAACTTACTTGTTTGTAGGCAAATTAAAAGAAGATGGCGGAAGCGCAGAAACAGAGATGGCGGAAGCCAAGATTGGTCTAGGCTATAAAAGAAGCGGTAGTTAGCTTTTGGAGGACAGCCAGATGAGATAGGACAGTCATGAGTACAGTAGTTCAGGAGAGAAGAAAACAAAACTGAGTAGAACTTTTCAGTTGAAGACTTTACTTGGGATCCGAGACTTTGATAAACCATGATGTTTTTGTAAAGGAGTATTCAGAAAATTTGTTTCAAGCGAAGATGTTTAACTGTAGGTAGCAATTTCAGGTCTCAATAGAGATCAGTGCGTATTAAGGAAACCAAGGTTAGGAATATATAGGCTGATACAAAAATTGCATTATCATGTTTTTTTTAAATCTATGCTAAGTACAAGAAGTAATGTGGATATAATTACAGAACCTGGGAGAGTTGCATATAACAGCGGCGGTAGCTAAGACACAAGTACAGAATTATCAATTATATAGATGGTCAACAGAGAATTGTTAACGTCATCAGGATTGTTTGGACTTACATATTCTTTATCCTTTGTGTTGTCAATTAATCACTTTGTACTGTTACTGTTACAGCAAAAAACACGTATTCCTTACTTTGTTTTGACGTCAGTTTGACGAGCTTATGATTAGATGATCGCTTGTTCAGGAAGATAGGGTAAGTTAAATAAGCCAAAGACGGTGGATGTGGATAGAAATAGCAGATATCGCGGAAAGCCGTTAACTAGCGACACAGCGCACCTACAGTCACTTAACGACATCGTAAGGGAGTTATAGGAATAAGAGTGTCCTCGAGTAGACGTAGAAGAAGGTAAAGTAGAGTAAGTTAAGACGAGGTAAGATAGGATAAGCTTAGGTAGGTAGGAAACTTAGGTAAGCTTTGATAAGGTAAGTTAGGTTAGGATAAGGTAAGGTAGGGTAGAGTAAGCTTAGGTAGGGTAGAATAAGCTTAGGTAGGGTAGGGTAGGGTAAGCTTAGGTAGGGTAGTGTAAGCTTATGTAGGTAGGAAACTTAGGTAAGCTTAGATAGGGTAGGGTATGGTAAGCTTAGGTAAGGTCGTTTAGGGTAATGCAAGCTCATGTAAGGTAGGTTAGGATAAGGTAAGGTAGGGTAGCGTAAGCTTAGGTAGGGTATGGTAGGGTAAGCTTGGTTAGGGTAGGGTAAGCTTAGGTAAGGTAGGTTAGGATAGGGTATGATGGGGTAAGCTTAGTTAGGGTAGGGTAAGGTAAGGTAGGGTAGGTTAGGATGAGGTAAGGTAGGGTAGAGTAAGCTTAGGTAGGGTAGAGTAGGCTTAGGTAGGTTAGGATAAGGTAGGGTAGGGTAAGCTTAGTTAGGGTAGGTTAGGATAAAGTAAGGTAGAGTAAGGTAAGCTTAGGTAAGGTAGGTTAGGATAGGGTAAGCTTAGTTAGGGTAGGGCAAGGTAAGCTTAGGTAGGTAAGCTTAGATAGGGTAGGGTATGGTAATGCAAGCTCTAGTAAGGTAGATTAGGATAAGGTACGGTAGGGTAGGTTAGGAAAAGGTAAGATAGGGTAAATTAAGCTTAGATAGGGTAGAGTAAGCTTAGGTAGGTTAGGATTAAGGTAAGGTAGGGTAAATTAAGCTTAGATAGGGTGGGTTAGGGTAAAATAAGCTTAGGTAGGGTAGAGTACGCTTGGGTATGTTAGGATAAGGTAAAGTAGGGTAAATTGAGCTTAGATAGGTTAGGGTAAAGTAAGCTTAGGTGGGGTAGAGTACGCTTGGGTATGTTAGGATAAGGTAAGGTAAGGTAGAGTGAGCTTAGGTAGGTTAGGATAAGGTAAGGTAAGGTAGAGTGAGCTTAGGTAGGGTAGAGTAAGCTTAGGTAGGTTAGGATAAGGTAAGGTAAGGTAAGGTAGAGTGAGCTTAGGTAGGGTAGAGTAAGCTTAGGTAGGTTAGGATAAGGTAAGGTAAGGTAGAGTGAGCTTAGGTAGGGTATGTTAGGATAAAGTAGGGTAGGGTAGGGTAAGGTGAGCTTTTGTAAGGTAGGTTAGTGTAGGGTAAGCTTAGTTAGGTAGGGTAAGCTTAGGTAAGGTAGGTTTAGGGTAGGGTGAGCTTAGGTAAGGTAGGTTAGAGTAGGGTAAGCTTAGTTAGGGTAGGGTAAGGTAAGCTTAGGTAGGGTAGGGCATGATACGCTTAGATAAGGTCGGTTAGGGTAATGCAAGCTCAGGTAAGGTAGGTTAGTGTAGGATAAGATAAAGTAAAGTAGGTTAGGGTAAGCTTAGTTAGGGTATAGTAAGATTAGGTAAGGTAGTTTAGGGTAGGACAAACTTAGGTAAGGAGGCTTAGGTAAGGTAGGTTGAGGTAGTGTAAGCTTAGGTAAGGTAGGTTGAGGTAGTGTAAGCTTAGGTAAGGTAGGTTGAGGTAGTGTAAGCTTAGGTAAGGTAACGTAGGGTAAAGTGTGGTAAGGTGAACTGAGACGAGGCAAGACAAAACAAGGTAGAACTGCTCAGTATTTATTGTAATTGAACGTTTGTTGGTTTGCCATTGAGCCAACCGTCTATGGAGCCATTCCCTTGACCTCAATGTCAGGCATTGATACCTGCAAGTTGTTTGTGATCGCTGTGTTGTTCTATGATCTATATGGAGTTTCTTCTATAAGATGGAAACCATAGTGATAGAGAAGTGAGGACATCACGATACACCAAGATGCTGCTGTAAAGCTAATGATAATAGCAATTCTATAAAAAAAAAAGTGGTATGGTAACAGCTTTACGTGGTAATGGACAAAACAAAAGTCGACGTTTCGGCCAAGTAGGCCTTCAGCTGGAACAACAAACAACAACACAAAATATATATAAGGATATGTAAACAATTTAATAATTGTAAGAAAAGAAAAATTATAGAAGAATAGGTAGAATTGGATGGAAACAAAAGATAACAAACGATGAAGTTTTAAAACAACTGAAAATAAAAATAACTACTAAATACAATTAAGACAAGACAAACGAAATTTTTGGGGCATGTTAAAAGACACAACAGCCTACTAAAAGTAATATTGGAAGGGAAAATACAAGGTAAAGGAGGCAGAAGCAGACCAAGACTAACATGGACGAGTAACATCAAAAAAGATGGACAAGTCAATCTATGACAGCCTGCACCATCAAAGCAAGAAACAGAGTAGAATGGCGATCCATGGTAGACAACCTTCGTTGCGGAGAAGGCACTCGATGATGATGATGATGATGTAAACAAATCTAACTACATGGCGATAATATGCTAGATGCTCAAGAAAGGAAATTTAAAAAATGGTCACTTCCCTGTGATCTAGAGCGTGGCCAGCCTCTGAATGGACTAAAAAAGAAACCATAGAGGTAGCATGGCTAGTGTTCTAGTCTTCTGATTTTGTGACCAGGTTAAATACCATAAGGTGTTTTTTTCCCTCCCTTTCATAATTTTTTAATCACGACTTCGAAATTCACCCGGTTTTGAAAATGGGTACCCGTATACTCTGATTTTATGTACAAAAGTAGATTCCGACGATATCGTCTATAAACGTGCAGTTCTATTTGTCTGTCTTTCTGTCTGTCCATCCGTCCTTCCGTCTGTCCGTCCGTCCGTCCTTCCGTCTGTCCATCCGTCCTTCCGTCTGTCCGTCCTTTCCGTCCGTCTGTTCGTCCGTCCGTCTGTCTGTCCTTCCGTCTGTCTGTCTGTCCTTCCGTCTGTCTGTCTGTCTGTCTATCCGTCCGTCTGTCTGTCTATCCGTCCGTCTGTCCATCCGTCCTTCCGTCTGTCCGTCCTTCCGCCTATCCGTCTGTCTATCTGTCCGTCCGTCCGTCCATCTGTCTGTCCGTCCGTCTGTCTAAAGATGGCATAAAAGTTAGATATTCTAGACTCTCCATGTCTGATAGACTTTGCAATAAAGTATCAGACCTTGCACCAGAACCCGCACCGAATCTCACTGTCTATCACTGTGCTGGACAAACTTCTCAACCTCCACAATAGAGTTCATGCCTGCTCTTGTTACCTCTCGACTCAATATTCTTTTTACTGCTTCTCTAATTCAGCCTCTTCTTCATTTACCACCTGGTTCCAATTTGCTTTGAGATCATCCTGTTGTTTCTTCTCATTACATGACTAATATATCCCCCACCTTTCCTTTTTCATTATAGATGATATTTTTAATGTTTTGCCATTTTTCTTATTTCTGCACTAGACTTGAATTCACCCCATGGTATACGAAGTATTTTCCTCAGGTATTTGTTTCATTTCACGTCCGCCAGCTTTTACCTCTGACGAAGCCCCTAGAGAATAGGAACTGAATTTTGCGTGTTAATCCATTTTCCCCTGGGGATTCCAAAAAAGGGCATGTTGTGTAATACTCTCAGTTGGCTTCCGCAGTGTGTGTCCTATCCAGCGCCATCGTCTTCGCGGTATCTCTTTATCCACTGGTATTGAGTTCAACTACTGATTTGAAAAGACCGTACTTTGTGCCTGTGTTCCGTTAATGTATTTAAGTGATGCTGGTCCTTGAATATTTCATGTTGGTCTGTGCGGCTGTCGGTGTGGGAGGGGTGAGAGAGTGGTGTTCTTGCAATATGTAGGGAAGTAGAAGTGAGAGGGAAAGGTAAGAAAGGCAGAGGGATAAGGAGAAATGAGAAAGACGGAGTGTGTCAGACGCGTCGAAGTTTTTAACGGAAAAGAATAAGAATAAGAAATTAGGCATGCCCGAAGATAGACAGACAGGATAGATGGAAACACGCGGACAGATAGATAATGACAGACAAATATAATCTACTAAGAGACAGACAAAACCCAGCCTTAAATGGATACCGGTTTTTTTTTCTGGGAAAGTAAAGCGGTACGGGCGTAATACCGACCACATTACCCCAAAAATCATGTGCTGAAAGTCTGTAAAATTTATGGTCACTAACACCATAATCCCTATACGCCACTTGGCGTGACGGGGGATCTTTACTTTATTTTTTACTTAACAGACAGACAAAGAGAGACGGTCAGGGTGAAACAAAACAGATAGAGACACGGTCTGGCATCGTTTCATTATTCAGGAGCTCAAGTCGTCGAGTACGGTGGAGTGACAGTGATCCATAGTCGACTGCATGAACAAGAATTGATCAAGACCACAAGTAGTATACAAGGGTCCAACTTATCTTTAAAATATAAACAAAACATATCTTTATCTAATTTGTTGTGTTGCTTGCTTAGCCCTTTACAACTGATTTTATCGTAATCCCCACTACAATGGTACGTCTTACTACATAAGCTAACAAGAGCTGTCCCTTCGTACTCTAGTTTAAAAAGCCCGGGCGTTCGTTTGGTGTATGCTTTAACACCCTTACAGTTTATACAGTCTGTCTTGCTAGTATGTGCATCGCTCCATGGGTGTATGGAGGTCGCCTAGTGTGTAATAAGGGCTGTATAGGGGTCGGCTAGTATGTCGTGATGGGTGTACGGAGGTCGTCTAGTGTGTCATATTGGGTGTATAGAGGGCGTTTAGTGTGTCATGATGGTTGTATAGGGGTCGTCTAGTGTGTCATGATGGTTGTATAGGGGTCGTCTAGTGTGTCATGATGGTTGTATAGGGGTCGTCTAGTGTGTCATGATGGTTGTATAGGGGTCGTCTAGTGTGCCGTGATGGGTGCACGGAGGTCGTCTAGTGTGTCATATTGGGTGTATAGAGGGCGTTTAGTGTGTCATGATGGTTGTATAGGGATCGTCTAGTGTGTCATGATGGTTGTATAGGGGTCGTCTAGTGTGCCATGATGGGTACATGGAGGTCGGCTAGTATGTCGTGATGGGTGTACGGAGGTCGTCTAGTGTGTCATATTGGGTGTATAGAGGGCGTTTAGTGTGTCATGATGGTTGTATAGGGGTCGTCTAGTGTGTCATGATGGTTGTATAGGGGTCGTCTAGTGTGCCATGATGGGTACATGGAGGTCGGCTAGTATGTCGTGATGGGTGTACGGAGGTCGTCTAGTGGGGTATGATGGTTGTATGGAGGTCGTCTAGTGTGTCATATTGGGTGTATAGAGGGCGTCTAGTGTGTCATGAGGGGTGTATGTAGGTCGTTTAGTGTATCGTGAGAGGTGTATGGAGGTCGTCTACTGTGTCGTGAGGGGTGTATGGAGGTCATCTGGTGTGGTATGTGGGGTGTATGGAGGTCATCTAGTGTGATATAAGGCTGTATGCCGGGCGTCTAGTGTGACATGAGGGCTGTATACCGGTCGCCTAGTGTGGCATGAGGGCTGTATGGCGGTTGTCTGGTATATCATACTTTAATCAACCAATAAGAAAAATGAAGGAACATTACATTCAACATTACTTATCTTAACTACTTTACATCAATACAGTTGAATAACGTGTTATCGTTAAGTCTTACCATACTTTAAGAGAAAACAATCCAACTTACAGTATAAAATATAGTCTCAATCATCTATACTGAATATAACCTATTATCGATAACCCTTAACATACTTTAAGAGAAAACAAGCCAACTTACGGTGCAAAACTCCGCTAGACTGAAGTGTAGTATGACCTTCCTTGAATCAACCAAACTTATAACGCCGTCTAGTTTAAATATAGCCTGGTAAGAAATGAATAAATTAGCCAATCAGCGAGTGACTATGCCAACATCGACTGATACCTGGATCAACCAATCAGAGAAGAGTATTAGTATAGGAGGCGGAGCAAAGAAATGACTGACAAGTGGATTAACCAATCAGAGAAGTGCGTTAGCCCAAGCGTAGGTAGTGGCTGTCGGGTCAGCAGTGGGGGAAAAATATTGGGTGGTGGATTACTTGAACTCGTTTTGACCCTGAGGCAATTCCAGAAGAGTTCTATGACCTCATTTTGACCGCTGAAGGCTTTAATACCAATGTTTTCCACTTCAACGAACGACATACATCATTAAAGGTGATTACTTCAGCTCATAGACTTTGGAGTTCCATATCTTTATCACTTGATTGAATGACAGACAACAGTAAAGATGATCATTTCAGGTAAGAAAACTTAGTTCCAAACCCTAAAATTTCTACTCATAGTCACAAACTTTGATGCAAAACCCTAACAATTTAGTCCCAAAGTGATACTAGTTCGACACGACAGTCGTAAATGTTATATGCAAAGTCCAAAAGTTTGTCAAAAAGACAACCTTAACTCAAAATAGTTAGACACAAAGCCCAACAATTTATATGCAAAGTCTAAAAAGTTACTCCAAAAGACAACTAATGTAACACTTAACCCCAAAATTTCGTCGCATAACCAAACAGTTGAACTCAAAAGCCTAAAAATTTAGTCCCAAAGTGATACTAGTTCGACATAAAAGTCGTAAATGTTATGCAAAGACCAAAAGTTTGTCAAAAAGACAACCTTAACTCAAAATAGTTAGACACAAAGCCCAATAATTTATATGCAAAGTCCAAAAAGTTACTCCAAAAGACAACTAATGTAACACTTAACCCCAAAATTTCGTCTCGTAACCAAAAAGTTGAACTCAAAACCCTAAAAATTTAGTCCCAAAGTGATACTAGTTCGACACAAAAGTCGTAAATGTTATATGCAAATCCAAAATTTTGTCATAAAGACAACCCAAACTCAAAATAGTTAGACACAAAGCCCAACGATTTATATGCAAAGTCCAAAAAATTTACTCCAAAAGACAACTAATATAACAACAAGCCCTAAAATTTCGTCGCGTAACCAAAAAGTTGAACTCAAAACCCTACAAAATTTAAACCCAAAGGCAAAATAGTTAGACACGAAAGACCAAATAGTTATATTCAAAGTCCAAAAGTTTGTCAAAAAGACAACCCAAACTCAAAAGTTTGTCAAAAAGACAACCCAAACTCAAAATAGTTAGACATGAAAGGTCAAAAAGGTATACTCAAAGTCCAAAATGTTACTTCAAAAGACAACTAATATAACAACAAGCCCCAAAACTTCGTCTCATAACCAAAAAGTTGAACTCAAAACCCTAAAAAGTGTCCACTTATCAACCAAAGTCTTTAATACAGCTGAGAAAACCCTAATAAATAATTACAATTTACTAAAAATGTTGCCCTTGATGATAGTTGCGACTGTGTCTAAATCATTATTGAAAATATTCATAGAACTCTAGTTAAAAACCAAACACACTAAAACACCACATTGAAAGAATGAACTTAAAGTTCACGCCCCTGTCACAACTCTGCTAAGAAAAGTACTGCAAAGCATGAAAGTTATGTCCCCTGCTATAACTCTACTAAACGAAAGTATTACCAAACACGTAGGTTACACTCCTACCATAACCCACTAAGAAAAACAAGATTTTGCTTAAAATTCCACATTTATGATTGTTACGCCCCTTGTCCCTTTATGAGGGGGCGCCCATGAAACTGTTAGAAATAGTAAATTTAACCTAGTGGCATACCCCAGATGTTATATTAGACACCCCCATAGCAAAAATTTACTTAAAACGCACTTTTATGGTGGTTACGCCCCTTGACCCTTTATGAGGGAACGCGCATGAAACTGTTAGAAATAGTAAGTTTACACTCTAGGGTTACTCCAAACTTTACATTAGACACCCCCATAGCAAAAATTTGCTTAAAAGTCACTTTTATGGTTGTTACTCCCCTTGAGCCTTTATGAGGGGACGCCCATGAAACTGTTAAAAATAGTAAATTTAACCTCTAGGCTTACCCCAAACTTTATATTTAGCATCCCCGTATCAAGAAGTTACATAAAAACTACTTTTGAAATTACTACCCCTGTACCCATTTTTGGCGGTTACGCCCATGAAACTGTTAAAAATCGTAAATTTAACATATAGACATACCCCAAACTTTATATTAAACATCCCAGTATCAAGAATTTACATAAAAATCACTTTTGAAATTACTACCCCTGTACCCATTTTTGGCGGTTACGCCCATGAAACTGTTAAAAATAGTCAATTTAACATCTAGACATACCCCAAACTTTATATTAAGCATCCCCGTATCAAGAATTTACATAAAAACAACTTTTGAAATTACTACCCCTGTACCCATTTTTGGCGGTTACGCCCATGAAACTGTTAAAAATAGTAAATTTAACATATAGACATACCCCAAACTTTATATTAAGCATCCCCGTATCAAGAATTTACATAAAAACAACTTTTGAAATTACTACCCCTGTACCCATTTTTGGCGGTTACGCCCATGAAACTGTTAAAAATAGTCAATTTAACATCTAGACATACCCCAAACTTTATATTAAGCATCCCCGTATCAAGAATTTACATAAAAACACCTTTTGAAATTACTACCCCTGTACCCATTTTTGGCGGTTACGCCCATGAAATCGATAAAAAATTGAAAGTTAACCTATTGGTATACCTCAAACATAATATTTGACACGCCCATGTATCAAATTTACCTGAAAAATCAATCAAAAATTAGTAGTATAGTATGTCAATTAGGACCGTGGAATGTACTTCCAGAAGCACCTAAATCCTTATATAAATAGTCTACCCGTACATTGAAGCACATTTTTTGGTGCGGTTTTTCCTTATATGAGAGTCTTCATTTTTCCTTATATGAGAGTCTACATTTTTCCTTATAGTCTATCCATCCTAAGTGCCAATCTATACTACTAATTTTTGATTGATTTTTCAGGTAAATTTGATACATGGGCGTGTCAAATATTATGTTTGAGGTATACCAATAGGTTAACTTTCAATTTTTTATCGATTTCATGGGCGTAACCGCCAAAAATGGGTACAGGGGTAGTAATTTCAAAAGTGATTTTTATGTAAATTCTTGATATGGGGATGACTAAAATGAAGTTTGGGGTATGTCTAGATGTTAAATTGACTATTTTTAACAGTTTCATGGGCGTAACCGCCAAAAATGGGTACAGGGGTAGTAATTTCAAAAGGTGTTTTTATGTAAATTCTTGATACGGGGATGCTTAATATAAAGTTTGGGGTATGTCTAGATGTTAAATTGACTATTTTTAACAGTTTCATGGGCGTAACCGCCAAAAATGGGTACAGGGGTAGTAATTTCAAAAGTTGTTTTTATGTAAATTCTTGATACGGGGATGCTTAATATAAAGTTTGGGGTATGTCTATATGTTAAATTTACTATTTTTAACAGTTTCATGGGCGTAACCGCCAAAAATGGGTACAGGGGTAGTAATTTCAAAAGTTGTTTTTATGTAAATTCTTGATACGGGGATGCTTAATATAAAGTTTGGGGTATGTCTAGATGTTAAATTGACTATTTTTAACAGTTTCATGGGCGTAACCGCCAAAAATGGGTACAGGGGTAGTAATTTCAAAAGTGATTTTTATGTAAATTCTTGATACTGGGATGCTTAATATAAAGTTTGGGGTATGTCTATATGTTAAATTTACTATTTTTAACAGTTTCATGGGCGTCCCCTCATAAAGGCTCAAGGGGAGTAACAACCATAAAAGTGACTTTTAAGCAAATTTTTGCTATGGGGGTGTCTAATGTAAAGTTTGGAGTAACCCTAGAGTGTAAATTTACTGTTTCTAACAGTTTCATGCGCGTTCCCTCATAAAGGGTCAAGGGGCGTAACCACCATAAAAGTGCGTTTTAAGTAAATTTTTGCTATGGGGGTGTCTAATATAACATCTGGGGTATGCCACTAGGTTAAATTTACTATTTCTAACAGTTTCATGGGCGCCCCCTCATAAAGGGACAAGGGGCGTAACAATCATAAATGTGGAATTTTAAGCAAAATCTTGTTTTTCTTAGTGGGTTATGGTAGGAGTGTAACCTACGTGTTTGGTAATACTTTCGTTTAGTAGAGTTATAGCAGGGGACATAACTTTCATGCTTTGCAGTACTTTTCTTAGCAGAGTTGTGACAGGGGCGTGAACTTTAAGTTCATTCTTTCAATGTGGTGTTTTAGTGTGTTTGGTTTTTACTAGAGTTCTATGAATATTTTCAATAATGATTTAGACACAGTCGCAACTATCATCAAGGGCAACATTTTTAGTAAATTGTAATTATTTATTAGGGTTTTCTCAGCTGTATTAAAGACTTTGGTTGATAAGTGGACACTTTTTAGGGTTTTGAGTTCAACTTTTTGGTTATGAGACGAAGTTTTGGGGCTTGTTGTTATATTAGTTGTCTTTTGAAGTAACATTTTGGACTTTGAGTATGCCTTTTTGACCTTTCATGTCTAACTATTTTGAGTTTGGGTTGTCTTTTTGACAAACTTTTGAGTTTGGGTTGTCTTTTTGACAAACTTTTGGACTTTGAATATAACTATTTGGTCTTTCGTGTCTAACTATTTTGCCTTTGGGTTTAAATTTTGTAGGGTTTTGAGTTCAACTTTTTGGTTACGCGACGAAATTTTAGGGCTTGTTGTTATATTAGTTGTCTTTTGGAGTAACTTTTTTGGACTTTGCATATAAATTGTTGGGCTTTGTGTCTAACTATTTTGAGTTTGGGTTGTCTTTTTGACAAACTTTTGGTCTTTGCGTAAAATATTTACGACTTTTGTGTCGAACTAGTATCACTTTGGGCCTAAATTTTTAGGGTTTTGAGTTCAACTTTTTGGTTATGAGACGAACTTTTTGTGAATTGGTGTTACATTATTTGTCTTTTGGAGTAACATTTTGGACTTTGCATATAAATCGTTGGGCTTTGTGTCTAACTATTTTGAGTTTGGGTTGTCTTTATGACAAAATTTTGGATTTGCATATAACATTTACGACTTTTGTGTCGAACTAGTATCACTTTGGGACTAAATTTTTAGGGTTTTGAGTTCAACTTTTTGGTTACGAGACGAAATTTTGGGGTTAAGTGTTACATTAGTTGTCTTTTGGAGTAACTTTTTGGACTTTGCATATAAATTATTGGGCTTTGTGTCTAACTATTTTGAGTTAAGGTTGTCTTTTTGACAAACTTTTGGTCTTTGCATAAACATTTACGACTTTTATGTCGAACTAGTATCACTTTGGGACTAAATTTTTAGGCTTTTGAGTTCAACTGTTTGGTTATGCGACGAAATTTTGGGGTTAAGTGTTACATTAGTTGTCTTTTGGAGTAACTTTTTAGACTTTGCATATAAATTGTTGGGCTTTGTGTCTAACTATTTTGAGTTAAGGTTGTCTTTTTGACAAACTTTTGGACTTTGCATATAACATTTACGACTGTCGTGTCGAACTAGTATCACTTTGGGACTAAATTGTTAGGGTTTTGCATCAAAGTTTGTGACTATGAGTAGAAATTTTAGGGTTTGGAACTAAGTTTTCTTACCTGAAATGATCATCTTTACTGTTGTCTGTCATTCAATCAAGTGATAAAGATATGGAACTCCAAAGTCTAAGAGCTGAAGTAATCACCTTTAATGATGTATGTCGTTCGTTGAAGTGGAAAACATTGGTATTAAAGCCTTCAGCGGTCAAAATGAGGTCATAGAACTCTTCTGGAATTGCCTCAGGGGTCAAAACGAGTTCAAGTAATCCACCACCCAACATTTTTCCCCCACTGCTGACCCGACAGCCACTACCTACGCTTGGGCTAACGCACTTCTCTGATTGGTTAATCCACTTGTCAGTCATTTCTTTGCTCCGCCTCCTATACTAATACTCTTCTCTGATTGGTTGATCCAGGTATCAGTCGATGTTGGCATAGTCACTCGCTGATTGGCTAATTTATTCATTTCTTATCAGGCTATATTTAAACTAGACGGCGTTATAAGTTTGGTTGATTCAAGGAAGGTCATACTACACTTCAGTCTAGCGGAGTTTTGCACCGTAAGTTGGCTTGTTTTCTCTTAAAGTATGTTAAGGGTTATCGATAATAGGTTATATTCAGTATAGATGATTGAGATTATATTTTATACTGTAAGTTGGATTGTTTTCTCTTAAAGTATGGTAAGACTTAACGATAACACGTTATTCAACTGTATTGATGTAAAGTAGTTAAGATAAGTAATGTTGAATGTAATGTTCCTTCATTTTTCTTATTGGTTGATTAAAGTATGATATACCAGACAACCGCCATACAGCCCTCATGCCACACTAGGCGACCGGTATACAGCCCTCATGTCACACTAGACGCCCGGCATACAGCCTTATATCACACTAGATGACCTCCATACACCCCACATACCACACCAGATGACCTCCATACACCCCTCACGACACAGTAGACGACCTCCATACACCTCTCACGATACACTAAACGACCTACATACACCCCTCATGACACACTAGACGCCCTCTATACACCCAATATGACACACTAGACGACCTCCATACAACCATCATACCCCACTAGACGACCTCCGTACACCCATCACGACATACTAGCCGACCTCCATGTACCCATCATGGCACACTAGACGACCCCTATACAACCATCATGACACACTAGACGACCCCTATACAACCATCATGACACACTAAACGCCCTCTATACTCCCATTTGACACACTAGACAACCTCCGTACACCCATCACGACATACTAGCCGACCTCCATTGACCCAATATGACACACTAGACAACCTCCGTACACCCATCACGACATACTAGCCGACCTCCATTGACCCATCACGGCACACTAGACGACCCCTATACAACCATCATGACACACTAGACGATCCCTATACAACCATCATGACACACTAAACGCCCTCTATACACCCAATATGACACACTAGACGACCTCCGTACACCCATCACGGCACACTAGACGACCCCTATACAACCATCATGACACACTAGACGACCCCTATACAACCATCATGACACACTAGACGACCCCTATACAACCATCATGACACACTAGACGACCCCTATACAACCATCATGACACACTAAACGCCCTCTATACACCCAATATGACACACTAGACGACCTCCGTACACCCATCACGACATACTAGCCGACCCCTATACAGCCCTTATTACACACTAGGCGACCTCCATACAACCATGGAGCGATGCACATACTAGCAAGACAGACTGTATAAACTGTAAGGGTGTTAAAGCATACACCAAACGAACGCCCGGGCTTTTTAAACTAGAGTACGAAGGGACAGCTCTTGTTAGCTTATGTAGTAAGACGTACCATTGTAGTGGGGATTACGATAAAATCAGTTGTAAAGGGCTAAGCAAGCAACACAACAAATTAGATAAAGATATGTTTTTAGAGGTTCTCGCCACGCAAAAGGCCAAGGGTGGGAAAAATGTAGGTTTCAAAGTCTTAAATAATTCCATATTTTCCTACAGTCAAACAAGAAATGCTCTTTCCTATTTCTATATAAAAAGAAAGGTAGCTGATGATAACGTCTCGACAACTCCTCTAGATATTTAACTCTTTACACTACCAGCTTAGACTACCCAGCAATCTCTAACAGTTTCACCCCTTATGATTCATTTATGACACAACGCTAAGCAGACACCCAACTACCTATCTATAAATAAATGTTATCCATGTACTATATATTGACTCACTGTACTGAATGTTTTTGTAATGTTATATAATATCAATGTATGTTATACACCTATTGAGATAATAAAAGAATAAAATATATCTTTGTCTTCTGTTTTATATTGATTGTTTGTCACTGATGTTGTATAATCTACTAACCTGTCACTGTCGATCAAGAGCTCCAAAGCCAGGGCACACCAGACATAAACAGGTCACTTCCGGGGTCACCGGGCCTAGAGGTCAACATCCGACCACGAAATGTCACGGTCAACTCCCCCTGTCTAGCGTGTACATTAGGCGCGCCGCGCGCCTACTATATATCTTTGTTAATTTAGCGCCTAAATGCGACTTAGTTGGACCCTTGTATACTACTACCACACTCTACCTCCCTAAAGTGGTTACAGACTAAATAATCAACTATCCAACCTCGCACGGGTCGGGAGGGAAGGCAACCAGGTACCTAAAAAATTCCTAAATTAAAGCGGATGTGTTGGGTCGAGAAGGTGTGAGTACCACATCTTGTGAGCCACGATATAACGCAATTACACCCACTTTGCGTTCTTTTAATTCCTGGCAGGGCACTGTTTGGTCTCGAAACAGAGAGGTTGTGAGTTCAAATCCTGGCTGCACCAGTTATTTTTATTTGTGATTTCTCTTTGCGGCAACCCACCCCTGGTCTCAGCAGCGAGGCCCGGCTTGAAGCCTCAGTTAATCATCAACGGGAAAAATATGAGTACCTCAGAAGAAGGAGTTATCTGCCTGTTCGGCGAGAGACCCCTGTGCACACGGCTGTCAGGGAAAAACGGATTAACACTCAAATATCAGTTTCTAGTTTCGTGGGACTTCGCATCAGTTTCTAGTTTCGTGGGACTTCGCCAGGGACGAAAGTTGACGAATGCAAACCAAAAAAAATTGTCATTGAAGAGGTAAGTAAAGTAACCCCGTCACGCCAAGTGGCGTATAGGGAATATGGTGTTAGTGACCATACATTTTACAGACCTTCAGCACGATTTTTGGGGTAATGTGGTCGGTATTACGCCCGTGCTGCTTTACTTTCCCAGAAAAAATCCGGTACCCATTTAATGCTGGGTGAACCCGGAGCCGTCGGTTGGAATCGAACCCTACCCCTTGTCCGTAGTAGTCCAGTTCACTAACCACTGAGCTATCGCGGCTCCCACTAATTTTTAGGGAATTAGTAAAACCCAGGTGTCCTCGCCAGGGTACGAACCGTTGCCGTGGTAAGCCAACCGCCTATCGATTGCGCTAACCGGACACCCTTCATTTCACAGTAATTGTTCATAATTAAGCTACCTGTCGCTTCAGTTAAAATAGCTGTAGTTGACGTATCTCACATAACAATGACATTGACGTTAGCCGTAGCGATAGTGTAATAATCAGGGGATACAACTCGACCGTGACCCCATTTTTCTTGCAGCTCGTGTTCCCGGTGAAATGTTTCCTCATGAATATTCATGTGCGGTCTATTTAAATTATTTTAAAAAGTTTCACAATTTTGCGTAATTACACCAGTAGAACAAGTCAGTGTTTGTACCAATGAGATGTTTTCAAAATCACCATCTCGGGTTGCGTGTTCCTTTGCAGAACGTTACACTCATCGCAGCCCTTCTGAAATAATCTCAGTCCCTTTGATGTCTTCAAGCCACCTTCTTCTTGGTCTGCCCTTGGCTCGTCTCCTTGAAACCATGCCTTTTATTATTGTTTGTTTTCCTCCAGCCCAGTGTGTCTTTCGATGTGGCCGTAGTATTTAATTTCCTCTGTAAGATGAACTGTGTGTATCAGAGGTGGACAACCTACGGCCCGCTTGCCAAATCCGGTCCGCCAACTTATTTTGACCGACGCTTATGTGGTGAATAA
The DNA here is from genome assembly GCA_032433765.1 of Megaustenia siamemsis. Classification (NCBI taxonomy): domain Eukaryota; kingdom Metazoa; phylum Mollusca; class Gastropoda; order Stylommatophora; family Ariophantidae; genus Megaustenia; species Megaustenia siamemsis. The sequence continues at coordinate 29,639,643 of JAVIAB010000107.1, forward strand.
GATTTTTAAAACTCACTTTTTCTGTCACATCCGTCCATTATTTATTTTGTTCTTTATCTTCTACAGATAATTTGTTGTAATGTCTCTATTGTTGTAATTTCTACATTGTTGTGATGACTCCATTGTTGTGATTTGGGGTGCGGGTGCTATTCATTGCTCCCCATAACGTCTTCTTGATTTTCGGAGTCTTATCCAATGGGCACTTCTTCACATGCGTCATATGACGTTCTACGCTCTAGTATCATCACCCACACTTTGTTCTTCAAAATCTTCTCCCCTACTAGTTTGACATTCATATAGTGGGTAATGTCCCCTGACTTTCTTATATAGAAAGGTCCACTTGTCTGCGTCGTCTTTTTAAATGGGATCAACTCGTGTCTTTGGGTCCGCAGTGATGTATTTGTTGATCTTTTTAGCTGTGTTCTTTGTAATCAGGGACAGACATTGTAGCGTGCCTTTAGCCTTCTTTTCTTTGTTAAGATGCTGGATGATGACAACAATTTGTTGACTCTGCAACTATTGTTTCCGTGCAGTCCCTCCACGTATGTGATCTGTGTCTGCACGGTGGAGTGCTCCTCTCTCGCCATCTCTCTAAAGCATCCCCCATGTGAAACTCTAAGGCTGGAATTTCCATTTGGTTTCTTTGCTTGGAAGTTGAGGACGCCCCTGATACACAAACTTTAGTCAAAGCAAAGCATAAACGATGAAGGTCTGTGAGTGCGCTCTGGGGACACATGCGACTTCCCGTACCGGTCTAAAATAAATACATTTTTAATATTCCAAGATGCAAGAGTCTGAAAGAAAATCAGGATATTTAAACAAAACTGCAATAAAGAAAACGTAGTCTTTATCAGTAACTATAGTGTTAAAAAAAAAACAAGTAAAAGAACAAGAGTTCTTAAATGTTATGTAGAGCCAGTTGGGATGTGAATCATAGACAATAGGACCACAGACAAGAAAATCATTGGAGTCTGTAGAAATGTGGTTTTACAGAAGAATGTTGAGAATACCATGGACAGCTATGAAGAGTAATAAAAACGTTCTGAAAGAGGCCAAAGCAAAAAGAGAGCTAATTTCCAATATTAGGAAGAAACAATCATCATTTTTTGGCCATGTAATGAGTAGAGCACAGCTGGAATATATTGTAACAACTGGAAAAATTTAGAGAAGAAGAGATAGAGGGAAGCAAGAGAAAAGATATCATACAGCTTAAGAGAATGGTTTGGCAGGAGGTCAACAACAGAAATGATAAATTACTGTCGAGATCGAAAGTTGTGGACAGATAGTGTTAAAAGTCAACAAAAATGAAATTGAAGGCTATTCAGTTTCATGCCCTCTGTAACCCGTAACCCTCGTCATATTTTCTAGATTTCTACAGCTCGACATCTCAATATATCTTTGGCCCCATCTTCTTTTTTATAAAAGTGAAATAGCGTGCAGCATATTTTCTTAAAAGGTTGTGTCCCTTTAATTTGAGTAATAAGAAATATTACCTCCCATATTATGATTATATAACATTTTATCGGAGTCTAAAGTACATGTATATATGAACCTCTCGTCCAGAGACCGACTCCATGTGACACAGACCCCTACCTCTCTGGGTAATGAGATGTATTGTTTAAAGATCTCTTTGATATCGGCGAGAAGGCCACCTGTAGTATGACTTTCTTACATCAGTTTGAATTACTTCCCTTCTCTAATCATTCTGTTAGCATACCTTTCTTTCTGCCCATTTGTATTTAATTATTCTTGTGAACTTCATTTTTGCTGAATAATCTACCTACATACCAGCACATCAGGTAGCCGCGATAGCTCAGTGGTTAGTGAACTGGACTACAAAGGAGAAGAGGTAGAGTTCGATCCCAACCGACGGCTTCCGGGTTCACTCAGCCTTTAATGGGTACCGGATTTTTTTCTGTGAATGTAAAGATGAACGGGCGTAATACCGACCACATTACCCCAAAAATTATGTGCTGAAGGTCTGTAAAATTTATGGTCACTAACACCATATTCCCTATACGCCACTTGGCGTGACGGGGCTCTTTACTTTACTCTCTCCACTTGGCGTGACGGGGCTCTTTACTTTACTCTCTCCACTTGGCGTGACGGGGCTCTTTACTTTACTCTCTCCACTAGGCGTGACGGGGCTCTTTACTTTACTCTCTCCACTAGGCGTGACGGGGCTCTTTACTTTACTCTCTCCACTTGACGTGACCGGGGTACTTTACTTTACTCTCTCCACTAGGCGTGACGGGGCTCTTTACTTTACTCTCTCCACTTGGCGTGACGGGGCTCTTTACTTTACTCTCTCCACTTGGCGTGACCGGGGTACTTTACTTTACTCTCTCCACTTGGCGTGACCGGGGTACTTTACTTTACTCTCTCCACTAGGCGTGACGGGGCTCTTTACTTTACTCTCTCCACTAGGCGTGACGGGGCTCTTTACTTTACTCTCTCCACTTGGCGTGACCGGGGTACTTTACTTTACTCTCTCCACTAGGCGTGACGGGGCTCTTTACTTTACTCTCTCCACTTGGCGTGACGGGGCTCTTTACTTTACTCTCTCCACTAGGCGTGACCGGGGTACTTTACTTTTTTATACCAACAAATCAGCCTTCCGAACTTATCCTCACATCGGTCTATGGATTCATCTATTACTTTTTGTCACTGTTTATTTTTATTACAATAACTCCATCCCCCACATCCCCCACTCTCTCTCTCTCTCTCTCTCTCTCTCTCTCTCTCTCTCTGTCATTTCTGTCAACTTCACTCGTCCTCTCCTAAACAAACATTATCTCTCCAATTTTTCCTTATTGACTTATATTCTCTATCCCTCTCTATCTTTCAACTATAACATAAGGAAACACAGATAAACATAAACACGTTCAATCATCGACTGATATGCTACAGTTTCCAATTTTTATGACTGCTACTTCAGAGAAAGTGCTACTTCGGAGAAGTCCTAATCATTGTTCAGAGAATTCCTCCGATGACAGCCAATCAGTCAAGCCACTCTGCTATCACCTTTGCCACATACACACACATACACATAATTACACAATAACCTCCCCACATCCTCACAATTTCATGTGACCTTGCCCCAGATCTTAAAACAGGCACATTCCGGTTTCGTATTTTATTTTAATCCACGATAACTGCATGCTGTTTATCTCGCAATAACAGATTTGACATTATTAAGTTGCGTTATAGAGATAGTCAGTGATTGCTTTAGATTGTGGTCAATTATCAGAATTGACAGAAAATAATGGAGACTGAATAATGGATGGATAGCAGATTGTTGGTTGATTTTTCTTCTTCTCATCATGTGAGCCATTTCTCTGTAGAATAGAGGAAGGACGGAATAGAGGTGATTGAACTGGTCGACTGGAGGATGTGACGCATCGGTAATACAAGAGCTGTATTTGGTTACCGACTCATAACTGACTATTTGCAGTCTTCTTCTTCTGCTGCGATCATGACTCTGTCAGAGTAGGATTCCGGATTCTCTCACAAAGGCAGCTGTCTGTTTAAGTTACATGTTAGAACGTTGCAGTGTGTTCCGCGCCATTGGCCCAGTGCATCCGATTTCTGCCAGCATTTTATTTAGGTTTGCTTTCCATAGCATTTGATTGTCCCCAATCTTCCTGCAAGGCAGCAGATTGTCTTTTCTGTAAGGGGATTCTGCCCTTCGATGGTAGACCCTCCCAGGTTTACGAGCACCATTTGCCCGGTCTTTGTGTAGTTGTAGTTAGGTTCTACAATAAAAATTAGCTGACCAAGATCCTGCTCCACTTGCACACAGTTGTTAATGTTGACGTAGTGCCACGAGTTGGTGCGAGCTGGGTGCGCTCATTGGTGCGAGCTGGGTGCGCTCATTGGTGCGAGCTGGGTGCGCTCATTGAAGTAGCTGGTCGTAATGACTTTCTTGACATTTCTGGGACTTACTGGAGAAGTTGGAGTTAGCTTAGTCCCTGGTTATACTGGGAAACTACTAGTCCAGCCCAGAAGTACTGTAACACTAGGATATGATTATGGTTAGTCCAAGGCCCCAGTATCACTGCAAACGAATTAAAATCCATAATTGTTCAACCGCCCGTGCCAGTGGAATCATCCGAATTAAAACTCATCTCATTGAAGGATCCAAAAAATAAAGGCATCTGCGGTCCCCATTATAGCAGCAACAGCACATGCCAAAAGACATAAGGCCAATCGGCACCGAAAGTGAACGCGGCTGGACTATTCTTCGTCATACTATATCATTATTCATCGTAAGCAATCAGAATATCGAAACGCAATATGGATGAAACACACAGCTCATGGTGTGCACAGAGCACTAAACTCAGTAGCTCCGGCAGCAAGCCGGACTTGGAATATGAGGAAACAGCAACAAAGAACACTTTTCATACTGTGCCTGTATGGCTCCTACCGCCTATCCGCCATATCGATCGGAAGTTCTAGATCTTCTATATCAGTAAGAGTTACAACTACAGCGAACACGGCGATTCTGGCTTCTGATAGCCAGCCTGTTTTGACGCAGACTGTTAACGGAAAAGACCACTTTGAGATAGAACTGCTAGGTCTTGGTCAGCTGATGGTGCGCCGACCCTTCTAGTGTGATCATAGATGGCAGGCTCATAAGCTCACCCACTTGCAAGCGGTGCCTCTGGAATCAGACTAGAGAGTCTAGCCAAGCGAGTGAAGTGCAAGAACAAACCGATACTCACAATTCCTCGACTGATGTCGGATGTATATGTCCGTAGCAACACACAATATACGTTTTACCAATGTGATGTGGTCGGTATCACGACAGGCCGCCTTTACCTCAGAAAAATCTTTACTGTCCATTTATAGAGGCTGAGTAAATCCCCAATGTCAATATAAGCGAAAAAGAAAGTTCATCGGTGCTATATAGAACCAATTCTGCCCTATGGAAGCGAATCATGGACAGTAGACAATCAATTGAAAAGACGATTAGAGGCCACAGAGACGAATTTCTGAGAAAACTGTTGAAAGCTTCCTGGACAGCTAAAAAGACCAATGAGAAAATTCTCAAAGAGGCCAACGCAAAAAGGAAGCTCCTAAAAACATCAAAAAGAAACAATCAACATTTTCCGAGCACATAATGAGAAGAGAAAAGGTGGAATACTTGGTTATAACTGGCAAAATAAGGAAAGAGAGATCGCGGACGACAAAGAGAAAAAAACTGGATAGCTTGGTGTCATGGCATGGAAAACAGTCAACAACAGAACTGATACGATACACTGTAGATAGAAGAAATTGGAAGGACATGATCATCTACGCCAAATTGTATGCAACATGATGATGAGTTAACCCCAAATCCTTGTTGATTCATCGAGGCTCGCCTAAAATCTGTAGGTCTGCGTTTCTCTATTATGTCTCAAAAGCGGAAGAGTGGGTGGCAGAATCGATAACTTGTCGGGCTTCACATCACAAGAAAGAGTGGGTGGCAGAATCGATAACTTGTCGGGCTTCAAGCCACGAGAATGCAGTTCGAACCCAGGTAGGGTCAAAAAAGTTTTTTTTTCGGGGGGGGGGGGGGGGGGGGGGGGGGGGAGGGGGGGGGGGGGTGTGAAATAAAAACTCACACCCAGACACCTCGTGGCGACTGCACTGTATGAACAGCCAATAAATCCCTTCGGCAGACCCCAGTCATGGGGAAATGCCAACAAGACATAACAATGTCAAAAGCTCTTTGACAAGTCTTCAGCCAAGACATCTTCATAGTTCCCTTTAGCCGTCCATGGTAATCATAATTTTTTTTTTTTTTTTTGCTGGAAAAAAAACTCCTCCTGGTCCAAAAACCAAATTCTTAAATGATCTCCCTGCTTGTTCATTAACAAAAATCATATGTAGCCATTTAACACCACCACCTCCTCCCCCCCACCCCTCATGTGTAACCACAAGCAACTCTGGTTACAATCGTTCCAAGATGTAACGATGTATTTGATTGGTCTCTGGTCCGAAGAAGGGTGTTGACCCTAAGATCAGAAACCGGTCTTTGAAGTAGAAGGTGATTTATAAAACTCCTGGTTATGTCTTTAACCTACTTTTTCATAACAAAACGAAGTCACCGTGAATAGGTTCACAAGGTCACATCAGCATCTAGGATTGATGGTAGATTAAGTGAAGGTCACCCGATATTCTGTCTAGCCTAGAGCGACGTCTTCTCAATTAGCGGGCACGTTAACTGTAATCTCTGGTAACCCAACTCGGCAAGGCTTTGATGCGAGCCGCGTCACAGGTTCGAAATTGAAGTCCGTGATTGGTTGGTTACACATGTCTATCTGGAGACTGGGGATGAAAACAGGCATTGATTGAGCAGTATTTAGGGGGTTAGGCAAGGGAGAGAAGGGGAGGCTTGACGTCAATGCAAATAGAATTAGAAAATATACACACGCATCCTGGGCTCGGATAGTCAACTGACAGATACACACAGCTGGGATTGACAGGAAAGTCAACAACGAACTAATAACGCGTTAGGAAGGATGCAGCTATCCCGATAACTCTACGTTTGTTTTTGAGACTTGTCAGACTTGCGTCATCTCCCATTACTGGGGAGATTTTGTCACGCCGATGATTGTCTTTTTGTTGTTTGTCCACTTTTTCTTCTGCATTCGTCCGACGACTGTTCCTTCCTCTTCATCGTCCGCCTTTTAAAGGGCGAAAAGCGGACGTTTTTGCGCTGTTTACATGGTTTACAACACGATGCGATATATGGGACTTTCTACTGCTGCGATCATGGCTCGTTCAGACTAGGATTCAGGACTCTCTTTTGAAGGCAGCTGTCTGTTTACGTGATTCGGTTGCCGCGTATAGTTTCTATTCCAGGGAGTTGAGTGTGGACCACATTGTCCTTCTCAGGTCTGTGTACCGGAGGCAATCCTGTAGAACATGTTTTGTTGTCATGTTATCCAGGGTACAGTGGCATTGGTTGATAATTCCTATTTTCAGTTTGGAGAACATGTGGTTTCTCATTCTGTTGTGGCCAGTGCGTAGGCGAAGTAAGATAACTTGATCCTTCCTTAATAGTTTGAGGTTCCTCTCGTTATACTTTGGGTGTTTTTGTTTTCATTTTTAATTATACTGGCCTTTGATGATGGATTTGGCTTCATTGTAGCTGACTAGATGATTCTCTTGTGATAATCTCCTTCCCTCTTTAGCTAATTTGTCTGCACGTTTGTTTCCGTGTGCCTTTCATTCCCAATTGCCGTGTATAACCTACAGACTTGCATACATTGCGCCATCTAGGTTGTGGGATGAACTAAACAAAAGAAGTGGGTGGGGAGGGGGACATTGCTAGATTGTTTTGTTTCCATCACAAAATGTAATTCTAATCTATGGAAAGTTAGCAACATTTATGTATGTCCTCATGTACATTGGGAGCCGCGATAGCTCAGTGGTTAGTGAACTGGACTACAAAGGACAAGCGGTAGGGTTCGATCCCAACCGACGGCTTCCTGGTTCACTCAGCCTTAAATTTGTACCTGATTTTTTTCTGGGAAAGTAAAGTGGCACGGGCGTAATACCGACCACATTACCCCAAAAATCATGTGCTGAAGGTCTGTAAAATTTATGGTCACTAACATCATATTCCCTTTACGCCACTTATTGTGACGGGGGCTCTTTACTTACTTACTTCATGTACATTCCACTCATTTTTAAATAAGTACATTCTAGTACTTGGTAAGAATGAAATAAAACCAAACATCAAAAGCTTTCTATCTCGAAACATCAGAGGGCAAGAGGGGCACCAAGTAAAAGATGTAAGAAATAAAAGTCAGATGCAAGAACCAAGACATTTATATCTTAACAGCGTCCAGATATGTCTAGAAACGATACTAAATATAAAAGAGAGGTAACCTTTAAAAACAAGAAATACATCTACAGACATTGAGTTATTGAGTTGAGTTATTGAGTTGAGTTATTGAGTTGAGTTATTGAGTTGAGTTATTGAGTTGAGTTATTGAGTTGAGTTATTGAGTTGAGTTATTGAGTTGAGTTATTAGCGAGTCATCATCATTGCACTCCGAACATGTCCATATGTGCTCAGATCCCCACCTCAGCAATTCCTTCAGTGTCCAGCGACTGACGACTCCAGTTCTGTGTTGGTTCATTAGTCTTCTTACACGGCCACTAAGTTTCTCATTTCTGGCTGTGCCCATCTTAACTCCCATCTCTTTCATCCGAAGGAATGACGAGGACTCATGGTTGTCGATGTTCTGTGTCCTTCCGGAACTATAACTTCTACCGGAATTCGTACTTGCGTTCTCCTTTATAATTCTCCTGGTGACTTCCTATAACGCCATTCACTTAAGATGATTATCTTTTCTCTGTTTATTTCTGACTGGTCCTATGTATATCTTTTCTCTTAGTGTTTCTACGTGTCCCAACATCAGTTTTTCTTTCTAATTTCATGACAAAAAATAATGGTTGCTTTCTCATAGTGTTCTTCTTATACCTTTCAACTCCCTGTGGAGCATAGGTCTTCAACAAACACTTTCAAATCCCTTCTATTTCTTGCCATTCTTTTAAAATCATTCCATGTCTTCCCCATCATCTTCATCTCTGTTTCCATCTGTCTTCTTCGAGAATATTTTGGTCTTCCTCTTTGTCTTTTTCCTCGGGGGTTATAAAAAAAGATCTGTTGTGTAATACACTCAGTTGACTTCAGCAGTGTGTGTCCTATCCAGCGCCACCGTCTTCGCTGTATCTCTTTATCCCCTGGTATTTGCCTGGTACATTTCCATAATTCTAAGTTAGTGATTTTGTCCTGCCATTTCCATCCTTTTATTTTGCGTTAGCATCCATTAATGAAAGTCTGTATCTTCATGATTGTCATTTTTGTTATTCCCCGTGTTTCACAGCCATATAATAGGACCGGCTTAACATTGGAGTTGAAAATGTTTATTTTTGTATTTAACAAAATTTATTTGGATTTCCATATGTTTCCCAGTTCAACGAATGCTCATAATTTCTCATAGTGTTGGCAGTATACATTGTTTTACCTTGACCTTTTAAAGAACGTCCTCGTCAATATGTTCCTAACATTTTTCTCTAATCACATCATATTGTGACCTACACATTACATTTTGTTTTTTTGAAAGTGACGTTTTCTTATTTTGAAAGTGACGATTTTGTTATTTTGAAAGTGACTTTTTGTTACTTTTTTTTAAATGAAAGTGACGTTTTGTTATTTTGAAAGTGACGTTTTGTTATTTTGAAAATGACTTTTTGTTACTTTTTTAATGAAAGTGACGTTTTCTTATATTGAAAGTGACGTTTTTGTTTTTTTGAAAGGGCCTTTTTCTTACTTTTTTAATGAAAGTGACGTTTTGTTATTTTGAAAGTGACGTTTTTGTTATTTTGAAAGTGACTTTTTGTTACTTTTTTAATGAAAGTGACGTTTTTGTTTTTTTGAAAGGGCCTTTTTCTTACTTTTTTAATGAAAGTGACGTTTTGTTATTTTGAAAGTGACGTTTTTGTTATTTTGAAAGTGACTTTTTGTTACTTTTTTTAATGAAAGTGGCGTTTTGTTATTTTGAAAGTGACGTTTTGTTATTTTGAAAGTGACACAAGAAAGAAGACCTGACTTTTCTGTCTGTTCCCAGGTAATGCTGGACCTGTGTGAGGATCGGACCAGATGTTCTGTTCTTGCCAGCCCAGAAACGTTCACAGAAGACCCATGTGTGGGAACACCCAAGTACCTAGAGGTCCACTACAAATGTCGACCAGGTGGGTCATGTCCTCTGTGTTGTTTTTAGAATATGGAAAAAGGGGGGGGGGTGAGATAAACGTTGGCATGAGTTGTTGAGTTATTGAAGTAAATATAGAAGAATACATCTGAAGACAGTTCAGAGCTACAACTACCTTGGACATACTATAACCAGTGATGGAAAATGTAAAATTGAAATAAACAAAAGAATAGGTATGGCAAAAAGTAATTTTAATGCATTGAAAAATATACTAACAACAGAACAAATAACATCAGGGCTGAAACTAAAAATAGCAAAATGTTGCATTTTCTGAATATTCATGTATGGTGCAGAAACATGGACATTAGACAAGAAAGCAGAACAGAAAATTGAGGCATTTGAAGTGTGGATTTATAGAAGAATGTAGAATTGGATGGGGAAAAAAAAAGAAAACAAATGATGAAGTTTTAAAACAACTAAAAATAAAAAGAGAACCACTAAACACAATTACAGCAAGACAAATGAAATTTTTGGGGCATGTTAAAAGACAAAACAGCCTACTAAAAGTAATATTGGAAGGAAAAATACAAGGTAAAAGAGGCAGAGGCAGACCAAGACTAACATGAACGAGTAACATCAAAAGATGGACAAGTCAATATATGACAACCTGCACCATCAAAGCAAAAAACAGAGTAGAATGGCGCTCCATGGTAACCAACCTTCGTTGCGGAGACGGCACTCGATGATAAGGATGCTGATAGAAGATCATTGGAAACAGGTAAAGGATGTATGGAGAGAGATTTGCGAAGAAATGCCGGGGAAAAGAGAACACCAGAATATGGCATGTATGACATTAGAGACACTAGATAAAATTAAGGAAAGAAAGAATAAGAAAGCTGACATAAATAAAAAGCAAAAGCAGGTGTTCGGAGACTTCTGGATAGTGTCGCGTCAAGCATCGAAACTCACGATGCGAAGCGACATTCCTCACCTTCCCAAAGTACTACTTTCGTACTCATTTCTCCCAGCGGCTAGGTCGACCGCGGGGGTATTTTGTTTTTGATTATTATTATTATTATTATTATTTTTTATTATTATTATTATTATTAATATTATTAGACAGAATGTCTGACAACAAAAGTACCATTTTAAATATATTATTTTCAATTGATGTGATATATTAGGATCCTTTTTTATACCAAAGGCACTGTAATATCATCTCAAAGTCTTTTTTATCTATCTGTCTGTCTGTCTATTGACCTTTTGAACCGTTGCCGGCCCATATGGCGTAGACCAAGATATTCCTTCTCTTAACTAAATTTTTATTCTAGCAGTTTTCAATTCTTGTAAAGATATTTTATCAAATCTCGCCATTTGTCTCTGTTCTGTGACAATCAGCTTTATCTCATTGGGGGAGCCGATTCCTGCTGCTCTTGAAGGTGAACTTATATCATCAAAAGGTGGGCAGGTGAACATATGACAATATGTACTGCCCGCGGATGAACATATGACAATATGTACTGACCGCGATTGAACATATGACAATATGTACTGCCCGCGGATGAACATATGACAATATGTACTGACCGCGGATGAACATATGACAATATGTACTGACCGCGGATGAACATATGACAATATGTACTGACGGCGGATGAACATATGACAATATGCACTGCCCGCGGATGAACATATGACAATATGTACTGACCGCGGATGAACATATGACAATATGCACTGCCCGCGGATGAACATATGACAATATGTACTGACCGCGGATGAACATATGACAATATATACTGCCCGCGGATGAACATATGACAATATGTACTGACCGCAGATGAACATATGACAATATGTACTGACCGCGGATGAACATATGACAATATGTACTGCCCGCGGATGAACATATGACAATATGTACTGCCAGCGGATGAACATATGACAATATGTACTGCCCGCGGATGAACATATGACATTATGCATCGACCGCGGGGGTATTTTTTTAAATTATTATTATTAGACAGAATGTCCGACGATGCTTGACGCGATATTACTCAGTTCTTGTTTTTTTTATCCCACTTTAAAAAAAAGATTTAATATGGGCGCCCTTTGTGGCACGACAGATATCTATCCCACAATCCATTTCCTCCCATATTCGACGCGTATTCTAGAGCACAAAATGCATTCTGTTTTGTGGGCGTCATCTTGAAAAATCTAAGTGTATGTGGGCAGCTGGTATTTCAACTTAAATTTTTATGTTTCAGTTACAATCGGTGCTTCAGTTACAATCGGTGCTTCAGTTACAATCGGTGCTTCAGTTACAATCGATGCTTCAGTTACAATCGGTGCTTCAGTTACAAACGGTGCTTCAGTTACAATCGATGCTTCAGTTACAATCGGTGCTTCAGTTACAAGTCTCTGCATACATTGGTCATCTGGAAAAAACATTAAAGAAAATTGTTCATTGTTTCCGGACACACTGCGCTATTATTGTTAAAACGTTAAGGAGACAATTATTGTGGAAGATGTTGAGCACAACGCGTAACGCCACAAATCAAGGGACAGGATAATGATGATGGTGACGACGATGATGATGAGTTGTTAATGACGGTGACGATGTTGATGGTGACGACGATAATGATGTTGAATGATGATGATAGTGACGATGATGACGATGATAATGATCATAATGATTGATGATACTGGATGATGATTCTGAATAATGGTGAAGACGATGACTGTAAAGATGATTGACGATGATGAATGACGATGATGCTAATGCTGAATGATGATGATGCTAATGCTGAATGATGATGATGCTAATGCTGAATGATGATGATGCTAATGCTGAATGATGTTGATGCTAATGCTGAATGATGATGAAGACGATGATGAATGATGATGATGCTAATGCTGAATGATGATGAAGACGATGATGAATGATGATGATGCTAATGCTGAATGATGATGATGCTAATGCTGAATGATGATGATGCTAATGCTGAATGATGATGAAGAGGATGATGAATGATGCTAATGATGATGATGCTAATGCTGAATGATGATGAAGACGATGATGAATGATGATGATGCTAATGCTGAATGATGATGAAGACGATGATGAATGATGATGATGCTGAATGATGATGAAGACGATGATGAATGATGATGATGCTAATGCTGAATGATGATGATGCTAATGCTGAATGATGATGAAGACGATGATGAATGATGATGATGCTAATGCTGAATGATGATGATGCTAATGCTGAATGATGATGAAGACTATGATGAATGATGACGATGCTAATGGTGATGAAGAGGATGATGAATGATGATGATGCTAATGCTGAATGGTGATGAAGAGAATGATGATGATGCTAATGCTGAATGATGATGATGCTAATGCTGAATGGTGATCAAGAGGATGATGAATGATGCTAATGCTGAATGATGATGAAGACGATGATGAATGATGATGATGCTAATGCTGAATGATGATGAAGACGATGATTAATGATTATGATGACGATTTATTTAGGAAGAAAACTTGTCTAATTGAAAAGACAGCGAACTGACAAGTCCCAAACAAGGAATGCTTGATCATCTCTGCAAGATCTCTGAGCAGTCAGCGATGTCCGTGGTGATGATTCTTTCCCCGGGAAATTGAAAATGTCAAAGATAATGTGTCACCCGAGACGACTTGAAAATAACCCTGACTGACAGCTGTCTTGTTTTGTATTCAAGAACTCAAAGGCGGATCCCAAGAACTTGACGATCTAGTCTAGTCCTTCCTTTGTTACTCGTCTCCCTTGTTCCGCCTATCTTTATTCTGAATCCAGAGTGTTAAAATAACGTGTTGATTGTTTTCCTACTAACTACATTGTCCAATGTTAGAGATTACATTCACAGCACCAACGGTAAACTCATAGGTGCTCATTCGCTTTTAACATCTTCTTCTACCTTTCAGCTCCCTGTGGAGCATAGGTCTTCAACAAACACTTTCAGATCCCTGTGGAGCATAGGTCTTCAACAAACACTTTCAGATCCCTGTGGAACATAGTTCTTTAACAAACACTTTCAGATCCCTGTGGAACATAGGTCTCGAACAAACACTTTCAGCTCCCTGTGGAGCATAGATCTTTAACAAACACTTTCAGATCCCTGTGGAACATAGGTCTCGAGCAAACACTTTCAGCTCCCTGTGGAGCATAGGTCTTCAACAAACACTTTCAGATCCCTGTGGAACATAGGTCTCGAACAAACACTTTCAGCTCCCTGTGGAGCATAGGTCTTTAACAAACACTTTCAGCTCCCTGTGGAGCATAGGTCTTCAACAAATACTTTCAGATCCCTGTGGAACATAGGTCTCGAACAAACACTTTCAGCTCCCTGTGGAGCATAGGTCTTCAACAAACACTTACAGATCCCTGTGGAACATAGGTCTCGAACAAACACTTTCAGCTCCCTGTGGAGCATAGGTCTTCAATAAACACTTTCAGATCCCTGTGGAACATAGGTCTCGAACAAACACTTTCAGCTCCCTGTGGAGCATAGGTCTTCAACAAACACTTTCAGATCCCTGTGGAACATAGGTCTCGAACAAACACTTTCAGCTCCCTGTGGAGCATAGGTCTTCAACAAACACTTTCAGATCCCTGTGGAGCATAGGTCTTTAATATACAATTTTAGCTCCCTGTGGAGCATAGGTCTTCAACAAACACTTTCAGTTTTTAACATATAATGGAATAAATATGTATAGATAGATAGTTCAAGTAGCTTGTTGATTAGGCACAAACCTACCTAGCTTGTCCTTGCAGATTGTCAAGGAGTTTGATCGGCAATGTATTCCACACTGTTGTTTGTTTCAAGACCGCATCCTCACTAATAGTCGTAACATAGCTGGATGCTGTCCACGACTCATAGTTGTTGACTTGCGCCATTATCGGTGAAGCAGAACCACCCAGACCCCACTCCAACTCTTTGTTGTGCCTCTAGAAACAGACTAGCTCTGGCCAAACAAGTAAGGATCGAAGGGGAAAGGCAACTCGAAACCCTAAAATGCCGTGCTGAAGTCGGATGTATTGGGCTAAAAGACGTGAGAGTAGTTCTGAATGGTTTGCACCATTGGTGAACTGGACTACAAAGGACAAGCGGTAGAGTTCGATCCCAACCGACGGCTTTCGGGTTCACCCAGCCTTAAATGGGTACCAGATTTTTTTCTGGGAGAGTAAAGCGGCACGGGCGTAATACCGACCACATTACCCCCAAAAATCATGTGCTGAAGGTCTGCAAAATGTATGATCACTAACACCATATTCCCTATACGCCACTTGGCGTGACGGGGGTACTTTACTTTTACCTCCGAAGATGGAGTTATCTGCCTGTGCGGCAAGGGACCCCTGTACACACGGCTGCCAGGGAAAAATTGGTTAACACGCAAAATTCAGTTCCTAGTTTCTAGTCAGAGGTGAAAGCTGCCAAACGTAAAAAAAAATTACATTTTATGAGGGAGGGGGAGTGGGTGTGGGGGGAGGAGGGGAGGCTGGGTGGTTTGGAGGTATGACGTCAGCCTGTAGACATAAGATACCGAGTTCAATCCCCATCACAGGCAGGGAAAATGTTTCAAAATTTAATTTTTTGCGGTTTAATCCTCCCCTGGTCACTGAGCAGTGGGATCCGGTGTTTGTCCCTCTCTGATAAAAGAAAAAAATACAGGAGGTACACTCTGTGCACGTTAAACAATCTTTGACATTTAAAAATGGACCCGTGTAGGCTAAAATGGTCGCAGCCAGGACAAATTTGATAGGAAAAATCTACCCGAAACGTCAAAACTCCGGACGATGCAAAAAGTGAGAGTAGTTCTGAATTCAGAGAATAGATGCATCTACGGCGAGGGACAACTGGGTGTATGGATGACGGTTGGAGAAAAAAAGGGGGGTGGGGGATGAACTGACATTAAAGAAAACCTAGTCCATTGGGACTTCGCTAAGTGTAAAAGGCCAAAGTTCATGAAAAAAAAAAGAGAAAAAACTTAATGTACAAGAAGAGGGAATCATCTAAAAAGAACTATGACGTGGGTACGTTCACTTTACAACCAAGCTAAAGAGTTTGTCAAAAGCAGCTTTCCAAAAAATGAGGAAGATACTCTGAAATGCATTTTTGACAATAGAAACGAGAAAAACAGTTATTAAATGTTATGTTGAGCTAGGCTTAACATATGGATACGAATCATGCACAATAGGACAACATATAAGAAAATCACTGGAGGCTGTAGAAATGTGGTTTTACAGAAGAATGTTGAGAGTACCATGGACAGCTAAGAAGAGAAATGATGTTCTGAGAGAGATTAAAGCAAAAAGAGAGCTAATTTCCAATATTAGGAAGAAACAATCATCATTTTTGGACATGTCATGAGAAGAGAACAGCTGGAATATATTGCGACTACTGGGTAAATTGGGGAGCCGCGATAGCTCAGTGGTTAGTGAACTGGACTACAAAGGACAAGAGGTAGGGTTCGATCCAAACCGACGGCTTCCGGTTCACCCAACCTTTAATGAGTACCGGATTTTTTTCTGGGAAAGTAAAGTGGCACGGGCGTAATAACGACCACATTACCCCAAAAATCATGTACCGAAGGTCTGTAAAAATTATGATCACTAGCACCATATTCCCTATACGCCACTTGGCGTGACGGGGGTACTTTACTTTTTTTTTTTTTTTTTTTTTTTTTACTGGGAAAATTGAGGGACGAAGATTTAGAGGGAAGCAAAGATACCGGACAGCGTAAGAGAATGGCTTGGCAGAAGGTCAACAACAGAAATGATAAATAACTGTCGAGATCGAAAAGTTGTGGAGTGACATGATCACCTACGCCAGCAGGCATGGTACTCGATGATGATGTTTGTGATAGTCACAACAACAAATTAAATGTATGATGATGTGCCAGGGTTGCATAGTTTGCTTCTTGTTTATATCTATTCATATGACTACTTCTAACTGTTTTGATCAGGCACAGATCACACATATAAAACAGCATAACGTTTTAAACAAAGTATTTTAACGTAGTCATCAACCACAGACAATGAATTATTTGTATTCACATTTGTCATCATTGATTTGCTTAGGCACATGATGAATAGGATAGTCATTATCATGTGCCATACCGGTTGGCGTAGGTGATCATGTCCTTCACAATCTCCTATCTACAGTGCATTGTATCAGTTCTGTTGTTGATTGTTTTCCATGCCATGACACCATGCTATCAAGTATTCTCTCTCTTTGTCGTCCGCGATCTCTCTTTTCTTTTATTTTGCCAGTTGTAACCAAGTATTCCAACTTTCCTCTTCTCATGATGTGATAAAAAAAATATTGTTTCTTTCTGATGTTTCTTAGGAGCTCCCTTTATGTGTTGGCCCCTTTGAGAACTTCCTCATTGCTATTTTTAGCTGTCCAGGGAACTTTCAACATTCTTCTGAGAAATCCCATCGCTGTGACCTCTAATCGTCTTTTCATATGTTTATCTACTGTCCATGATCCGCTTCAATTGGTCAGAATAGAGTGGTATGTACATTATAACTACTGTTCTTTGTTTTAGATGAACTCGTTAGGTTAACACCGATAGTGATGGAGCCATCTATTATCTGTGACAATTAATGGAGCCATCTATTATCTGTGACAATTAACATTCTATCCTACTTTCACAACTGTCTTGCGTTACACTTCTATTGTATTTAATCTACTTACTAATGTTCTATGGAGCACCAAACTTCGAATCTCACTTGAAAACATACCACTACTAAATTATGCCATTCATGTTCCTAGCGTATCCATTTTGGACGTTTCTCTAGGTTTGTAATTTTTCTTGTTTCTTTACTTCTTATCTGATTCCAACTGTTTGCTCTACCTGTGCTCTAACTCTAAATTCTCTACTTATTTCTGATCTTACCTCTAACTTTAACTTCTATACTTACTTCTTATCTTGCCTCTAACTTTAACTTTTATGCTTACTTCTTATCTTGCCTCTAACTTTAACTTTTATGCTTACTTCTTATCTTGCCTCTAACTTTAACTTTTATGCTTACTTCTTATCTTGCCTCTAACTTTAACTTTTATGCTCACTTCTTATCTTGCCTCTAACTTTAACTTCTATACTTACTTCTTATCTTGCCTCTAACTTTAACTTCTATACTTACTTCTTATCTTGCCTCTAACTTTAACTTCTATACTTACTTCTTATCTTGCCTCTAACTTTAACTTCTATACTTACTTCTTATCTTGCCTCTAACTTTAACTTCTATACTTACTTCTTATCTTGCCTCTAACTTTAACTTCTATACTTACTTCTTATCTTGCCTCTAACTTTAACTTCTATACTTACTTCTTATCTTGCCTCTAACTTTAACTTTTATGCTTGCTTCTTATCTTACCTCTAACTTTAACTTCTATACTTGCTTCTTATCTTACCTCTAACTTTAACTTCTATACTTACTTCTTATCTTGCCTCTAACTTTAACTTTTATGCTTGCTTCTTATCTTACCTCTAACTTTAACTTCTATACTTACTTCTTATCTTGCCTCTAACTTTAACTTCTATATTTACTTCTTATCTTGCCTCTAACTTTAACTTTTATGCTTGCTTCTTATCTTACCTCTAACTTTAACTTCTATACTTACTTCTTATCTTACCTCTAACTTTAACTTCTATACTTACTTCTTATCTTACTTCTAACTTTAACTTCTATACTTACTTCTTATCTTGCCTCTAACTTTAACTTTTATGCTTACTTCTTCTCTTGCCTCTAACTTTAACTTCTATACTTACTTCTTATCTTGCCTCTAAATTTAATTTCTATACTTACTTCTTATCTTGCCTCTAACTTTAACTTCTATACTTACTTCTTATCTTGCCTCTAACTTTAACTTCTATACTTACTTCTTATCTTGCCTCTAAATTTAATTTCTATACTTACTTCTTATCTTGCCTCTAACTTTAACTTCTATATTTACTTCTTATCTTGCCTCTAACTTTAACTTTTATGCTTGCTTCTTATCTTACCTCTAACTTTAACTTCTATACTTACTTCTTATCTTACCTCTAACTTTAACTTCTATACTTACTTCTTATCTTACTTCTAACTTTAACTTCTATACTTACTTCTTATCTTGCCTCTAACTTTAACTTTTATGCTTACTTCTTCTCTTGCCTCTAACTTTAACTTCTATACTTACTTCTTATCTTGCCTCTAAATTTAATTTCTATACTTCTTATCTTGCCTCTAACTTTAACTTTTATACTTACTTCTTATCTTGCCTCTAACTTTAACTTCTATACTTACTTCTTATCTTGCCTCTAACATTAACTTCTATACTTACTTCTTATCTTGCCTCTAAATTTAATTTCTATACTTACTTCTTATCTTGCCTCTAACTTTAACTTCTATACTTACTTCTTATCTTGCCTCTAACTTTAACTTTTATGCTTACTTCTTATCTTGCCTCTAACTTTAACTTCTATACTTACTTCTTATCTTGCCTCTAACTTTAACTTCTATACTTACTTCTTATCTTACCTCTAACTTTAATTTTGGATAAGCTCCTCGCGCGCTTATCGCGCAGCCAACATAAATCAACGAGGTCGAACCCTTTTGACCTATGTATCAAAATTGCCAAAACAAGGAATCATCTTGACACCTAGTTAACCTTCAGTCTCAAAAACAACGCTACCTCTCTCATAAGCGTGACCTGCCCCCTAGTTGTCTGTCAACCTAAAGTCTGACCATGTTGACGGGTCAAGCCATGTATATTTATCCACATCTTTCCAATCAAGCTGGAAAATTTCCATCGGCTCTCTTATTCTGTCTGCGTCTGAAAATATACGTTTATATATATATATATATATATATATATATATATATATATATATATATATATATATATATATATATATATATATATATTTAACTATGAGTAAATAACTTAAGCTATCTCCCTATCTCCCATTTGTGATCTATTCTAATCCACAGTATATACAGTTACAGAGTTAGATATTACGCAACTGACGCTCTACTCGGTTAGCAAATGCGCTACTGACGCTCCAATGAGTTAGCCAATACGCTACTGACACTTCATTGAGTTAATCCAAACGCTACTGACGCTCTTTTAAGTTAACCAATACGTTATTGACGCTCCATTGAGTTAGTCAGTACGCTACTAACGCTCAACTGAGTTAGCCAATTCGTTACTGACGCTGCATTGAATTATCCCATACGTTACTGACGCATCTTTAACTAATACTCTACTGATGTCCCATTGAGTTAGCCAATACGCTAATGACGCACAGTTGAGTTATTAAATACGCTAATGACGCACCGTTGAGTTAACTAATACGTTACTGACGCATGATTGATTTAGACAATACACTTCTGACGCTCCATGGAGTTAACAAATACATTACTATCGCTCCATTGAGCTAGCCAATACCCTACTGACGCTACACTGAGTTAGTCAACGCGCTACACACCGTTGGATTATTAAATACGCTACTGGAGCACGATTGAATTAGACAGAACACTACTAACGCTTCCAATGACACAATCTGTTAGGGTCACCACAAGATCCGCTTAGTTAAGGAAACAGGAGTTTATTCCCGAGCCGGCATCAACACAAAGGAAGCCGCAGATGGCAGGAGATCAATCGAATGCGGAACCTTGATGTCAAGTTAAGATGATCGATTGGCTTAAATGTGGGAGAATAAGACAAAGCTGTGGAAGTGGAGACATCATTTAATATAATGTAACCAGGCATTTAAAAGTTTAGGAGAGAGAGAGGGACAGTGAATGGGAAAGCTAAATACTAGTAGATCTATTAATTAAGGTTTATTTTTTAAAATCATGTAGTAGTTTTCTTGGCTGATAATTTGATTGGTTAGTTGGTTGGATGGTTGGAAAGTTAGCTGTTAGGTTTTTTGTTGTTGGTAGCTTGGTTTTGTGGTTGTTTATGTTAATTAATGGGCATTACATAGTGAACGCTTTGTTGACCTTTACGTGTGGTCAGGAGTCGTAACACCGATGTGAGGTGGGCTTTTGTAACACAACTGTGAGGTAGACTTTTGTAACACCACTGTGAGGTGGGCTTTTGTAACACAACTGTGAGGTGGACTTTTGTAACACCACTGTGAGGTGGACTTTTGTAACAACCCTGTGAGGTGGACTTTTGTAACAACACTGTGAGGTGGACTTTTGTAACAACACTGTGAGGTGAACTTTTGTAACACCACTGTGAGGTGGACTTTTGTAACACCACTGTGAGATGGACTTTTGTAACACCACTGTGAGGTGGATTTTTGTAACAACACTGTGAGGTGAACTTTTGTAACACCACTGTGAGGTGGACTTTTGTAACACCACTGAGAGGTGGACTTTTGTAACAACACTGTGAGGTGGACTTTTGTAACAACACTGTGAGATGGACTTTTGTAACAACACTGTGAGGTGGACTTTTGTAACACCACTGTGAGATGGACTTTTGTAACACCACTGTGAGGTGGACTTTTCTAACACCACTGTGAGATGGACTTTTGTAACACCACTGTGAGGTGGACTTTTGTAACACCACTGTGAGGTAGACATTTGTAACACCACTGTGAGGTGGACTTTTGTATCACCACTGTGAGGTGGGCTTTTGTAACACAACTGTGAGGTGGACTTTTGTAACAACACTGTGAGGTGGACTTTTGTAACAACACTGTGAGGTGGACTTTTGTAACAACACTGTGAGGTGGACTTTTGTAACATCACTGTGAGGTGGACTTTGTAACACAACTGTGAAATGGACTTTTGTAACAACACTATGAGGTGGACTTTTGTAACAACACTGTGAGGTGGACTTTTGTAACAACACTGTAAGGTGGACTTTTGTAACAACACTGTGAGGTAGACTTTTGTAACAACACTGTAAGGTGGACTTTTGTAACAACACTGTGAGGTAGACTTTTGTAACAACACTGTGAGGTGGACTTAACGCCACTGTGAGGTAGACTTTTGTAATATCACTGTGAGGTGGACTTTTGTAACAACACTGTGAGGTGGACTTTTGTAACACAACTGTGAAATGGACTTTTGTAACAACACTATGAGGTGGACTTTTGTAACAACACTGTGAGGTTGACTTTTGCAATATCACTGTGAGGTAGACTTTTGTAACAACACTGTGAGGTGGACTTTTGTAACAACACTGTGAGGTTGACTATTGTAACAACACTGTAAGGTGGACTTTTGTAACAACACTGTGAGGTGGACTTTTGTAACACAACTGTGTGGTGGATTTTGTAACAACACTGTGAGGTTGACTTTTGTAACATCACCGTGAGGTTGACTATTGTAACAACACTGTGAGGTGGACTTTTGTAACAACACTGTGAGGTGGACTTTTGTAACACAACTGTGAAATGGACTTTTGTAACAACACTATGAGGTGGACTTTTGTAACAACACTGTGAGGTTGACTTTTGCAATATCACTGTGAGGTAGACTTTTGTAACAACACTGTGAGGTGGACTTTTGCAATATCACTGTGAGGTAGACTTTTGTAACAACACTGTGAGGTGGACTTTTGTAACACAACTGTGAAATGGATTTTTGTAACAACACTGTGAGGTGGACTTTTGTAACAACACTGTGTGGTGGACTTTTGTAACAACACTGTGAGGTTGACTTTTGTAACATCACCGTGAGGTTGACTATTGTAACAAGACTGTGAGGTGGACTTTTGTAACAACACTGTGAGGTGGACTTTTGTAACAACACTATGAGGTGGACTTTTGTAACACAACTGTGAAATGGATTTTTGTAACAACACTGTGAGGTGGACTTTTGTAACAACACTGTGTGGTGGACTTTTGTAACACAACTGTGAGATGGACTTTTGTAACAACACTGTGAGGTTGACTTTTGTAACATCACTGTGAGATGGACTTTTGTAACATCACTGTGAGGTTGTCTTTTGTAACATCACTGTGAGTTTGACTTTTGTAACATCACTGTGAGGTTGACTTTTGTAATATCACTGTGAGGTGGACTTTCGTAACACCACCTGAGGTAGTTTTTCATAACACCACTATAAGATGGATTGCCATAATACCACTTTAATATCTATTGTCATAACATCACTATAAAATGGATTGTCGTAACATCACTATCAGATCGATTGTCGTAACATCCCTATAAGATAGATTGTCGTAACATCCCTATAAGATAGATTGTCATAACATCACTATAAGATAGATTGTCGTAACATCACTATAAGATAGATTGTCGTAACATCCCTATAAGATAGATTGTAGTAACATCCCTATAAGATAGATTGCAGTGTCTCTAGAACATTACAGACCACTCTATTTCTATTTGAGCCTCTTCGTTACGTGAGTAATCCATTATTCGGAAATGTATGTCCTTACCGGTTCTCTGTATCTGATATATACCCACTTTGTCAATGTACATATTAGAGATCACAGGCGACAAAAGAGGCGGTCAAGAGCATATAAAGCACTGTTCCAATGCCCAGACTCCACGCAGTCAAATCATCACTGTCCCAACTTTCTGTTTATGCTCAAGCAGTCTATTTCACTAATCAAAGATTGACTTTGCGTGCCAGTAAAGAGAGTTAGTTTCCGAGTCAACTATATTGTAAACATTCTCTAGCTGCCGGAGCTACTGAGTTTAGTGCTCTGTGCACACCGTGAGCTGTGTTTTTCATCCGGATTGTGTTCGATATTCCGATTGCTTACTATGAATGATATCTTATGACGAAGGACAAGTAATTGCGTTCACTTTCGGTGCGGCTGTCTTAAGCCTTTTGGCGTGTGTTGTGGCTGCTATGATATCAATTACAACTACCTTTCTTTGTTTGGATTCTTCAATGAGATTACTTGTTAATTCGGATGATTCTACTGGCACGGCCAGTTGAGCAATTATGGATTTTAGTTCGTTTGCAGTGGATACCGAGGCCTACGATTAACTACAACTACAACTATCTAACTAGATCTCAAGTTACAAAGACAGTTTGTTTCTTTACTATGAAACCTTTATAAACATTATATGCGCATATTTCAATGTTATTTCATATAGACATATTTGGGCTTTAACTGCGAGGATTTCCTGGCAAGGAAATGCTGAATTTCTAAATGAGACATCATAGCTGTTGCCACTAATTTCTCAAGTAGTTTGTCCTAAATATTTCTGCAAAGTAACAATTATAATCACTCCTTGTTAACGTGGCATAGTTGGCATGTTTTTGACAGAGGTTGGAGAGTTCAATGGGGACAGTGCTTAGACAGTTCAATATTTTATATGCGTGTATTGAAATCACTAACCACCTCGTTTACTAGGTCATACTATACATATTTTGTGCATACTATACATTTTGATTTTGTTCATAGTGTATATATATATATATATATATATATATTTCTTGTTTATGCTGTACATTTTTTTGGGTTCATATGCTACATTTTTTGGAGGTTCATGCTATACATTTTCTTTTTCATACTATACATTTTTTTTTCATTCTATACATTTTGTGGGAACATACTATACATTTTTTGTTCATACCATACATTTTTTTTCATAGTATACATTTTTTTTCATATTATGCAGTTTTTGTCTTCATACTATACCTTTTTTCATACTATAAATTTTTGGGTTCATACTATACATTTTTTTTCATACTATATATTTTTTGGGTCATATTAATACATTTTTGGGTTCATACTATACATTTTTTTCATACTATATATTTTTGGGGTCATACTATACATTTTTTTCATACTATATATTTTTGTGTGTTCTTACTATATATTTTTGTTCATATTATACTTTTTTTCGTCTGCTTTCTCAGATGAGTTTGTGCACCTGACTGTATGTGAGGGCGAAGTGATGGAAATCTCATGTGTTGGAGGACGACGAATAGCTGTGTACTCGGCCATGTTTGGGCGGACTCAAAACGGAAGTGAGAAGTGTTCAGCAAATAATCAGGAATTTGTAGGTGAGGTTTTGGTCCTGTGAGGTTTTAGTTCTGTTAGGTTTTGGTTCTATGAGGTTTCAGTTCTTTTAGGTTTTGGTCCTGTGAGGTTTCAGTTCTGTTAGGTTTTGGTCATGTGAGGTTTCAGTTCTGTTAGGTTTTGGTCCTGTGAGGTTTCAGTTCTGTTAGGTTTTGGTCCTGTGAGGTTTTAGTTCTGTTAGGTTTTGGTCCTGTGAGGTTTTAGTTCTTTTAGGTTTTGGTCCTGTGAGGTTTTAGTTCTGTTAGGTTTTGGTCCTGTGAGGTTTTAGTTCTGTTAGGTTTTGGTCCTGTGAGGTTTTAGTTCTTTTAGGTTTTGGTCCTGTGAGGTTTTAGTTCTGTTAGGTTTTGGTCCTGTGAGGTTTTAGTTCTGTTAGGTTTTGGTCCTGTGAGGTTTTAGTTCTGTGAGGTTTTGGTCAGGTTTTTTGTCCTGTGAGGTTTTAGTTCTGTTAGGTTTTGGTCCTGTGATGTTTTAGTTCTTTTAGGTTTTGGTCCTGTGATGTTTTAGTTCTTTTAGGTTTTGGTCCTGTGAGGTTTTAGTTCTTTTAGGTTTTGGTCATGGGAGGTTTTAGTTCTTTTAGGTTTTGGTCCTGTGAGGTTTTAGTTCTTTTAGGTTTTGGTCCTGTGAGGTTTTAGTTCTTTTAGGTTTTGGTCCTGTGAGGTTTCAGTTCTGTTAGGTTTTGGTCATGTGAGGTTTCAGTTCTGTTAGGTTTTGGTCCTGTGAGGTTTTAGTTCTTTTAGGTTTTGGTCCTGTGAGGTTTCAGTTCTGTTAGGTTTTGGTCCTGTGAGGTTTCAGTTCTGTTAGGTTTTGGTCCTGTGAGGTTTCAGTTCTGTTAGGTTTTGGTCCTGTGAGGTTTCAGTTCTGTTAGGTTTTGGTCCTGTGAGGTTTCAGTTCTGTTAGGTTTTGGTCCTGTGAGGTTTTAGTTCTTTTAGGTTTTGGTCCTGTGAGGTTTTAGTTCTGTTAGGTTTTGGTCCTGTGAGGTTTTAGTTCTGATAGGTTTTGGTCCTGTGAGGTTTTAGTTCTTTTAGGTTTTGGTCCTGTGAGGTTTTAGTTCTGTTAGGTTTTGGTCCTGTGAGGTTTTAGTTCTGTTAGGTTTTGGTCCTGTGAGGTTTTAGTTCTGTGAGGTTTTGGTCAGGTTTTTTGTCCTGTGAGGTTTTAGTTCTGTTAGGTTTTGGTCCTGTGATGTTTTAGTTCTTTTAGGTTTTGGTCCTGTGATGTTTTAGTTCTTTTAGGTTTTGGTCCTGTGAGGTTTTAGTTCTTTTAGGTTTTGGTCATGGGAGGTTTTAGTTCTTTTAGGTTTTGGTCCTGTGAGGTTTTAGTTCTTTTAGGTTTTGGTCCTGTGAGGTTTTAGTTCTTTTAGGTTTTGGTCCTGTGAGGTTTTAGTTCTGTTAGGTTTTGAGTCCTGTGAGGTTTTAGTTCTTTTAGGTTTTTGGTCTTGGTGTGTTGATAAAGGAATTGGAGACAACGGTTACAACGTAAACAATTTACGATATGCGGATGATACAGTCTTAATAGCAGAGACAGAGAATGAACTACAAGAAATGATAGATGTAATAGTGAAAGAAAGCAACAAGAAAAGTCTCAGTCTGAATAGTAAGAAAACAGAAGTAATGGTTATATCAAAGAAACAGTCATCATCATCATGTAGCATAAAAATAAACTGGACAAATCTGAAACAAGTGCAACGCTTCAAATACTTGGGCACAATAATAACATCAGATGGAAGATGCACCACAGAAATATAAAGCAGAACAGCTTAGGCCAAAATAACATTTCAGAAAATGAAAATCGTCTTATGCAACAAATCTATGTCAATAGAAGTGAGAAAGAGAGTTAATCAGTGCTATATAGATCCAATTCTGACTCATGGAAACGAATCATGTACAGTAAACAAACAAATGAAAAGAAGATTAGAGGTGGGATTTCTCAGAAGAATGTTGAAAGTTCCCTATGCAGCTAAAAAGACCAATGAGGAAATTCTCAAAGAGGACAGTTAAAAAAGGAGCTCCTAAGAAACGACAGAAAGAAACAATCAACATTTTTCGGGCACATCATGAGAAGAGGAAAGCTGGAATACTTGGTTACAAATGACAAAATACAGGGAAGGAGAGATCGTGGATGAAAAAGAGAGAAAATACTTGATTCCTTGGTGTCATAGCAAGGAAAACAGTCAACAACAGAATTGATACGATGCTCGGTAGACAGAAGTTTGTGGAAGGACATGATCGCTTACGCCAAACGGTATGGCACGCGATGATGGTGGTGATGAGGTGATAAAATGAATTCATCTATTGTTTGTACAAACGTCTACACATTTTTCTTGCTTATACACACACATTTTTCTTGCTTATACACACACATTTTTCTTGCTTATACACACACATTTTTCTTGCTTATACACACACATTTTTCTTGCTTATACACACACATTTTTCATGCTTATACACACACATTTTTAAACATCGCTGTTTTTTTTTTTATATTGACGTATGTCTGTTTTCATTTATACAGGCGTGAGTTTCTGTCCGTTTCATTCAGTTGTGTTTGTACGTCTGCTATATTTGCAATTTTGTTCCTCTGTTTTATGAAGTTTTCTGTGCATGTTTTGCTCATACAGTTGTGTTTATTTATTTGTTGTATTTTGGTTGGTGAATGTTTCTTTTATATAGGCTTCTGGATACATCAGATTTGTACAGACTTATGTTCATGACAGTTTGTGTGTATGTCTGTTTTATGTTAGTTTGTGTATATTTCTGTGTTATGTTAGTTTGTGTGTGTGTGTCTGTTTTATGTAAGTTTGTGTGTATGTCTGTGTTATGTTAGTTTGTGTGTATGTAAGTGTGTGTTTGTGTATTTTATGTAAATGTATTTATATACGTGTTATGTATGATATAACCTACCAGTTTTCCTGTTTTATTCTGGTGTGTGTGCTTGTCTGATTTATATAAACTTGTGCATGTTTCTGTTTTATACAGGTTTATGTCTCTGTCTGTTTTAGATAGAACTCTGAGGTCAAGTGGTAATCTGGTAACACACACCAAATTCACTCCATCTTGTTCGGAAAATGACCTGTCAATCAATAATCCTACAACAGGGAAAATTTGGTCAGACATAGTCGAGCCCTTTTGACAGATTCTTCGTGTCCGTCATAGTCTCCATCATAGTCTCCGTCATAGTCTCCATCATAGTCTCCATCATAGTCTCCATCATAGTCTCCATCATAGTCTCCATCATAGTCTCCATCATAGTTTCCATCATAGTCTCCATCATAGTCTCCATCATAGTCTCCGTCATAGTCTCCTTCTGTTCCTGACTGCCACATTCACTGCACCTCTTAGTAACAAAAAAAAATCGACGAAACTTGAGGCAGTCCATGAATGGCCAGAGTTAGCATTTAATGTCTTGCTAACTAAAAAAGGTGTTAATGTCCATCCTTTCTTCCTCCCTCCCTCTCTCCTACCTTCCCTCCCCCTCCTTCCTTCATGCCTTTCCTTTTTCCTTACGTTCCTTCCTTGTAACCACATGAGTTTTTTGGACACATTGATAGTTGCAACCTTCTTTATCCAGTCATCGCTTTCAACTAAAAATCGACAAAAATAGGATGTGTATCACTGCCTGGTCTATATCCAGAAGGAAAAGTTAACCTTCTTTCATAAAAATTAACTGGCTCTCTGAGATTTTCCCTGTGGTGCCCTGGCCTGTGTGACGGATCTGTTGATTGCGTGGAGATATCAGAATGTTGAAGGATATTGTGTGAGAACAATGATGTAGATACATACTTTTACTTTCTGAAAATTTTACTGTCTGATGTTATTGCTTCTATGTATAGTGCAACAAGTTCATGATGAAGGCGGGTACACACTGAACCGTAAATGTGGTAAGCGGAGTGTAACGCAGTAGTTAGAAGGTGGAGGTCAAGTACGAGACTTGAATCGCCGTCTTAGCACGCGAGTTTCCACTCATATATGCTCGGACGCCTATCCAGAAGTGTTCGGAGACTTCTGGTCTGTGATAGTGTCGCTTCAAGCATCGAAACTCACGATGCGGTATTCCTCACCTTTCCAGAGTAATACCCTGGTACCCATTTCTGCCAGCAGGCTGGGTCGACCGCGGGGGTATTTTTTTTTTCCAACCACGAGTTCTCACACTGCTTCCAGCGGGAATCGATCACGGGTTGTCGGAACTCGGTAGTCCAATCGGGTGGTTTTCCCAGCTAGGCTACTGAGGCCTCCAGTAGTTAGAAGGTGACAGGAAGTAATGTAATTATTTTGTAACATTTAATTATTGTAACATTTAATTATTGTAACTTTAGACTAAAACCATGGTGTTTGCTTGAACGAGTATTTCATGTAATGTTTTTTTTTTAAATTATGTTTTTGGTGATTCTGTCTTTCACTTAAGGAAAACATCCGGAGTGATGAGATTTTTTTCTTAAATGACACAACTTAAGAGAAAATGGAATCAGTATTTAACTAATGTTTGGTTTCATACCCGGTGAGATGTGATAAGAGGTATTAGAAGGTATCAGAGGAAATGTATAGATTATTTGGCTAAAGGTGCAGAGGAGGCGACAAGCAAAGAAAATGTGAAAGAATTATACAACTTTACAAAGAAATTAAGCGGAACATACACAAAGACTCGTACCTTTATTAAAGATAAGAAAAGAAATCTGCTTAGTAATATAAGGGAACAAATGAAGAAATGGATTTAGCCGATTGAAGAACTTTTGAACAGATCTTGCCTAAATAATGTTTTGATATACCACCAGCAGAGGAAGAGTTGCAAGTTAATACGAAGCAAGGAAGAAATAATAAAATCCATCAAGCTATTAAACGATGATAAAGCCACAAAGCCAGGTGAAAGTCCTTCAGAAGCCATCAAAGCAGATATTAACAGCCCTACCAAGATATTACATAATCTACTAGATAAAATATGAGAGAGAGGAAAAATACATAAAAATTGGAAAGAAGATTATGTGATTAAACTACAAAAGAACGAAAATGAACAGAAGTGCACACATCACAGAGTAGTTATGTTGTTATCAGTGCCAGGAAATATATCAAGCAGAACCATTCTGGGGAGACTACAAGAGGCCATTGAGAACGTTTGAGAGAGGGACGAGCGAGCTTTTAGAACAAAAATACAGAACATGCCCTGATCAAATAACTCATCATCATCACGTACCGGGCCTGCTGGCGTAGGTGACCATGTCTCTCCACAACTTTCGATCTCGACAGTTATTTATCATTTCTGTTGTTGACCTTCTGCCAAGCCATTCTCTTAAGCTGTCTGGTATTTTGTCTCTTTGCTTCCCTCTATCTCTTCGTCCCTCAATTTCCCCAGTTGTTACAATATATTCCAGCTGTTCCCTTCTCATTACATGGCCAAAAAATGATGATTGTTTCTTCCTAATATTGGAAATTAGCTCTCTTTTTGCTTTGACTTCTTTCAGAACGTTTTCATTACTCATCTTAGCTGTCCATGGTACTCTCAACATTCTTCTGTAAAACCACATTTCTACAGACTCAGTGATTTTCTGGTCAAATAACTACTCTACATATAATAGTTGAACAAAGCTTGAAACTACAGCCCCCACTTGATATTGGATTGATAGATTAGGAAAAGGCATTTGATATTTTAGAGGAATGCTATGGAAGTTGATGAGTCATTACGGAATCCCCATAAAGTTTATTAACCTTATAAATACAACGTGTATGGAGGATTGGTTGGTCTCGAGGCAAGGTGCTGGTCTGAGACAGAGAAGGTGTGGGTTCAAATCCCGGTAATGTCAGTTGGGAATTTTATTTGCGATTTCTCTCTGCGGCAACCACCCCTGGTCTCAGCAGCAGAGCCAGGCTTGAAACGTCAGTTACTCATCGACGGAAAAAAAATATGAGTATCTCCAAAGACGGAGTTACCTGCCTGTGCGGCGAAGGACACCTGTGCACACGGCTGCCACGGAAAAACGGATTAACACGCAACATTCAGTTCCTAGTCTCTAGGGACTCTGCCTGACGTGAAAACTAAGGGACGCAACAAAAACGTACGAAGAAGCGAAATGTTGTTTACACGAAGGGCAGCTTACAAAAGCTTTTGAAATAGGAACAGGAGTAAGGCAGGGATGCCTTCTATCTCCATATCTTTTCCTGCTGGCCATAAACTGGATTATGAGAATAACACAGAACAACAGAAATGGAATCTAGTGGTAACTGACCAAGCAACTTAATGACCTAGACTTTGCTGATATCAAAGCTCCTCCTATCACGTGATCATCTACAAGATAAAATGAGCATCCTTGACGAGAGATCACAACAGCTGAGACAGAAAAGAGAGATAAGACCAAAATGAGAATTAATGCAGTTTTCAACAACAAAATAAAATAGAAAAAAATACTTTTAATATACGAAATATCATATATTCATATTAGATTCACATTAGATATATATATATATATATATATATATATATATATATATATATATATATATATCTGTATACAACGAATGATACCATAATAAGGATTTTAAAAACAAAGGAGCATTCTAGAAAACATGAAAATCCTAAGAAATTAGGTTAAATACAAACACACAAGTTTTCAGCTCTAGATTAATCAGTCTTGTCTCCGATGCGATGTCTCCGCAGAATAATGCACATCAAATGGCAGGATAAAATAACCAGCTTAACTGTCCTGCAACGTGCTAAGACCCCAACAATCATGTCGATGCTCAGATGTCGAAGACTAAGATGGCTGGGGCATGTCCAGCGAATGGTAGAAAAGCGCATCCCCAGGCAAATACTATATGGCGAACTAACACACGGAAAAAGACAAATCGGCAGACTTAAACTACGATATAGAGATATCTGTAAATCTATCTCTGAATGACTTCTCCATATGTGAATATGACTGGGAACATATGGCAAGTGATCACACATCATGGAGAGCATGTATAAGGAACGGTATTACATCATCTGAGACTGTGCTAAGGCAAAACTTAGAAGAGAAAAGACTCATGAAAAAGGATGGAAAACCCTGTGGATCAGTGGGCCTGATTTGTTCATTCTGTGACCGCGTGTGTTTGTCAAACATTGGTAGAATTAGCCACGAGAGAAGCTGTTCGACAAAAACAAAACTTCGAAAATATACACAGTAGCCTCTACTAGACCGTCTGACAAGACGAAAAGGGCCATATAATTAATCAGCCTTGTATGAATGTGAAACTTGGAGAACATAAAAAAATGACAATCATAAAGAATACATACGTTCATTAATGGGTGCTTGCGCAGAATGAAAAGATGGAAATGGCAGGACAAAATCACTTACTTAGAAATATGGGAAAGTACCAGTTATATTACTAGTAGACACGACAAAGACGATGGCGAATAGGAGAAACACTGCGGAAACTAAATGAGAGTATTGCAAGACAGGCCTATCTTTGGAATCCCGAAGGGAGAAGACAAAGCTAAAGGCATGGCTAAAATATACTTGGAGAAGACAGGTGGAAGCAGAGATGAAGAGTATGGGGAAGACATGGAATGATCTTAAGAGAATGGGAAGAAACATATGTTTTTTGAAAACATTTATTGAAGACCTAAGGAATCTTCTATTAGGAAGACCTACGGAATCTTCTTTTAGGAAGACCTATGGAGACCTATGGAGACCTATGCTACACAGGGAGTTGAAAGGAAGAAGAGGAAGAATATCTTGCGATTTTATGTCATACAAATCATGTACAAAAACTGGAATAGGCACGGATCTCGAGACAAACCTAGAGTTCATGAAATTACAACATCAAGGAATCTCTACAACGTCACGTGACAATGATTGTCAGAAGATTGTGAGTCAGCACTCTCTGTGTTTCTCTACATCCGAAGGACTATAACTGAGAGTAAAGAAGATTCGTTCCGTTACATGCATTGATACACAGCCAACTATAGGTAAGGCCAGTGTACAACTCAACTAGAGTAACGTCATGGGTCAAGGTTTATCAATGCGAATTAAAGATAGCTGACATCCTACCTACAACCGTCCCTACACGCAAAACTGAACCTGTCACGTCCGTTAATCAATTTGTGAGGACTTTTTAAAAGGTCATGTCTTTAAAAGGTCATCTGTGCACTTACCGAGTTTCATACATTCTCCCACAATGAAACTCGGTATGTGCACTGATGATCACTCCAACCTTCATAGAATAATGTTTGCCTTTAGAAAATTAATCCCCTGTAGGATTTGTCTTATTTCAGTTTATGTAAAAAAAAAAAAGAAAAAAAGATTCTTGTGGCAGTCGCGAAAGACAATTCTAAGTTTTACCGATCGTTCAACTGTTCCTCTTTTCAACCCTTTTTGTGCTTTTCCTGAAATTATTTTTATTTATAAAAAACGATTTGTACAAAATCCAGGATGCCTTTGGCTTAAATGTTATACAATCTTATGGACGGTGAAAATCTAAGACTGCATGCAAAAATTCACCACCAATTCATCAAATAGAAAATTGAATGATACTGTGTTCACGAATTTATGAACGGACTATAACTGTTGCGCGCAGGCCTTCTCTAAAGTTGACTCTGGTATTGATAGCCATTTTGGTGTGTCAAAATTATCAACTAATTTTGATCCACAACTCAGCTCTTGCTATATCATCAGATTGCCAAGCATCTGGGACATTATCTACGATCAGCGCCCTCTGTCATGGAAAAAAGAACTGCTCAGTGGTAGCCAATCAGAGCGTCTTTGGGGAGCCTTGTGCCTCAGGAATTAACACATACCTCTCAGTGTCTTACACCTGCGGTAAGTAAATACATCAAGTATTGTTCTTCGCGTTGTTTCTGTTTACGTTTTCTTAACTTTCCGTACGTTTCGCCGCATCGTGCGTCACTCTCAATTTGATTAGTGTCCTCAAACCGTATTCTGTTTACATTTCTTGTATCATCTTGACATTGGTGAAATCTAATACCTTGTTTAATTATCTAAAAATTAATATATAATACTCAGTATGTTATGTAAATGGGGAGCCGCGATAGCTCAGTGGTTAGTGAACAGGACTACAAATGACAAGAGGTAGGGTTCGATCCCAACCGACAGCTTCTGGTTCACCCAGCCTTTAATGGGTACCGGATATTTTTCTGGGAAAGTAAAGCAGCACGGGCGTGATACCGACCACATTACCCCAAAAATCATGTGCCGAAGGTCTGTAAAATTTATGGTTACTAACACTATATTTCCTATACACCACTTGGCGTGACGGGGGTACTTTCCTTTTTGTTTTATGTTATATAAATATGTAAATTTATTCTTAAAACCACGAAACATCATGTCTCTGAAATCTATTCCGTTGTATTGATAAAAAGCTTCCGTACGGAAAGAGTTAAAGTGCTTTAGTTTTTTTTTTTTTAGTAACCCCGTCACGCCAAGTGGCGTATACAAAATATGGTGTTAGTAACCCTATATTTTACAGACCTTCAGCACATGATTTTTGGGGTAATGTGGTCGGTATTACGCCCGTGCTGCTTTATTTTCCCAGAAAAAAAATCCGGTACCCATTTAAGGCTGGGTGAACCTGGAAGCCGTCGGTTGGGATCGAACCCTACCCCTTGTCCGGGGTAGTCCAGTTCACTAACCACTGAGCTATCGCGGCTCCCTAGTTAAAGTGCTTAATGCTAGTAAAGTTGGATTCAGTGTGACTGTGTGTTGTACACATCTTTAGTGCTTTGTTGCTGCACAAATCACACCATTAGTGTACTTTTAATAACACACGGGAATTGACCTATATCAGTGGTTAATGAGCAGGTCTTCTGGGAGGTCAACAGGTCAGGTTATATCTCGATCACTGGCTTCTAGGTTCACCCAACCTTTCATTGATTCCAGATATATCTTTGCTCTAATGAAGGACAAAGCAAACAAAGACAAAAATCTAATATAATTGTAGAAAATGATTATGAATATTCATAGAGATGGAACAGCATACGAGACAAAAGTAGAAGAAGAAAAAAAAGTTACATGTAGGCCACAATGGTTTCAGGTGACTGAGTGGACCACGTGAGTGTTTGAAAACATTGGAAGCTGCTCGCGGTATTTAAAATCGTATTCCTTGTCGGAGGCAAGCACTACCACGACTCCCGACCGTTCTTTTTTTACTCATGTCACGTGATTCTGCAAAATTTGAATTTCTACTTCAAGCAGTATCACCAAAACAGTAATCACTGAATGACGTCAGCTTGTTCCCCGTGTCCAAATAGTAATCGCTGAATGACGTCAGCTTGTTCACTGCGTATAAACAGTAATCGCTAAATGACGTCAGCGTGTTCCCTGTGTCCAAACAGTATTCACTGAATGACGTCAGCTTGTTCCCTGTGTCCAAACAGTAATCGCTAAATGACGTCAGCTTGTTCCCTGTGTCCAAACAGTAATCACTGAATGACGTCAGCTTGTTCCCTGTGTCCAAACAGTAATCACTGAATGACGTCAGCTTGTTCCATGTGTCCAAACAGTAATCGCTAAATTACGTCAGCGTGTTCCCTGTGTCCAAACAGTAATCGCTGAATGACGTCAGCTTGTTCCCTGTGTCCAAACAGTAATCGCTGAATGACGTCAGCTTGTTCCCTGTGTCCAAACAGTAATCACTGAATTACGTCAGCTTGTTCCCTGTGTACAAACAGAAACAGTTTCCCGAAGGGAAACAACTGTGTGCA
Source organism: Megaustenia siamemsis (assembly GCA_032433765.1). Taxonomy (NCBI): domain Eukaryota; kingdom Metazoa; phylum Mollusca; class Gastropoda; order Stylommatophora; family Ariophantidae; genus Megaustenia; species Megaustenia siamemsis. The sequence goes on from JAVIAB010000107.1 coordinate 29,675,100, forward strand.
GTCATGTTTTAGTTGAAGTAAAGTAAAAGTAAAGAGCCCTGTCACGTCAAGTGACATTTAGGGAATATGGTGTTAGTGCCCATAATGTTTACAGACCTTCGACACATGATTTTTGGGGTAATGTGGTCGGTATTACGCCCGTGCCGATGTACTTTTCCAGAAAAAATCCGGTGCCCATTTAAGGCTGGGTGAAACCAGAAGCTGTCGATTAGGATCGAATTCGTCCTTTGTAGTCCAGTTCACTAACCACTGACTTATCGTGGCTCCCTATAGTTGAAGTGTCAGGGCCTTTTGCTGGAACTACGCACTTTATGTAGGTTCTCGCCTTTTAGTTAAAATAAAATATATTAAGGGCGGATGATATTTTTAAAAAAAATTATAATTAGGGACAAAAATATAAAAAAAATAAAAAGTTTAAAACAAAGAAAGACGACCTGTCACCTCAACAATTAACGATGAGTAGGTGGGGAAGATCGTGATTAATTTATCATTTTAAAACACCATCACTGTGTGTAAAGTTGGATTTCCCCAGGCCAGGTTTTTTCCCACTGAACAAAAACCCGGAACTCAATGTATGGTATACCGAGTCTGCCAATATTTCCCAATTTTCGCGAACTAGTAATCTAGGAATTTTTGGGGCATGTTAAAAAAACACAATAGCCTAATAAAAGTAATATTGGAAGGGAAAATACAAGGTAAAAGAGGCAGAGGCAGACCAAGACTAACGTGGACGAGTTACATCAAAAGATGGACAAGTCAGCATATGAAAATCTGCACCATCAAAGCAAGAGACAAAGTGGAATGGCGCTGCATGGTAGCCAACCTTCGTTGCGGAGACGGCACTCAGTGATTATGATGATGAGGAAACTTGGGGTACGGGTGTGTGTTACAATTTAAGGACCTTTTTCATCCAATCTTGGTCGTCTTCTTCTTCTTCTTTCCTCCCTCATCTGCCTTTCAGCGTCGAGGGGAGATATAATTTGCGGTCTTTTGCTCTTCTATTCGCCTCTGCTGCTGTTATGTTTCCTAGTGCTTCTAATATTCCATCTCCCCATCTTTTTCGTGGTCGACCCTTGGGTCTGGTGTTCTCACAACGTTTGTTGAAGGCTCGTTGTGTTGTGTTTTGTTCTTTCTGCCTTGTCACGTGGCCAAACCATTGTATCTGTTGTTTCCTTATATATTCTATGGCGGGGACTATTCCTAGCTTTTTTCTCAGTTCTTCTTTTCTTATCTTATCTCTCAGACTGTTTCCTGTCATTCGTCTAACACATTTCCTCTCAGTAGAGGTTATTTTTCTTGTTCTTGCATCTAGGGTCCAGGTCTGGCATTGGTAGCACAACGTTGGGATGAAGATTGTATTGTATAGTGCATGTTTTGCCTCTAGAGTTATTTCCTTGTTGGACAATAGTGGTGATAACTGTCCAATGATTTGACAAGCTTTGTTGCATCTTGATTCTATCTCTGCCGTTTGAGAATTATCGTTTGTCATTACTTCCTAGGTATTTGAATTCATCTACTTGTTTTAGGTGTCTGCCTTCTATAGTTATGTTGATGTTCTGTTTATTTTTGGCGACATTCATGACTTCTGTTTTGTTGATGTTCATTTTCATGTTGTATTTTGTGTCTGAGATGTTGAGTTTGTTTAAGTGTTCTTGTAGGTCTTCTATTGTTTCGTGTATTAGTGCCTTGTCGTCTGCAAATAAACACTCGTTGATCTCCTCTGTCTCCGATGGTTTGGCTAGCTTGCATATATGATACATGTATGTAATAAACAGTAGGGTGGGAGGAATAGTACACACCCCTGTCTTACACCTGATCTAACTTTGTCTGTGTAGCCTGCTGCTGTTCTGACCCTGCAGCTGCTGTTGATGTAGAGACTTTTAATAAGGTTGGTTAGATGTTGGCTTACTCCGTATGTTGTTAGTATCTCCCGCAGTTGTTCTCTGTTTACTCTGTGGAATGCTTTTTCCTGGTCAATAAAGGCTATGTATAAGTTTTGATTGTGTTCTATCGTTTTTTCTGCAAGCTGTTTTAATGTGAATAGTGCGTCAGTACATCCTCTGTTTTTTTTCGGAACCCCATTTGAGAATCGCTTAACTGTAGTTCTATTATTGGTCTCAGCCTTTTTTCCAAGAATTTTGCGTATAGCTTTCCTACATGGCTGAGAAGAGATATACCTCTATATTGATTGCAGTCTCTTTTGCTACCTTTATTTTTCCATATTGGTATGATGATTGCCTGTTGCCAGTCTTCTGGGGCTTGTTGTTGGTACCATGCTGCATTAAATATTCTGTGCAGCTATTGCACTCCTGTTTCTCCTGCTGCTGCTATTATTTATATTGGTATGTTATGTATCCCCTGTGCTTTATTTCTTGGTGCATATTTGATTACTTCTTCTATTTCCTCTTTCATGATGTTGGGTTCAGTATTTGTGGGTTCTAGTGTGGTTTTTGTTGTCTTATTGGTAGTTGGTATATTTAACAGGTCTTCAAAGTATTCTTTCCATCTCTGTTGCGTACATTGGTTATTTGATATTGGCTGTCAGTCTTTGTCATTTATCAGCTCAGTAGGATCATGGTTTTCTTTTCTCGCTCTTGTAGCTTTTACTGCTTTGTAGAAATCTCTTGTGGCAGTCTTGAAGTCCCTGCTCATGTTTTGTCCGAATTCTGTCCAATTCTTTTGCTTAGCTTCTTTGATTAAAATTTTAACACTTTTTTCGAACTAAGGCATATTTTTCATATTTTTCTTGGTTCTTGTTCTCCCTCCAATTTTTAAAAAGTTTCTCCTTTTCTTTAATTGCTTCTCTGATTGTTTCGTTCCACCACGGTGTGCTCTTTTTCCCTTCTCTTGTTGTTAGCTTCGTTCCACAAACTGTTTTAGCGATGTTGGTTACTGTTTCCTTAAATTGTTTCCACTCCAAGAAATTAGAATCAGAATAGCTAAAGCAGCAATGTCTTTCGGAAGCCTTGAAAAGTTGTGGAAATCAAAACTCATCAGCACAAACACAAAACTTAGACTATTCAAATCAAATGTACTATCAACCCTTACGTATGCGTGTGAAAGCTTGAAAACAAGAGATGTAGAAACAAAGTTGAACGCATTCGAAAATAAATGTCTAAGGAAAATACTTGGTATAGCGTGGAACGAATTCAAAGCAAATGAGGAAATTAAAGAAATCACCAATCAACCACCAATATCTTCAGTAATAAAGAAAAGACGATGGTCATATGTTTGACATGTGACGAGAAGAGATAATAACCGAATAGCAAAGCAAGCCCTCATGTGGGAAACAACATGTAAGAGGAAAAGAGGAAGACCCAGAGAGACACTGAGAAGAACATTGATGAGAGAGGCAAGAGCAGCAGGAATCGGCTCCCTCAATGAGATAGAGCTGCCTGCACAGAACAGAGACAAATGGCGAGATTTGATAAAATATCTTTCTAGAACAAAAATTCAGATATAAGAGGGAGTATCTTGGTCTACGACCTACGGGCCGGCTACGGCTCGAAATGTCAATAGATAGATAGATAACTCTTTCTCTCCACACACAAAACATGTGCACTACAACTCGACTGCACTTGCAAGTGGTCTTTATTCTAAGTTCTTCAGTAAAGCTCTTTCTCTCGACGGTCAATCCCATATTCTGCTAAGAGGGGTACTATGAAGGTGAAGAATAAATGTCACACGCCCAGTGCAGTTGCCACGTAGTTATTCGGGTTAGAGTTTTTTTTTTTTAATTGTGATCTAACCATGATTGGTGAATGGCTGTTAGCGTTTTTGGCCACAAGTCCCATTTTTTTTTTTTAAAGAAAGAACTTTCTGACAAAGTTTTGGTAGTAAAAGTACAGACAGGAATCACGGCTAAGGTGACCATATTTTTGAAATCCCATTCCGGGACGGAATAATTTTACTTCAATTTTCCACCAATAAAATTACATTTCTTCTTGCTGTCATTCTCAAGTGAATAATACATACATTTTAAAACATCTTTTAATATAGACCTAAAATACGCTATCAGGATAATCAAGAGATAAAAAAAAAACAGTGATACTCACTTAAATTGAAGGTGAAACAGAGATGCTGTACTTTTCAGATGAGTGAATTTTCTGTAAAATGTCCTTCTTTGTATGCAGCATCTTATAAAATTCGACACATGTTCCCTCATAGTTCACTTTGGTGATTAACATGGCTTTTAAAGTTTCAACACCTAGTTGTGTTTTATCATTTGTCCACAAACTGTTGATCAGAGAAAACACTCGTTCTGTTGCAGCATTTGTTCCAGGTAGACACAAAAAGAACTCTGCCAACTTCAGAATATGTGAAACGGGCACATGATTGTTTCTGAAGTGGGAAGCTAGTTCAACCCAATTTATTAAGACTCCACTCACTAATTTGTTGTGAAGTAACGAACTGTTTCATGTAGACATATTCGTCATACATTTCATTTTCTGGAAAGTCGACTGAAGGCACTGTTTGACTCACTAATGATGAAGACTTCTCAATATCTTCCCAATTTGGTGTTCTGTTCAGCATTACCCAGCTGTAAGACTCTAGGTTTTGAAAATTATTTGCAGCCCATTTCTTCAAATAACTTAAAGCTGTTTCATAAAATGAAGAAACACTGGCGTTAAACTTTTTCACATCATCACGTGGAAATCCTTCCATTTCCAGCTTTTTAAGGATTATCTGAAATCTTGATGGCAAGAAGCCGTCTTCCAGCTTGGACTCCAAGATAGCTTTCAACCTATTGATGTTGTCAATGACTTCAAATACAGTGACCATCTGTCCCTCTACTTTCTGCACTGCTTCGTGGAAAGAGGATGCCTGACTGTGAACCAAAATAAGCCATGCCTCAGACAGTGGGTTTTCAAAGAATTCCTGTATAAAAACTGGGCATCTGTCTTGAGATTGAAAATATGATTTTAGAGGCAGGAACATGTAAAGAGCCCTTTCAACAGCAGGCAAGAGCGCAAGCCACCTAGTTTGTGCACAACCTAAAATCATCTGGAAGTCTGTGTCGACAAACTGACAAAACTCCTTGAGACTTTCAACTTTAACTGTGTATGATTTGAAGTACAGATACATTTTTGCAATAGTCATTTCAACATCAACAGGCAATACGACTGCAGAAGCTCGAACAGTGTTGTGGAAAATATGGCAAGCACACACAACACCTATCAAACTATGTCCAAGGTTTTCTTTCAGTTTTGTGAAAACATTGTTCTGTCCTTTTCTTTCAGCGCCCCCAAAATTAGAATTTGTGTTGTCTGCACATAATCCAACTACTTTCAGTTAGACAGTCAATAAGAAAACTACTTACTATATCAGATGTTTCACCCGGCAATGACTTCAACTCTAATATTTTAACTTTCAGTCCCTTATTGTGATCAAAGTATCTGACAAGCAAAGGAAAAATCTTGATTTCTTTGTGGTTGGAGGCATCTGTCAGTATGGAGATAAATGTTACGTTTTCTAGGTCACACCTCAACTCGTTTAGAGCATGGGGTGTGAACACATTCCGAATAATAGCTTCTGTTTTTGTACGTGCACAAGCAAATTTTGGTTCTAAAGTTACCTGAAGCAATTTTGATGTGCAGTCCATAGATCTAAACGTGTGATTGTGCATCACTATATGATATGCAAAGGCACCTTCTGTAGCAGCTAACTGTTCTTCTTTGTCACCAACCTGTTCAGCTCGAAAAAAAATTTGTCGCGACGAGCTTGATGCAGCAGTAGCGACGGCTCTCTTATGTTTATTACTATTTATGTGGCTCTTAATATCACCACGTCCACTATGGTTAATAGTAAACCCGAATGAACATATATTACATCTTAAAGTGAAGTCTGATGACGATGTAGACTTTTTATAAAAGGGTATTCCTTTTGTAAATCTTGATTAAAACTACAATTACGCTTCGGTGCCATTTTTTTGTGAAAGTCAGTAACACAATGAATATATACGAGATTTAAAACTAGGAGCGCATTCTACTGTTTTGATATTAAACAAAATTGTCTACACAGCAACGGAATAATATTTTTTTTTAATTGAAGAAATGTACGCCGTATAAAAAAAATGGCAAAATTGGTAAACGTTTGTGTCCCAAATTATTTTTTATCAAATCCGGGACAAAAGCTAAAAAATATGCCAAAATCGGGACAAAACCGGTACGGCAGCTAATCCGGGACAAAGGTTCAAAAAATGTCAAATTCCGGGACTGTCCCGGACAATCCGGAACGAATGGCTTCCCTTAATCACGGCCCTAGAGTTCCCTGTTTATCATAACATGTTTTATATGTTCCCTTGGCAACGAATAAATGTCATGAACTCACGTTAACTTCCTCTGACCTATTGACCCCCAAAAGATCAACCAATTCACAAAATCAAAAGGTCAATGACCTTCGCTTTCCGTAGATGTTTGGGGCGACACTGTTTACGTCGTGTCAACAGGGGGTACCTAAGGGAACGTTTATATCTACAGTAGAAATGTCAATTTAAATTATGGGAATGTTGTTACTGGCTATCATTAAGTGAAATTTCCCTTAAACGGCCTGGTTCAATTTGTTTTACGTTATTCTTGTACCCAACATATTTCGTGGGAACAACTTGACCTTCTTTTGCCTATTTGACAAGTTTATTTTTCATCTGCTCACACAATGGTATTTGCAATAGGGACAAGCGGGTAAAGATCATGAATAGGGCCAATTTAACAGTATAGCGACTCAAAGCTGCAGTAGTTGGTTACGATTGAAGGGGACTGGGTGGTCCAGATGTAGAGAGGTCGGCCTCTGGACAGAAAAGTCACGGGTTCGATTCCCACTTTAAAAAAAGATTTCTGTGTAGTGATATCTAAGGTTCTAGTCCTCTCGAAAAACAGGTGTGCACTAGCGCACTTTTAAACATAATTAAAGTTTATTAAAGACTCCTCGACATACCAAATGAACTAAAAACATCAACTTTCATTGCATTGCCTAAAAAGAATGGTGCAGTTGAATGCAGTGATTTTAGAACAATAAGCCTAATGAGCCATGTTACAAAAATCTTGCTAAACTAAAAGTTATACAAGGAAGGATTCAGAATAAAATCAATACTGAATAAGATGAGCAGCAATTTGGATTTAGGAAAAATAGTGAGACAAAAGAAGCCATATTCTGCATGAGAACATTAATCGAAAAATACACAGAAGTAAACAAACCAATATATGCCTGCTTCATAGACTACACCAAAGCTTTTGATAGAGTACACCACAAACAACTTATAGAATGCCTAAAAGAGATACATCTAGATGACATGGACATACGACTAATATGTAATCTATACTGGGAGCAAACAGCAATAATAAAATATAACAAAGAGAACTCTACGCCCATTGATATAAAATGAGCATCCTATCACCAAGTTTGTTCAATCTATACACTGAGCAAATCTTTAAAAACATCTCAGAGATGCCAGGCCTACAAATTAATGGAAAGATAAGCAATAACCTAAGATATGCTAATGATACTGTACTACAAGCAAAATATCCTAAAGATCTAACAACAATTACTTAATGAAATAAACATGACAAGCAAAAAATATGGACTAGATATGAATATCAAAAAGACTAAAACTATGATCATAAACAAAGAAGATACTCAAAACCCACAAGTGGATATCAAAATTGAAGGAATAGACCTTGAGACAGTTCAGAACTATAACTACCTTGGACATACTATAACCAGTGATGGAAAATGTACAACTGAAATAAACAAAAGAATAGGAATGGCAAAAAGTAATTTTAATGCCATGAAAAATATACTAACATCAAAACAAATAACACCAGGGCTAAAACTAAGAATAGCAAAATGTTATGTCTTCTCAACATTCCTATATGGTGCAGAAGCATGGATATTAGACAAGAAAACAGAACAGAGAATTTAAGCCTTTGAAATGTGGATATATAGAAGAATAGGTAGAATTGGATGGAAGGAAAAGAAAACAAACGATGAATTCTTAAAACAACTAAAAATGAAAAGAGAACTACTAAGCACAATTCAAAGAAGACAAATGCGATTTTTGGGCCATGTTATAAGACACAACAGCCTAATAAAAGTAATCCTGGAGGGGAAAATACAAGGTAAAAGAGGCAGAGGCAGACCAAGACTAACATGGACGAGTAACATCAAAAGATGGACAAATCAGTCTATGACAACCTGCACCATCAAAGCAAGAGACAGGGCAGAATGGCGCTCCATGGTAGCCAACCTTCGATGCGGAGATGGCACTCGATGATGATGAAAGAACCCTTGGCACTTTAAAGTCAAGAACGGTAGGCCTAAATCGGCCGTTTTTTTTTTGACAAAATTTGGTTAGGTAAAATCTACCCATCCATACCGAAGACGGATTCGTCGGGCCGAAAGTTCAGAAATGCATAGATAGCGTGGCTGTCATTAACTAGCGACACAGCGCTTCGGGTGAAAGCTAAGAAAAGGAATGAAGATTACAATTATACTCTACCGTCCTACAGTGTGATAACCAAGTTAATAGAGTTGGCTAATGCAACCTGGCACTAACAACAATTGCACATTTCTATCAATCACAACACGTGGCACAATGTCTTTTTAACCCTTCGATTAAAGAGAGCTTTTTTTCCCTCTCTCTCTCAAACGAATAGAGTCAACAACAGTAAAAAGAGTCTTGACCCTTCCCGCGCCGCTAGACGGCGCATAAGGCATCTCTATTCTTGGAAGGGGAAATGGGAAAATAAATGGTTTGGTTGATGCTTTACTTAATTAATGGACAACACAAATTTGAACGACGTTTCGGTTCAAAAGGCCTTTAACAGGAACAAACAAACAACACACACAGATATATGTAAGAAAAGAAAATTAGCACTACATAGGTAACTAATAGGTATGGCAAAAAGTAATTTTAATGCCATGAAAAATATACTAACAACAAAACAAATAACAGCAGGGCTGAATCTAAGAATAGCAAAATGTTACGTCTTCTCAATATTCCTGTATGGTGCAGAAACATGGACATTAGACAACAAAACAGAACAGAAAATTGAAGCCTTTAAAATGTGGATTTACAGAAGAATAGGTAGAATTGGATGGAAAGAAAAGAAAACACATGATGAAGTTTTAAAACAACTAAAAATGAAAAGAGAAATACTAAATACAATTAAGACAAGACAAATGAAATTGTTGGGGCATGTTAAAAGACACAACTGCCTACTAAAAGTAATATTGGAAGGGAAACTACAAGGTAAAAGAGGCAAACCAAGACTAACATGGACGAGTAACATCAAAAGATAGACAAGTCAATCTATGACAACCTGTACCATCAAAGCAAGAAAGAGAGTGGAATGGCGATCCATGGTAGCCAACCTTTGTTGCGGAGACTTCGTTGCACTCGATGATGATGAGGTAAAAATAATGGAGTTTCTAAAATAATTTATTTTATTATATTAATTTAATTTATTTTAGATACTTCATTATCTGTTAGCTATCTAGGACTAATTTTATTTACTTACATATCTGTGTGTGTGTGTTGTTTGTTCCCACTGAAGGCCTCTTTATTCTTCTACCTTTCATCTCCCTGTGGAGCATAAGTCTTCAACAGACACTTTCCAGTCGTTCTGTCTCTTGCCATTCTTTTAAGATACTTTTATTCTTTTCTTTGACTTATCCATGTTTGTGACGTTTTTTCAGCTTATTTTTTTTACTCTTCATATTTGTAGGTAAGTAGATAAGATCATTGGTTGCATAGCCATTTCTCTTATCTCTATATTAGTTGTACATTCATTCTTTTTATACATAAATTATTCATCCTAAGTGTCAAAGAAGAACAATAATATTTGTTATAATTTTTTTAAAATATAAAAGTCTTTCTCAACACTTTTTTAGCTCCCTGTGGAGCATAGGTCTTCAACAGACACTTTCCAAGTCGTTCTGTTTTTTTGCCATTCTTTTAAGATCATTCCATGTCTTCCCCATCACCTTCATTCATCTCTGCTTCTATCTGTCCTCTCCAAGAATTCCTTGGTCTTCCTCTTTGTCTTTTCCCCTGGGGATTCCAAAAAAGGGCCTGTTAATATAAAAGTATTTAACCATTTTTTCCCCCTGTTTTCAGTGCCAAGAAAAATTCTGAAACAATTACATCACCGAGGAAAGAAAAAGAAGAAGAAGAAAAAGAGGAAGAAAGTGGGCAAGTTACATCATGAAGTGGCAAACTTGACTACAGAATTTGTAAGGGTAGAAGACACTTCGGTTGAGCCACTTGGTGATCATGCCTATCAGTCATCATCGGAGGTGTATGAAACCTTTGAGCAACAGAGTGTTACGCAAATTTTATCTTTCAGAGGTAAGATGATAAAACTTGTGTAACAGACTAGTGAACAATGCATTCATTACAGGTGAGATAATATATTTATAAGAAGGGGAATTAACTCTTTCCTTACACAAGCTTTTTCTTTCTTTTTTTTTTTTTTTTTTCAGAGACAACATTTCTCATGGTTTTAAGAATCAACCTACATATTTATATTTATCTAACATATTATATAAGGAGCCACGATATCTCAGTGGTTAGTGAACTAGACTACAAAGGACAAGAGGTAGGGTTCAATCCCAACCGACGGCCTCCGGTTTCTATCTATCTATTGACCTTTCGAGCCGTAACCGGCCCATAGGGCGTAGACCAAGATACACCTTCTCCTATATGAATTTTTGTTCTAGCAGTTTTCTTTTAAAGATATTTTATCAAATCTCGCCATCTGTCTCTGTTCTGTGCAAGCAGTTCTATCTCATTGAGGGAGCCGATTCCTGCTGCTCTTGCCTCTCTCATCAATGTTCTTCTCAGTGTCTCCCTGGGTCTTCCTCTTTTTCTTTTACCTGTTGTTTCCCATATGAGGGCTTGCTTTGCTATTCGATTATTATCTCTTCTCATCACATGTCCAACGTATGACCATCGTCTTTTCTTTATTACTGAAGATATTAGTGGTTGATTGGCGATTTCTCTAATTTCCTCGTTTGTTTTGAATTCGTTCCATTCTATACCAAGTATTTTCCTTAGACATTTATTTTCGAATGCGTTCAACTTTGTTTCTATATCTCTTGTTGTTTTCCAGCTTTCACACGCATACGTAAGGGTTGATAGTACATTTGATTTGAATAGCCTAAGTTTTGTGTTTGTGCTAATGAGTTTTGATTTCCACAACTTTTCAAGGCTTCTGAAAGACATTGCTGCTTTAGCCAGTCTGATTCTAATTTCTTTGCTCGTATCCCCTTCTCGATCAATGTGACTTCCAAGATAGATGAAGTGATCGATCTCTTCTACTGGTTTGTTTTCCATGTATATTTTGTCACTTGTTGGAATTAAACTTTTCATGACTTTAGTCTTTTCATGATTGACCTCAAGCCCAATTTTGCTGGCTATTGATGATAGTTCATTTGTGTTTTCCTGCATCGTTTTTATCTGATTGCTGATGAGAACTATGTCATCAGCAAAGTCCAGGTCCTCCAAATGGTCTCCTTGTATCCATTCGATGCCTTTATTACCAGTGCAGCATTTCTTCATTATGAAGTCCATAACAATTCCAAATAACAAGGGCGATAAAATACATCCTTGTTTAACCCCAGTTTCTATTGGGAAACATTCGCTCAGTCCTTCCTCTGTTCGAACTGCACATGTGTAACCATCATACATGTCTTTGATAATATTTATGATTTTTGATGGTAAGCCATATTGCTTCAGAATTTTCCACAAAGAATCTCTATGAATACTATCAAATGCTTTTTTGAAGTCGATGAAGTTAAGTACAAAAGGTTTTTGCTTTTCAATGTGTTCCTCCAATATAAGTCGTAGAGTGAAAATGTGGTCAAGACAGCTTCTCCCTTTTCTAAACCCAGCCTGTTCTTCACGCATTACTGTATCTATTGAATCCTTTATTCTATTTAGGATGATTTTACAGAATAATTTTGAGGCAACTGACAAAAGTGTCACGCCTCTCCAATTGTTACAATCTCTAAGATTGCCCTTTTTTGGGATCTTAACAATGATTCCTTTTTTCCATTTATGAGGCGTCTTCTCTGTTTTCCAAATGATGTTGAACATTTTTTGGAGATGTATTAAATTATGGCTATCAATTGCCTTGAGGATCTCAGCTGTTAACTTATCCTCTCCAGCAGCCTTGTTATTGGTCATTAGCTTTAAGGTGGTTTCTATTTCACTCAAGGTGAAGTCATCTAAATTTACATCTAATTCTGCTGCTGGTGTTTCAGCTTCAAAATCTATTAAACTGTGAGGTAGTGGACGGTTAAGAATTTCTTTGAAGTGTTCCGCCCAACGGGCTTTTATGTCTGCGCTTGTTGTTAGCATTAATCCAGATTTGTCTAGAATTGGTGTTCCACTGGATGTATAGGTGTTTGTCAGCATCTTTTGTACAGTATAAAGAGTTCTGCTGTCTCCTGTAATTGCAGCTGTCTCTGCTTTCTCTGCCAAGTTGTCTATATAAGCTCTTGTATCTCTTCTTGCCGAACTTTTCACTTTGTTGTCTAATTCTTTGTATGTTGCTTTTGCCAGAACCTTTCCAAGATCTGTCTTTACATTAGTCATGGCTCTCTTCGCTTCTCTTCTTTCTTTGATGTATTTCCATGTGGTGTCTGAGATCCAAGCTCGTTTTTCCATTTTCTTCAGTCCAGCACTTGCTTCTGCTGCTGTCATTAGTATTTTGCTCTGTGAGTCCCACATTTCATTGATATCTAAGTCTATTTCACCAAGTGCTGAATAACAATTACTTAGCTCTATGTTAAACTTTTCCTTTATTGCTTCATCTTTCAGTTTATGACTATCAATTTTATGTGTAATTGACCTCTTCTGTTGGTTTCTAAATTTTAATCTTATTTTCCCAATGCACAGGTTGTGGTCACTATTAACATCAGCACCTCTGTATGCTCTTACATCTATTAATGATGATCTGAATTGTTGTTTAATACATAGGTGGTCAATTTGATTTGATGTTCTATCATCAGGAGATATCCATGTTGTTTTGTGGATATTTTTATGTGGAAATAATGTCCCACCTATAACTAAATTTTCTATTAAACATAATTCTATTAATCTTTCTCCATTCTGACTTGTTGTATTACAGCCTTCTCTCCCCATCACATGTTCCACTCCTGCGTTATCTTGTCCTACTTTGGCGTTGAAGTCTCCCATTACAATTAAAAGATCGTGTTTTGGTATTTTGTTTATAAGTTGTTGCAGTTGGTTATAAAAATCATCCTTAACTTCATCATCAGCTTCGTTAGTAGGCGCATAACATTGAATAATTGAAAGTCTTCCATGTTTTGTTTTGTATCGTGTTCGTATCAGACGGCTATTTACCGGTTCCCATTCTAATAAACTTCTTGCAGCTTTGTCTGTCATCATTATGCCTACTCCTTCACGGTGTTTTCCATCTTCCCTTCCAGAAAAAACTACTATTTTATTATCAATAGATAATATCCTCCGGTTTACCCAGCCTTTAATGGGTACCGGATTTTTTTATGAGAAAGTAAAGTGGTACGGGCGTAATACCAACCACATTACCCCAAAAATCATGTGCCAAAGGTCCGTAAAATTTATGGTCACTAACACCATATTCCCTATACGTCACTTGGCGTGACAGGGGTTCTTTACTTTTTTTTTTTTTACTTTTAACATATTATATATTATTCTTTTTCTGCAATCATGGTTCATTCAGACTAGGATCCTGGACTTTCTTATGAAGTCAGCTGTCTGTTTAAGTGATTCAGTTGCCCCGTATAGTTTCTCTTCCAGGGAGGTGGGTGTGGGCCACAATGTCCTTGTCAGGTCTGTGTACTGGGGGCAATCCTGAAGAACGTGTTTTGTAGTCATGTTATCCAGTGTACAGTGGCATTGGCTGGTAGTTCCTATTTTGAGTTTGGTGAACATGTAACATATTATATATGAATATTTAGATAATTGAAATGATTTTGAAATGTGGATTTATAGAAGAATAGGTAGGTAGAATTGGATGGAAAGAAAAGAAAACAAATGAGGAAGTTTTAAAACAACTAAAAATGAAAAGAGAACTACTAAACACAATTAGAGCAAGACAAATGAAATTTTTGGGTCATGTTAATAGACTCAACAGCCTAATAAAAGTAATATTGGAAGGGAAAATACAAGGTAAAAGAGGCAGAGGCAGACTAAGACTAACATGGACGAGTAACATCAAAAGATGGACAAGTCAGCCTATGACAATCTGCACTATCAAAGCAAGAGACAGAGTGGAATGGCAATCCATGGTAGCCAACCTTCGATGCGGAGACGGCACTCAATGAATAATTAGATAATTGAACAAGGTATTAAATTTCACCAATACCAAGATGATACAAGACATGTAAAAAGAATATGGTTTGATGACGGTTCACACTAATCAAATTGAGAATGACACACTATGCAGCGAAACGTACGGAAAGAGTTAATGGATTCATTTGTTACAAGGAAAATAATAATATATCCACAACGGTAATGATACATTTGGCATAGATGACACTTTGCCCTGCTTCGTGGTTGCGGGGTAGGAACAACACCATAACACAAGATGAGCAGGGTCTTGTGGTTGTTACTCATATTTGCTTGCGCGTCCTGATTTTTTCTCTAAACCAGGGCTGTGGCTGTACATTCCATCTTCAGCAGGCTGAATCTAGATGTGGCTCAAACAACTACCAATGTGATATAAATGTGAGAATAGTGCAGGATTGACGACCCCTTTCAGCTGTGAGCTGGTTACTCTTAATAGCCCATGACTATTGTTAAAAAAAAATTGCGTGTTATCCTTATTTGTATATTTAAACAAAAGACCAAGAGGAAGACCCAGACGAAGATGGATAGATGCAGTGACAGAGACATGTAACAACAAAGGAAAGTCACTAATTCAGACAGTTCGAGCAGCTCAAGAACGACAAATGATATAACCACAACACCTTTTAGGTATCAGTGAAAAGAGAAATGAAGAAGAAGATCCTTATTTGTTCTGCCTGTGAGAAGAGTGTATTGTCTATGGATGGATGTGTTGGAAGATACTGGCACCACAGATCTGTTAGGTGGCATTTCAATACTTGCAACTCATTCGTTGATTTTATCTATTTTAATGTTGTAAATGGCTGTTCATTCTAATCTGAGCGGAAAAATCAACCTTTGAGTATGATTATTATCAGATTGTAGAATGTATGTTTTTGGTAGTTTCTGAACCTGGCAGAATGCAAGAGTACCTGAGTGACAAACTGAATGGTGATTAGAGAATGCAAGAGTACCTGAGTGACAAACTGAGTGGTGATTAGAGAATACAAGAGTATCTGAGTGACAAACTGTGTGGTGGTTAGAGAATACAAGAGTACCTGAGTAACAAACTGTGTGGTGGTTAGAGAATACAAGAGTACCTGAGTGACAAACTGTATGGTGGTTAGAGAATACAAGAGTATCTGAGTGACAAACTGTATGGTGGTTAGAGAATACAAGAGTACCTGAGTGACAAACTGTATGGTGGTTAGAGAATACAAGAGTACCTGAGTGACAAACTGTATGGTGGTTAGAGAATACAAGAGTACCTGAGTGACAAACTGAATGGTGGTTAGAGAATACAAGAGTACCTGAGTGACAAACTGAATGGTGATTAGAGAATACAAGAGTACCTGAGTGACAAACTGAATAGTGATTAGAGAATACAAGAGTACCTGAGTGACAAACTGAATGGTGATTAGAGAATACAAGAGTACCTGAGTGACAAACTGAAAGGCAATTACAGAATATAAAAGTACCCTAGTGACAAACTGAATAGTGATTAGAGAATACAAGAGTACCTGAGTGACAAACTGAATGGTGATTAGAGAATACAAGAGTACCTGAGTGACAAACTGAATGGTGATTAGAGAATACAAGAGTACCTGAGTGACAAACTGAAAGGCAATTACAGAATACAAAAGTACCCTAGTGACAAACTGAATAGTGATTAGAGAATACAAGAGTACCTGAGTGACAAACTGAATGGTGATTAGAGAATACAAGAGTACCTGAGTGACAAACTGATTGGTGATTAGAGAATGCAAGAGTACCTGAGTGACAAACTGAATGGTGATTAGAGAATACAAGAGTACCTGAGTGACAAACTGAATGGTGATTAGAGAATACAAGAGTACCTGAGTGACAAACTGAAAGGCAATTACAGAATACAAAAGTACCCTAGTGACAAACTGAATGGTGATTAGAGAAGCCTGCATCAAACATTGTGTATGAAGTTTATGTGGTTGTATGAAATTGAATGGATTATAATAATCTATTGATTATCCTTTTGAGGTGAAGTCGGTACATTGGATGGATGTTCTATAACCCTGCACTCTTTGTTATAAAACATCACATGTTGCATTCAACCCTGCATTGTATCTAGCAATAATAATAATGATGAATGTTTAATGTGATGTGATAATTACTGTTTTGTTTGAGAATTAAAAAGAAACTAAAAATAATGTTATTCTTTTAATTTCTAGAATCTTCAAAAGTGAAATTGGAACAACAACAGTTATTGAGAGAGTTTACCAATGAAAGTTTAGACAACACCACTATTCAGGATGAAGCTGCTGCAGTGACTAGTGATGATGTCAATACCGAAACACCAAGTCTGGCAGATGACGCAATGACAGATAAACACAAACTCAGTCACAACATTAGTGAATCTACACGTGAAAACATCGGGTCTGGAGAGAGTCAGTTTGGTGACACCGATGAATTTACAAAACCTGCAGTTTTAATGTTGAACCATAGTGTCAGTGATGATAACAAAAATGCAAAAAATGGTCAAGATATTGACGATAACAATGACAATAATTATCAGAATATAAGTGATAGTAACAGTGAATATAACAGTATAAAAAGCAATGATGTTCAGTCATTTAATGAGACACACAACACAAACAACCATTCTGGTATTTCTGGTAGCAGTGAAGATGTAGATGAAACTAGTGACTACACTCCGACAAGTCTTCTAGACTCAACAAATAGTCCATTCGCCTTCAACTCAACTGTGAGTCCTGACTCAGACAAGAGTCAGGAGACAGATCTTGATTCTGTCCAAACATCCAGCCCAAACAAATTTATGAATATTCCAGAATCTCATTTTGTCACAGAACGTAATTTGACAGTTTTATGCATTAACTACACCCGGCCAGATTTCCGATGGGTTGGGTTAGCCCGATCCAAAAATGAGTACACAATCGGATTTCTCAGGGACTGGTTCAGCGTTTTACATTTTCTCCAGAGTAAGTAATTTAATTTTCTTTGATAGTTACTGGCATAATTTATTTTTTTTATTGTTATTGACATAGTTTAATTTTTCTTGATTGTAATTGACATAATTTAATTTTTCTTGATTGTTATTGACATAGTTTAATTTTTATTGATTGTTATTCTATCTATCTATTGTCCTTTCGAGCCGAAGACGGCACATAGGGCAGAACCACAATCTCAAAAAAACAGAAACCTTGCGTGCCAAAGAGGCACATATTGCAGAGATCACTGCTCTAAAATATATGGCACTGTTTCCATAACAATACTTTTTACAATGACAGCTTGTCAAACCATCGATCAACCTCCTTAGTCTCCTCTTACGACATGCCTGGAAGGTCACAGTGTCACTATTCTTTACCTCCCTCATAAAGAGGCCGATTGACATAGTTTAATTTTTTATTGTTATTGACGTAGTTTGGGAGCCATGATAGCTCAGTGGTTAGTGAACTGGACTACAAAGGACAAGGGGTAGGATTCGATCCCAACCGACGGCTTCCGGGTCACCCAACCTTAAATGGGTACCGGATTTTTTTCTGGGAAAGTAAAGCAGCACAGGCATAATACTGACCACATTACCCCAAAAATCATGTGCTGAAGGTCTGTAAAATATAGGGTCACTAACACCATATTTCCCTATATGCCACTTGGCTTGACGGGGGTACTTTCCTTACACTATTGACATAGTTTAAATTTTTCTTGATTGTTACTGACTTAATTTATTTTTATTATTGTTATTGGCATAGTTTAATTTTATTGTATTCTATCTATCTATAGTCCTTTCGAGCCGAAGATGGCACAAAGAACCACAATCTCAAAAACAGAAACCTTGCATGCCAAAATGGCACTTTATTGTATTACTATTGGCATAATTTTGTTGTTGTTGTTATTATTGACATAGTTTAATTTTTTATTGTTATTGACATAATTTAATTTTTCTTGATTGTTATTGACATAGTTTAATTTTTCTTGATTGTTATTGACATAATTTAATTTTTCTTGATTGTTATTGACATAGTATAATTTTTCCTGATTTTTATTCTTCTTCTACCATTTTAGCTCCCAGTGGAACATAGGTCTTCAACAAACACTTGTTTTTTGCCAATCTTTTAAGATCATTCCATGTCTTCCACATCATCTTCATCTCTGCTTCTATCTGTCTTCTCCAAGAATTTCTTGGTCTTCCTCTTTGTCTTTTCCCCTGGGGATTCCAAAAAAGGACCTGTTGTGTAATACTCTCGGTTGGCTTCCGCAGTGTGTGTCCTATCCAGCGCTATCATCTTCACTGTA
The DNA here is from genome assembly GCA_032433765.1 of Megaustenia siamemsis. Taxonomy (NCBI): domain Eukaryota; kingdom Metazoa; phylum Mollusca; class Gastropoda; order Stylommatophora; family Ariophantidae; genus Megaustenia; species Megaustenia siamemsis. The sequence goes on from JAVIAB010000107.1 coordinate 29,693,716, forward strand.
ACTCTTCATCCACTGGTATTTGACTGGTACATTTCCATAATTCTATGTTAGTGATTTTGTCCTGCCATTTCCATTCTTTTATTCTGCATAAGCATCCATTAATCAAAGTCTGTATCTTTATGATTGACAGTTTTGTTGTTCTCTGTGTTTCACAGCCATATAATAGGACTGACTTAACATTGGAGTTGACAATTTTTGTTTTTGTATTTAACCTAATTTCTTTGGACTTCCATATGTTTCCCAGTGCAACAAAAGCTCCTCTTGCATTTGATATCCTTATTTTGGTATCATTTTCTGTTCCTCCCTGTTTATCTATTTTTATTTCATTTATGAAGGATAATGTGGTCTACACCCACCTCACTGGAAGAGAAACTATACGGGGCAACCGAATCACTTAAACAGACAGCTGCCTTCATAAGAAAGTCCGGAATCCTACTCTGAATGAGCCATGATCGCAGAAGAAGAAGATTTCATATATAAATACTATATTTTTTAATGTCAAATATAACTACATTACTTAATGGAACTATATTAAAGAAACTACAGTATGTAATGTATCTTAGTGTGTGTCAGTGTTAGTTATGCCTCATATCGTTGTGTGCATGTCAGTGTTAGTCATATCTCATATCTTTGTGTGTGCGTGTCTGTGTTAGTCACCCCTAGTGATTCGGGCAGATGGTGCTTGTTAACCTGGGAGGGCCGACCATCTAAGGGCAGAATCCCCCTACAGAAAAGACAATCTACTGCCTTGCAGGAAGATTTGAGACAATCAAAGGCTAAGGAAAGCAAACCTGAATAAAATGCTGGCTGAAATCGGATGCACTGGGCCACTGGCACAGAACACAATGCATCGTTTTAACAGGTATATACACTCAATCAGGGTGGATCTAACAGACTCTAATTATGATGTTCTGTCTGTGGGGTCGATCAATTCACTTGATCAGACAGCTGTCTTCATGTTAGAGTCTGGAACCCTACTCTGATTGAGTCTTGATCGCAGAGAGAGAGAGAGAGAGAGAGAGAGATAGAGTATGTAATGGAACTACATTACCTAACAGAATTACATTACCTAACAGAATTACTTTACCTAATGGAACTACATTACCTAAAGGAACTACATTACCCAAAGAGACTATATTACCTAAAGGAACTACATTTTCTAATGGAACTATATTACCTAACATAACTACATTGCCTAAAGGAAATACTTTACCTAATGGAACTATTTTACTTTATGGGATTATATTACCTAGAGGAACTACGTTACCTAATGGAACTATATTACCCAACAGAACTACATTACCTAATGGAACTTCATTACCCAAAGGGACTACATTACCTAAAGGAACTATTTTACTTTATGGGATTATATTACCTAGAGGAACTATGTTACCTAATGGAATTATATTACCCAACAGAACTACATTACCTAATGGAACTTCATTACCCAAAGGGACTACATTACCTAAAGGAACTATATTAATTAATGGAACTACATTACCCAAAGGAACTACATTAACTAATGGAACTACATTAACTAAAGGAGCTATATTGCCTAAAGGAACTATGTTACCTAATGGAACTACATTGCCTAACAGAACTACAAGGCTTCACAGTCCCTTACAGGAGTTGTTTCAAGACAAGCAAATTAACTGAAAAGACAGTTTTCAGATATAGACCTTGGTGGACAAAAGAATTAGTACCCTCTCAAAGACAGAAGTTTGGAAAACACACAGGCAGGACTCAGTAAGGGATGTAGAACAAAGGATCAGCTCCTTAGATGTGTCCAGAATGTCATAGATGATTTCTATAAACAAAAACACACCTCTGCTGTCTTTACTGACCTGCAGCAGACATGCAACATTTTCAGTTGACTGAAGAGTCTTTCCTCAGGGAAAAAGACAAAGAGGAAGACCAAGGAATTCTTGAAGAAGACAGATAGAAGCAGAGATGAAGATGATGGAGAAGACATGGAATGGTCTTAAAAGAATGGCAAGAAACAGAACGGCTTGGAAAGTGTTTGTTGAAGACCTATGCTCCAAAGGGAGCTGAGAGGTAGAAGAAGAAGAAAAGTCTTTCCTATCAAGGTTTGATACATGTTTTACATTACTTAAATGAATTGTCCAGAGATTGTCATGATTTACGTTACTTAAATTGATTGGCCCGGGACTATCATATTGTCAAAAAAAGTAAAGGTTCCCTTAATGCCTTGCTAGGTATTTGGGGAATATGGTACTAGTGAGCATATTTTTCCTTGAGCATGGCACATTCTTGGGTGATGTAGCTGGCATCTTGACAAGCCTATCACACATTTTATGTTACTTAAATGGATTGTCCCGGGACTATCATGTTTTACATTACTTAAATGGATTGTCCCAGGACTGTCATGTTTTATGTTACTTAAATGGATTGTCCCGGGACTATCATATTTTACATTACTTAAAAACAATTGTCCTGGGACTGTCATGTTTTACGTTACTTAAATGGATTATCCTGGGACTGTCATGTTTTATGTTACTTAAATGGATTATCCTGGGACTGTCATGTTTTATGTTACTTAAATGGATTATCCTGGGACTGTCATGTTTTATGTTACTTAAATGAATTGTACCGGGACTGTCATGTTTTATGTTACTTAAATGAATTGTACTGGGACTGTCATGTTTTATGTTACTGCAATGAAATGTCCTGGGACTTTCAAGTTTTATGTTATTTAAATGGATTGTCCCATGACTGTCATGTTTTAAGTTACTTAAATAGATTGCCCTGCGACCATCATGTTTTGCACTACTTAAATGGATTGTCCCAAGACTATTCCCACTGCATTAATTGAAATTATGATTTAGTAGATAATTTCATAAATTATTGACATGAAGTTCACCTACTTAATTACTTAAATATAATTTTTAAACATTTAGGTACAAGGTTGCTATATTTGACACCTTTTATTGCAACATGTCCCACTTTGACAAATATATTTATGGGTACAAAGTTGCTATATTTGGCACCTTTTATTGCAACACGTCCCACTTTGACAAAGATATTTTTTTAGTACAAGGTTGCTATATTTGACACCTTTTATTGCAACACGTCCCACTTTGACAAAGATATTTTTGGGTACAAAGTTGCTATATTTGACACCTTTTATTGCAACACATCCCATTTAGACAAAGATATTTTTGGGTACAAAGTTGCTATATTTGACACCTTTTATTGCAACACATCCCTCTTTGACAAAGATATTTTTGGGTACAAAGTTGCTATATTTGACACCTTTTATTGCAACACATCCCACTTTGACAAAGATATTTTTGGGTACAAAGTTGCTATATTTGACACCTTTTATTGCAACACATCCCTCTTTGACAAAGATATTTTTGGGTACAAAGTTGCTATATTTGACACCTTTTATTGCAACACATCCCACTTTGACAAAGATATTTTTGGGTACAAGGTTGCTATATTTGACACCTTTTATTGCAACACATCCCACTTAGACAAAGATATTTTTGGGTACAAAGTTGCTATATTTGACACCTTTTATTGCAACACATCCCACTTTGACAAAGATATTTTTGGGTACAAAGTTGCTATATTTGACACCTTTTATTGCAACACATCCCTCTTTGACAAAGATATTTTTGGGTACAAAGTTGCTATATTTGACACCTTTTATTGCAACACATCCCTCTTTGACAAAGATATTTTTGGGTACAAAGTTGCTATATTTGACACATTTTATTGCAACACATCCCACTTTGACAAAGATATTTTTGGGTACAAAGTTGTGTTCCCCCTTCAATCCTTACTTGCTTGACTGGATTGGTTTCCAGGACCAGCATAAGAAGTATGGGGGGAGGGATCTTGATCACTTACAGTTCTCTTATTCTGATGGAAGTGAGCACTTCCAGTCCATGTGCTGTTGGGTATCTTCTTTCATGCCTGACAAGAAAATGAGTAAGATGCAAACCTTTGGTGGCACACATTCAGGAATTATCATTGGAAATATTGCCAGCATACAGTATGTCTAAATTTATTGAAAAGAATATTAATTTTAACCTCAACATATCAGTTGTATGGTTTTGTGGGTAAGGAAATTAATTATTTTTAAAAATAAACATATTTCTTTGAGTTATCTGTGCATTATCATCATTGTACTCTGATGTCCATAGGTGCTTAGATCCACTCCTCAGTATGTTCCACAGCATCCAGCGACAGACAACTTCAGCACTGTGTTGGTTGATAAGTCCTCTTGTGCGCCCACTAAGCCTCTTGTTTCTGGCTGTGCCCATCTTTACTTCCATCTCTTTCTATTTCATCAAGGAGTGATATGGGCTCATGGCTGTCAAAGACCTGTGCCCTTCCCTTGTTTTGGAGGGCATTAATGATGTCTGCCTGATCCACTGGTTGATCGAAATCTATGACAGGACAGCTAGGTAGCCTGTCAGCTCTTTCATTTCCCTGCACTCCCACATGTCCAAGGACATAGACAAAGGTGATTCTGTGACCCACCCCACTTCCTCCATACAAAACCCATCTCTATTTTTCTTATCATACTCATCGAATCACCTAGTATACAGGCGAGGGTGTAGTCTTAAGACTCCAACCAGATGAATACATATTTCTTTCTTTCCACCTTTGTCATTCAGTTGCTAAAGGAAAGATAGTTTGTGATCACTTGTTCTTTGGTTGTCTTCTTGTACTGTTTCTTTACCAAGTGTTTCTAGAATTCCATTTATCCCATTTTTCTTCTCAAACTCCCTCTAGATATGTTGTTGTCATTGACTTTGTTGATAGCCATGTGGATATGTTTAATTTTTCTTGTCTTGTCACGTATATTGTTCTTGTTTGCTTCCATTTAGCAACTGCTATTTGTAAAAATTGGAAGAATTGTAGATGCAATATGTTCACCTTTGTTTTGAAATAATTGTAAGGACATCTGAAACCAATGAAGCTCATGAAATATGTACAGTATTAACAAAATCATGAGTACATATTGCAGATAGCAAAATAATATTTCTATGAATTACAAACTTTTAAGAAGTCTGTAGTTTATCTCTTTATTTACTTTCTTCTAAGACATTTTTACGACTACCAACGTTGGTCAGAAATGAAAAAAATAGGAAGGTTTTTTTTTTTACAACTGAAAAATATCTTGAAAAGTCAAGGGACTACCCTTATCTTAAACATAGATTGTTTAATCATCATTGAGTGCCGTCTCCGCATCGAAGGTTGGCTGCCATGGAGCGCCATTCCATTCTGTCTCTTGCTTTGATGGTGCAGATTGTCATAGGCTGACTTGTCCATCTTTTGATGTTACTCATCCATGTTAGTCTTGGTCTGCCTCTACCTCTTTTACCTTGTATTTTCCCTTCCAATATTACTTTTATTTAGGCTGTTGTGAACTATAACGGTAGTTAGAATTTCTCTCCATGGCTTTCTTTGGAGTGTTTCGTGATGAGGCTCCAATCTCTTTCACGATGGTCTGCCATATTCGTCTTTCGTGTTCTGAATATGCCTCATGTGTACCACACACTTTGCTGTTTTCGCTTTCTGTGCCATTGATTATTTCTAATTCTTCCGCCCCATCCACCGTCACAGAATTTTCACATACGGGTTGAACACACCCGGTCGGCGCCATTGTTGTCGAACCATCTGCTTGCCTATCGAACTACGAATACATGACACAAAGAAGAATAAATCATATTCCACTTAAATATCAGTAAAGTTCACAGTCCATCCACCCGTCAGAAGTAAAACATACACCAAACGGGGAATAGCAACACATAATTTCACAACTAGACTGCTGCGTAAATCATTTAAATATATCAACAAAAGCCGAATTATAAAAACGACAACACGTAGTCGCCATGACACCGGAAGTCTGATTGTTTAATACAAATGTCAAATCGGTCTGATTGTATAGAACAGAAACATGGAAAGTATTAGCTAGAAACACAAATAAACTGCAAACATTTATTAATACCTGCTTATATCTATCTATTGTCCTTTCGAGCCGAAGACGGCACATAGGGCAGAACCACAATCTCAAAAATAGAAACCTTGCGTGCCAAAATGGCACATATTGCAGAGATCACTGCTCTAAAATCTATGGTCTGTTTCCATAACAATGCTTTTTACAATGACAGCTTGTCAAGCCATCGATTAACCTCCTTAGTCGCCTCATACGACATGCCTGGAAGGTCACAGTGTCACTATTCTTTACATCCCACATAATGGGGCCCCGGTAACACACGGGCTAATACCTGCTTAATGGAGGATAATTGGGAACAGATGATCAGGTGCCATTGGAATATTGAAGTGTTTCCAAGAAAAAAGGAAATCTTAGATTTTAAGAAAAAGATGACAGGAACATGTGCTACAAAGGCTAATGTGAGCATTACCAGACAGGCTCTTACCTTGAACCCAGGGGAGAAAACAGGGAAGATAAAGAAACACATGGAGATAAAATCTTGAGACAGAGATTACAATGATAAATGACACCAGGAGAAGATGAATTATACATGGAGAAGATAAATTACATCTGGAGAAGATAAGAGGAAACACCAAAAGGATAGAAAAGGGTTGGAGAACTCTTCTTGATGCCCTGTGGAGGAGTTTTTTTAAAAAAGCAAGAGTAACTGAACTTTGTTGAAAAGAAAGGTATTAGAGAGACTGGACAGGGCTTTTTCAAAAGTTGTATATCAGAGGAGTAAAGTAAAGGTTCCCTCATTGTCCTTCTTAAGGAATATGATGTTAGTGTCTATGTTGTAGCAATTCATTTGGTTTAGGGTATACAAATTTTTTAATAATATTGTTGACGTAATGCCACAAGTTGATGTGGGCAGGGTGCCCTTTTTACTCATTGATGTGGGAGATGTCATAATGGCTTTCTTGACATTCCCGGCTTTTACTGCAGAAATTAGTTCATCTAGTCCCAGGTTGGGCTGGCAAATTACTAATCCAGCCTAGAGGTACTGCAAAACTAGGTCTTCTATATCAGTAAGAACTACAACTACAGGAGTTACAGTGATCCTAGCTGTGTTGGCCAGCCTTTGTTTGGCACAAGCTGTTACCATGGGAGATCAAGAGGAGGTAGAAATGCTAGGTCTTGGTCAGCTGATGGTACGCTGATGCTGCTATTGCAAATGCAGGTCACAGGCTGTTAAATTCCCTCTTAAGAATAATAACTCTGAAAGGGGATGTGCGAAAAATGAAGATAAAATCAGTCATGGTACATAACCAACATTTTACTAATTTGTTATGTCTAGCACATAAGAAGACTGCAAGCACAGGCCAATAGGAAATAGCCAATTTTGCCAGTAGGGGCAAGCTTCATGATATTAGGAATGTCTGAGAAGTCAAGAAGTGAAGAGATTTTGTGGCTGTTATTGTAAATGAAACAAGGACCACTATGACACCTACCTTCATTAATTAATGCTTGCGCAGAATAAAAGGATGGAAATAGCAGGACAAAACCACTAACATAGAATTATGGGAAAGTACTAGGCTAATACCAGTGGACAAAGATGCAATGAAAGTAATGGCGCTGGATAGGACAGATACTGCAGAAGCCAACTGAGAGTATTACACAACAGGCCCTTTTTTTGGAATCCCCAGGGGAAAAGACAAAGAGGAAGACCAAGGAATTCTTGGAGAAAACAGATAGAAGCAGAGATGAAGATGATAGGGAAGACATGGAATGATCTTAAAAGAATGGCAAAAAACAGAGCGACTTGGAAAGTGTTTGTTGAAGACCTATGCTCCACAGGGAGCTAAAAAGGTAGAAGAAGAAGAGACTAAGGCAAATACCAGTGGACAAAGATGCAATGAAAGTAATGGCACTGGATAGGACAGATACTGCAGAAGCCAACTGAGAGTATTACATGACAAGTCCTTTTTTGGAATCCACATGTGAGAAGACAAAAGAGGAATAAGACACACTTTGCAGAAGCCAACTGAGAGAATTACACACAAGGCCCTTTTTTGGAATCCTCAAGGAAAAAGACGAGGAAGACCAAAATATCCTTGGGAGAAGACAGATGGAAGCAAAGATGAAGAGGAGATTGATGACATTAAAGGATCTTAACAGAAAAAGAATGGCTTGAAACAGAACGGCTTGGAAAGTGTTTGTTGAGGACCTATGCTCCACAGGGAGTTGAAAGATTAAGAAGACTATGATACCCACTATTTCACGTTAATTATTGAATTATTATTATTTTATACATGTATATAAATTAATTTATGTTTCATTAATTTATAATATTTAATTATTTTCCAGTTCATCAAGAGAAGGCCTGGTTGTATTTTACGCTGGGAGTTTGCTTTGGAATCATTGTCATGCTCATCGTGATTCTCATCAAAGTTTGCATTAACTTTCACCGGAACATTCGTGCCCGCCTTGATGTATCCGAGCCAACCCATCGCAACACACATACAAACAATCACAGCTCCCTCGATGCACCAATGCTTGAACACTCTGATTCAGTGGATCGAATTGAAGTTGTCCGCTTCAGCCCACGGAATACACTTCGTAGCCAAAGGAGTAATTCACATCACAGAGATCTGGTGAATTATTATGGTTAATAATCAGAGGAAAATGCAGTTAATATGCCAGTTAAGCATGAAGTTGTGTTTTGTTTTTTTAATGTAATATATATTTATGTGACTGGTCCGTGTGGGAATATGTGAATTTACCTTAACCGGGAGCAGCTCCCAGACTTTCACTAAGAATGCTCAAATAATATAAATGAAACAACACTCATACTAACAAGGGGACACAGCAAATTAATTTATTACTTAATCTCACCGGGTGTCCGGTTAGCGCAATCGATAGGCGGTTGGCTTACCACGGCAACAGCCGGGGTTCGTAATCCTGGCGAGGACACCTGGGTTTTACTAATTCCCTAAAAATTAGTAGGAGCCGCGATAGCTCAGTGGTTAGTGAACTGGACTACTACGGACAAGGGGTAGGGTTCGATCCCAACCGACGGCTCCGGGTTCACCCAGCCTTAAATGGGTACCGGATTTTTTCTGGGAAAGTAAAAGCAGCACGGGCGTAATACCGACCACATTACCCCAAAAAATCATGTGCTGAAGGTCTGTAAAATATAGGGTCACTAACACCATATTTCCCTATACGCCACTTGGCGTGACGGGGGGTACTTTACTTTTTACTTACTTAATCTCACCAAATCCTGTGACAAAATTTGTAGATAACAAGTGGCAACAGTCTTTGAGAGCAGCAATGTATTTTTCCTACTGAATATTTATCTTAGCACTATATGCTTTTTTTTTTTTTTTTTAAATATGAATGTATAGTTAATGTTAAATCAGCTTTGGTAAATTAGCTTTAGTAAATTATCGTTATTGAGATGAAATTAATTAAGTTTAATGAGCTATAATTAATGATAGTTATAGAATTTAAATTAATGGCACTTAATAAGTTTAAATTAATTATAGTTAATGAATGAAACTAGTGATAGATAATTCGTTTAAATTAGCAATAGTTAATGTTTAAATTAATAAAAAATTAATGAATTTAGAATAAAGATAGTTAATGAATTTAAATAGCAATCGTTAATGAGTGTGAATTAATATATTTGTGCAATTTAAACTCATAGAATTAGTTTTATCTTCAACTTGATTTGCTGTGTGGTTTAATGTTAGATTGATAATGTGGTTGTTTATTTTTTGTATTCACTTTCAAACCTGAACTTGGATGGAGTATATTGTGCAACAGCCTTCTGTATGGGAGTGAAAACTGAGGTGGCTTGTGCTGCCCTCTAGTGGATGTCACATTGAATAGTGTTTTTGTGACAGACTCTCAGTCAGAACTTTGGAATGTCCAGAACAAATGTCTCCTGAATGAGTAAATGGCAGAATCCTCAAACTTTAGAAAATACTTGTTTGGACGTTCAGTCCAGGTCACACACAGGTTCATGGCAGTGGGAGGACTAATTGGCAGGTTTCAGGAGCATTCGTGACCGCAAAGATGGACATACACATGGATTGGCATCTTGGGGGACTGCGATGGTTGCTGGGTATCAATACAAATACTGATGAGTCTTAGGATTACAAAGCTGAATGCAGTGTCATATGGGTCGGAATGACAACCACAAAATGAACTATGTGCGTGCACAACCATCAAGCTACTGCAATAATCAGTATTCACATAATCATATGCTGAAAGTGGATGAGCATATATGGATTTTCCTGCCAGTGCATCAACCTCAGTATGTGTACACGTAACAGTAGTCATCTAAAATTGTTCACATCTTCATAACGTTTTTTTGAACATTAGATTTTCTTCTTTTTCCTAGCCACAGGCAGATAGGACAGTCAGAGCTCAACACATGGCCTTTGTGGCCTTCTGCATTGCAGCATTAAGGCTCTTTAGCTGTTCTTTGTCCTAGCCACAGGCAGACAGGACAGTCAGAGCTCAACACATGGCCTTTGTGGCCTTCTGCATTGCAGCATTAAGGCTCTTTAGCTGTTTAAGGTCTGTGTTATCCTTCACAAAATTCTCAAGATTGGTTTATGTCATTCTCCACTGTTCACCATCAGGTTGTTCCTCTTCTGCCTCTGTGTTGCCCTCCCTCCAGTGTCCCCTGTTTTAAATGGTAATGTTGTTTAAGACTGTCAAAGGTAAGTAAGAAAGGATTTACCTCTGCAGTTTAAGGATTATTGATAATATGGTGTTAGTGCCCATATTTGTCATTGACATACTGCACATTTTAGGCTGATGTAGTTAGCTTCATATTATATATATATATATATATATATATAGAGAGAGAGAGAGAGAGAGAGCATTGAGGAGAGATAATAACCAAATAACAAAGCAAGCCCTCATGTGGGAAACAACAGGTAAGAGGAAAAGAGGCTGACCCAGAGAGACACTGAGAAGAACATTGGTCAGAGAGGCAAGAGCAGCAGGAATCAACTCCCTCATTTAGATAGAGTTGCTTGCACAGAACAGTGACAAATGACGAGATTTGATAAAAAATTTTTAGAAGGATTGAAAACTGCTAGAATAAAAATTTAGATAAGAGAAAGAGTATCTGGGTCCATGCCCTATGGGCCGGCGACAGCTTCAAAGGTCAATAGATGGATAGTTAGCATCATGACAGGCTGCCCAACTCTCCCAGAGAAGCCCTATGGGCCGGCGACAGCTTGAAAGGTCAATAGATGGATAGTTAGCATCATGACAGGCTGCCCTACTCTCCCAGAGAAGCCCTATGGGCTGGCGACAGCTTGAAAGGTCAATAGATGGATAGTTAGCATCATGACAGGCTGCCCTACTCTCCCAGAGAAGCCCTATGGGCCGGCGACAGCTTCAAAGGTCAATAGATGGATAGTTAGCATCATGACAGGCTGCCCTACTCTCCCAGAGAAGCCCTATGGGCCGGCGACAGCTTGAAAGGTCAATAGATGGATAGTTAGCATCATGACAGGCTGCCCTACTCTCCCAGAGAAGCCCTATGGGCCGGCGACAGCTTGAAAGGTCAATAGATGGATAGTTAGCATCATGACAGGCTGCCCTACTCTCCCAGAGAAGCCCTATGGGCCGGCGACAGCTTCAAAGGTCAATAGATGGATAGTTAGCATCATGACAGGCTGCCCTACTCTCCCAGAGAAGCCCTATGGGCCGGCGACAGCTTGAAAGGTCAATAGATGGATAGTTAGCATCATGACAGGCTGCCCTACTCTCCCAGAGAAGCCCTATGGGCTGGCGACAGCTTGAAAGGTCAATAGATGGATAGTTAGCATCATGACAGGCTGCCCTACTCTCCCAGAGAAGCCCTATGGGCCGGCGACAGCTTCAAAGGTCAATAGATGGATAGTTAGCATCATGACAGGCTGCCCTACTCTCCCAGAGAAGCCCTATGGGCCGGCGACAGCTTGAAAGGTCAATAGATGGATAGTTAGCATCATGACAGGCTGCCCTACTCTCCCAGAGAAGCCCTATGGGCCGGCGACAGCTTGAAAGGTCAATAGATGGATAGTTAGCATCATGACAGGCTGCCCTACTCTCCCAGAGAAGCCCTATGGGCCGGCGACAGCTTCAAAGGTCAATAGATGGATAGTTAGCATCATGACAGGCTGCCCTACTCTCCCAGAGAAGCCCTATGGGCCGGCGACAGCTTGAAAGGTCAATAGATGGATAGTTAGCATCATGACAGGCTGCCCTACTCTCCCAGAGAAGCCCTATGGGCCGGCGACAGCTTGAAAGGTCAATAGATGGATAGTTAGCATCATGACAGGCTGCCCTACTCTCCCAGAGAAGCCCTATGGGCCGGCGACAGCTTGAAAGGTCAATAGATGGATAGTTAGCATCATGACAGGCTGCCCTACTCTCCCAGAGAAGCCCTATGGGCCGGCGACAGCTTCAAAGGTCAATTGATGGATAGTTAGCATCATGACAAGCTGCCCTACTCTCCCAGAGAAGCCCTATGGGCCGGCGACAGCTTGAAAGGTCAATAGATGGATAGTTAGCATCATGACAGGCTGCCCTACTCTCCCAGAGAAGCCCTATGGGCCGGCGACAGCTTGAAAGGTCAATAGATGGATAGTTAGCATCATGACAGGCTGCCCTACTCTCCCAGAGAAGCCCTATGGGCCGGCGACAGCTTCAAAGGTCAATAGATGGATAGTTAGCATCATGACAGGCTGCCCTACTCTCCCAGAGAAGCCCTATGGGCCGGCGACAGCTTCAAAGGTCAATAGATGGATAGTTAGCATCATGACAGGCTGCCCTACTCTCCCAGAGAAGCCCTATGGGCCGGCGACAGCTTCAAAGGTCAATAGATGGATAGTTAGCATCATGACAGGCTGCCCTACTCTCCCAGAGAAGCCCTATGGGCCGGCGACAACTTCAAAGGTCAATAGATGGATAGTTAGCATCATGACAGGCTGCCCTACTCTCCCAGAGAAGCCCTATGGGCCGGCGACAGCTTCAAAGGTCAATAGATGGATAGTTAGCATCATGACAGGCTGCCCTACTCTCCCAGAGAAGCCCTATGGGCCGGCGACAGCTTGAAAGGTCAATAGATGGATAGTTAGCATCATGACAGGCTGCCCTACTCTCCCAGAGAAGCCCTATGGGCCGGCGACAACTTCAAAGGTCAATAGATGGATAGTTAGCATCATGACAGGCTGCCCTACTCTCCCAGAGAAGCCCTATGGGCCGGTGACAGCTTCAAAGGTCAATAGATGGATAGTTAGCATCATGACAGGCTGCCCTACTCTCCCAGAGAAAAATGTCTTGATGCCCATTTTTAGAGATTGAGTGAGTCCCAAGAGTTTGGTCATGAAATGTTCACCAAGATTGACAAATATTTTTCTATATTTGTTCATTCTTCTTTTGTTGACAGTACCTTACTGGCTCCCCTATCTTGGGCTACTAAGCTTCTTGATAATATGAATATTTTTGTTTCTGCAAGCTCCTGATAGTCCTATATTGACTAAAGCAAGGTTTCTTTCATTGAGTGCCAAAGCTTTTGTGTTGATTATATTCCATTAAACTTGTTGGCTGTATTTGAGCAGCCTGTCTGTTTTTATCATGAATTGGTAGTTGGTAGGATCATTGGTGGGATCATTGGTAGGGCTGGTAATGTGATGTTCTCTTATGATGTTTCACAAGCTTTCAGGTACATAATGTAGAAGGAGGTTAACACATTAGACTCGTGACCCAGGAGAACCTATCTCTCTCAAGAGTGTCAAGAGATGAAATATCTGAAAGCACTTATTTTTTTTTACTTCTGATGATCAGATTACCTGCTATAAATCTCCTTATAATAAATTCCTTATCACTAATTCTTTCAGAATGGAAAAAATTGTTCATAGTATGCCTCTAGGAACAACTTCTGTTGTATGTCTCATCACTCATACTTTACATAACTAAAATAAGAAAAAGGTCAAGTGTGCTGTCGACTAAGTATGCCGTTCGTCAAAGAGCCATAAGAATAATTTTTGCCATTTAAAAAAAAAATTGGACAACTAAACATATATTTTATAAGTGCAATTCAATTGTTAATATTCATGTGCATTTTTGACAGTGTATTTCACAATGTATTTAATTAGCATGTCATTGTTACAGTTTGTAGAGTTTTGTTTTTACATAACTTAATTATAACAATTTTTTTGGGTAAAGAATAATTATCATCATCAGGTGCCATGTCTCTCCATTTTTTCTGTCATTGGGGTTCCTTATCAGTATCATTGTTGATTTGACTATTTATCTATTTAGTTTTTTTTTTCCTTTGTTATTCTCTGTTTTTACAATAGTTTAAAATGTTTGACTTCTATCATCAAAGACAAACTGCTTTCTCCACTTCAGAAGTTTTTTTTTAATTCATTAATAGTGAAGGTAAAGTCTTGAATCTGTTGTTGTAGTACGTGAGTTTTCACCCATATGTGCTCGGCTGCCTATCTAGAAGTGTTCGGAGACTTCTGGATAGTGTCGCTTCAAGCATCAAAACTCATGATGCAAGGTGGCATTCCTCACCTCCCTGACTACTAACATGGTGGCCATTTATTCCAACAGCTGGGTCAACCGATGGGGGTATTTAAAAAATATTTGTTTACCCTCCCCTGATATCTGAGTAGTAAGGTCTGATGTCTAGCCCTCTCAGTTAACAGTGGAAAAACTGGAGGCCATATGTACACTGACACAAGTGAAAAACTGGAGGCCATATGTACACTCACACAAGTGAAAAAGTGGAGGCCATATGTACACTCACACAAGTGAAAAACTGGAGGCCATATGTACACTCACACAAGTGAAAAAGTGGAGGCCATATGTACACTCACACAAGTGAAAACCTGGAGGCCATATGTACACTCACACAAGTGAAAAAACTCTTGGCAGTTAAAAGTCAAAAAAGAGTAGACCAAAAGTGGCTGCTGCCTAGGCTAAACTGGTAAGCAAAAATCTACCTATGACAAAGACAGATGTGATGGGTCAAAAGGTTGTGATGTCGTGACTTTGCTGTAAACTAGCTCCTGTAAACTAGCGACATAATGCAGCCACGCCCACTTAAAGGGTGAATGCTAAGAAGAAGAGAGATAACTCTCTGTGGTATTCTCAACATTCTTCTATAGATTCGCATTTCTTTTGCCTCATTGTATCTCTAATTATTTGCTACTTGATTTAATACCCATAATTCACTTCTGTAGAACAGGACAGGATCAGTGTTTAGAACTCCTTTTCTTATTTCTTTTGACAGAGACTTTTTGCAAAAATACTTTCTATTTTGTAAAATGCAGTGTTTGCTGGAGCTTTCTGGGTTTTGTTTGTGAGCTACAACCCTCATCTGAAGTTATTATATTGTGACAACGGATTTACAAATATTGGCTACTTTTAGTATTGCTTTGTCTATTTGATCTTGTATTTTGGTGGATCATTTTCCATTGAGGCAACAGTTTACAATTTTGGTGGATCATTTACCATTGAGACAGCGGTTCACAATTTTGGTGGATAATTTACCATTGAGACAGCGGTTCACAATTTTGGTGGATCCTTTACCATTGAGACAGCGGTTCACAATTTTGGTGGATCCTTTACCATTGAGACAGCGGTTCACAATTTTGGTGGATCCTTTACCATTGAGACAACAGTTCACATCTGCATTTTAGCTGATAAGATATAGACTAAGCCATTCATCATCATCATCATCTAGCTTGTCTCTGTTGAATTATGCCTCCCATGACAACTGCTCAGATCTTGCCTCTGCCCAGGCACAAGATGCACCCAGCATCTGTAACATCTTACACCCACTTTTCTTTTATCTTTCCTCTCCCTGACCTACCTAGTATCTTGCCCTCTATTATGATCTTCCCAGGCCATGATCTAATTTTATGTAACCAAAATATTTTATTTTCCCCGTTTTTAATGTTCTTTAGCAACCAGTTTGTTGAAATTTTAAGTTCTTGCTGAATGAGCATATTTGTTCTTTTTCTGTCAATCATATTCTGAGTAAAGGTAAAGTATGAGACTTGAATCAGCGTCTTAGCACACTAGTTTTTCACCCACATGTGCTCGGCCGTCTATGCAGAAGTGTTCTGAGACTTCTAGATAGTGTCGTTTCAAGTATCGAAATAACTCAAAATTCAAGGCAGCATTTCTCACCTTCCCAGAGTAATATCCTGGTACCCATTTCTGCTAGCGACTGGGTAAACTGCGAGGGTATTTTTTTTTCTTTCAACTATGAGTACAATCCACACTGCTTTCGGTTGGAATCGAACACGGGTTGTCAGAACGTCGGTAGCCCAGTCGGGTTGTTAACCCAACTAGGCTACCCCTGAGAATATAGAATATTCTGAATATTTTTCTGTTATAATTATATTTGAAGGTATTTATGGATTTTCCACTCTATAGTCCACATTTCACAGTCTATGTTTCACATTCACATGTTGCTATGAGAACAATAGAGGCTCTTAGAGTCCTAAGTTGTGGTGCTATATAAATTCCTGCTATATTGTTTTGTATTAGTCATAGCTATGTTAATGGAAATGGCAGGACAAAATCACTAACATAGAATTATGGAAATGCCCCAGTCAAATACCAGTGGATAAAGAGATACAGCAAAGATGATGGCGCTGTATAGGATACACACTGTGGAAGCCAAACTGTGAGTATTACACAACAGGCCTTTTTTTGGAATCCGCAGGGGAAAAGACAAAGAGGAAGACCAAAGAATTCTTGGAGAAGACAGATATAAGCACAGATGAAGATGATGGGGCAGACATGGAATGATCTTAAAAGAATGGCAAGAAACAGAACAGCTTAAAAAGTGTTTGTTGAAGACCTATGTTCAGAGCTGAAAGGTAGAAGAAGATGAAGATAGCCATGTTCAGTCTTCTTTGAATCCCTTTTGTAGTCTTTCTGTCAGTTATTATCAAAGAACAAAGATATTCAAAACTGTTTGGATGTTCTAATTTTTCTCCATTGGTACATAACATCAATTTGTACATGTTTTACTTGTTTGTAAATATTTTACGTCTGAGACAGAGATGACAAAGAGAAATTACACTTGGAGAAAATTCATCATCATCAAGTACCAATGGGCCTGCTGGTGTAGATGATCATGTCTCTCCACAACTTTCGATCTCAGCAGTTATTTATAATTTCTGTTGTTGGCCTTTTGCCAAACCATTCTCTTAAGGTGTCTGGTTTCTTTTCTCTTTGCTTTCCTCTATTTCTTCGTCCCTCAATTTTCCCAGTTGTCACAATATATTCCAGGTGTTTCCTTCTCATTACATGGCCAAAAAATGATGAATGTTTCTTTCTAATTTTGGAAATTAGCTGTATTTTTGTTGAGAAGATTACAAAGACAGTATAAGACAGTAATGATTGCAGAAAGGTTATTTATTTATCTAATGACACAGTATAATATACTTCCAGCACCATCAGATGTCACACAGGGTCTGAGATACCTCAGTATAAGACTCTATTCTTAGCAAAAGCAAGGAAGTTGGTGCCTGCTATTTTTACTTCTCTTTTAAGTGTTAGAAGTTCTTAGTCTCTCTTTAGGTTGGTGTCTTTTTTTTTCCCCTCCATTTAAGGACTTGATTTGTGATTCTCTGGTTGTTCTTCTCATTTCAAGTCTGATATAAACCCACATTCTCGTCATGGTTATTGATGAAACTGTTTGTTTTTTGGCCTTTTGTCTTATATCTTTCTGCCATAGACTTGAATTCATTCTCTTGTATACAATATATTTTAGATAATTTATTTTCAAATGCATCTAGTTTATAATCTGTTTCTTTCATTGTATTTCTAACTTTCACATACATAGTTGATCTTAAGTTCTGTTTTATAAGATTGTGATTTTGCTTTCAGTGTTTTCTCGAGGTTCCTGAAAGCTAACCACTGCCTATGCTACTCTAGTTCAATCAACTTCTGAGGTGTACAAAGTGTCCCTACAGAGATAGGGTTAAAAAAGCAAGAACCGAACATAATAGTATTAATATGTAAATTGTTCAATTTTAATTTGCTTTCTTTATTTCTTTTTTTTTCAATATTTTGTCATATTTTTTTATGATGTTGTCATTGATAATTTTATTATTTGTTAGTTTTGTTTTATAATCCCTGCTGAGGGTCCTATTTTGGCCTATAATTTGACATTCTTCCTCTGGTGTCGTCCTTCAATGTAAAAAAGTTGTCAGCATATATTTTAATTTTTTTAAATATAAAATTGAGTGGGCGTGTACTTGGAACAGACACGTCTGGAAAGAATAGTGACTGGTGACTGGTTGGTCTTGAGGCAAGACGCTGGTCTCAAGACAGAGAGGTTGTGAGTTCAAATCCTGGCTACACCAGTTGAGATTTTTATTTATGATTTCTCTCTGCAGCAATTACCCTGGTCTCAGCAGCGAGGCCCGGCTTGGAATGTCAATTACTCATGGACGGATAAAAATATGAGTACCTCCAAAGACAGAATTATCTGCCTGTGTAGTGAGGGACCTCTGTGTGCGTGGCTTCCAGGAAAAAACAAACAGATTAACACACAAAATTCATTTCCTACTCTCCAGGAAATGCAAGAAAAAAAATGTAAAAAAAAATAATAATAGTGATAACATAAAGGATCAAAGATAAAAGACAGAAACACCTGACATGAATATAATAAAGTGGTTACGGGTGACCAGATAATCTACTGAAATACTCATTTACAGTTGATTGTGGATGAAATTATCTCCCATGTAAGTGATACGTAGCAACGATTTTATCTTCACTGGAGTTTGACCTTGCTAACACTCTAACCAACGCAAAATGGAGCATCCCACGCTGTTTTTTTTATGCACAAATTAACGTCATCACTAAACAGTTTCAGTTGCTTTGTTTGTTTTAAATGTGTGTTTTCAGGGAAACTGGAATGAGGAAGTTCACTCTCTATTTGATGAAAGTCATTTGGAATTATTGCCTTGACAAGGAAGTGACTGTTCACTCTCTATTTGATGAACGTCATTTGGAATTATTGCCTTGACAAGGAAGTGACTGTTCACTCTCTATTTGATGAACGTCATTTGGAAATATTGCCTTGACGAGGAAGTGACTGTTCACTATCTATTTGATGAAAGTCATTTGGAATTATTGCCTTGACGAGGAAGTGACTGTTCACTATCTATTTGATGAAAGTCCTTTGGAATTATTGCCTTGACAAGGAAGTGACTGTTCACTCTCTATTTGATGAACGTCATTTGGAAATATTGCCTTGACGAGGAAGTGACTGTTCACTATCTATTTGATGAAAGTCATTTGGAATTATTGCCTTGACGAGGAAGTGACTGTTCACTATCTATTTGATGAAAGTCCTTTGGAATTATTGCCTTGACAAGGAAGTGATTGTTCACTCTCTATTTGATGAAAGTCATTTGGAATTATTGCCTTGACAAGAAAGTGACTGTTCACTCTCTATTTGTTGTTGTTGTTGCGTTCGCCAGCTTTAAACTCTGACGAAGTCCCTAGAGACTAGGAACTGAGTTTTGCGTGTCAATCCATTTTTCCCTGGCAGCTGCGTGCACAGGGGTCCCTCACCGCACAGGCAGATAACTTCGACTTCGGAGGTACTCATGTTTTTTTCCGTCGATGAGTAACTGACGTTTCAAGCCGGGCCTCGCTGCTGAGACCAGGGGTGGTTGTCGCAGAGAGAAATCATAAATAAAAATTCCAACTGGTGTAGCAGAGATTTAAACCCACAACCTCTCTGTCCCGAGGCCGGCGTCTTGCCTCGAGACCAACCAGTCCCCATGGACTTGGAATATGAGGAAACTGCAACAAGGAACACTTTTCATGCATAGCCTGCAATGGTTCCTGCCGCCTATCTACCATATACCAGAAGTTCACGTCCTCCCGAAAGTGATGATCGTCATATTTCTTTTAAAATGTATAGCGCTTGATGATGTTAGGTCATCGTTGTTGATTCCAATTCCGAACATAAAAACACACAGTTAGTCATCAGATTATCCCTGTCGCATATCAAACAACAGACCGTAAGATTAGCATATGGCCGGTCTAGGGATCTACGATGACGTAGCACACCTAACAATTCAAGCACAGCAATGACGCGCCCTTTAGATTCTTGATTACTCTTGTGAATGTAGCCTACGATGAACAGAACATGGTGCAAATTCCTTAAAGAGATAAAACTGCGGCTGACGAAGCTGTTCACATTAATGAGAACATATAAATAACTTGCGTCAAGCACATCCATCAACGGTCATGAACAGCACCAATGTTTCGTAAAGCGCAGAACAAGCCTGGACGATGGAAGGTCGCATTCACAACACTTGATTTGTCGAAAATGAAATGTTGTTGGCGTACGACATTGTTTTATCAGCGCAGATATAATAAGTAGATCATTATCTTGATTTTAACGCATAGGCGTGCAAATTAGAACCAAAATTAATCAGACATCGAATGCACTTTCTGCAGCGATCGAGAGAACATGGACCAGATGCGCCATCTTAGAAAACTCTATTTGATGAAAGTTATTTGGAATTATTGCCTTGACAGGGAAGTGACTGTTCACTCTCTATTTGATGAAAGTCATTTGGAATTATTGCCTTGACAAGAAAGTGACTGTTCACTCTCTATTTGATGAAAGTCATTTGGAATTATTGCCTTGACAAGAAAGTGTCTGTTAACTCTCT
This sequence comes from Megaustenia siamemsis, assembly GCA_032433765.1. Classification (NCBI taxonomy): domain Eukaryota; kingdom Metazoa; phylum Mollusca; class Gastropoda; order Stylommatophora; family Ariophantidae; genus Megaustenia; species Megaustenia siamemsis. The sequence continues at coordinate 29,714,368 of JAVIAB010000107.1, forward strand.
ATTTGATGAAAGTCATTTGGAATTATTGCCTTGACAAGAAAGTGTCTGTTAACTCTCTATACTGATGGAAGTCACTTGGAATCATCACTTTGACAAGGAAGTGACTGTGAACTCTCTATACGATGGAAGTCACTTGGAATCATCACTTTGACAAGGAAGTGACTGTGAACTCTCTATACGATGGAAGTCACTTGGAATCATCACTTTGACAAAGAAATGACTGTGCACTCTCTATACGATGGAAGTCACTTGGAATCATCACTTTGACAAAGAAATGACTGTGAACTCTCTATACGATGGAAGTCACTTGGAATCATCACTTTGACAAAGAAATTACTGTGAACTCTCTATATGATGGAAGTCACTTGGAATCATCACTTTGACAAAGAAATGTCTGTGAACTCTCTATACGATGGAAGTCACTTGGAATCATCACTTTGACAAAGAAATGACTGTGAGCTCTCTATACGATGGAAGTCACTTGGAATCATCACTTTGACAAAGAAATGACTGTGAACTCTCTATACGATGGAAGTCACTTGGAATCATCACTTTGACAAAGAAATGACTGTGAACTCTCTATATGATGGAAGTCACTTGGAATCATCACTTTGACAAAGAAATGACTGTGAACTCTCTATATGATGGAAGTCACTTGGAATCATCACTTTGACAAAGAAATGACTGTGCACTCTCTATACGATGGAAGTCAGTTGGAATAATTGCCTTTACTGCTTATTAGGACTGCATGGTAGTCAACTTTGTAACAGAGTTTGCCAACACTCTTTGGCAGGGTGTGAAATGAGTGGAATGGATATGGGGAATTCTCGACAGCACTGAAACAGTTTCCATGAACAGAACAGATTTCATCAACAATCTACACATTTCATATATTAATAAGAAAGAATTCACTCTATGCCTTAAGGTATATGGTACAAGTGCATATTTTTCAATGACCAATGGTACATAAATGATATGATGATGTATCATGCCAGACTGCCATATATTCCCCATAATAAAATTTATAGTACCAATTTTCAAGAGCTGGTCAGTAGCAAGCACTCCAACCACTCAGCCAAAATGGCTTCACTATAATAATCAATACCACCATTAAAGTCATACTTGTAAATAAATTCATCTACAATCCATAGCATCACATTAGCAGGGCTTGGTAAATGCACTATCATTTCTGTAATATTGGTAAACGTCCATTCATTATTATTCAACATTTTGTATTGGTATCTCACTCAAGAAGCAATGATCAATGTCCATTCCTGTGTTATATTCACGATTATTTATTGCATCTTGCTGCCCCACATCTTACATAATGTAACTGCCAAGCATAATGACCTTTTCTAATTATTTTTATAAGATATCTTGCATTTGTTTTACTTGATGTATGCTCGTAATATAACATTTTGTATTTTAGTGTGTTTGTCTGCCTTTTTAAAAAGTAAAAAAAATGTCTTTTTTTTAATCAATTTTATATTAAAAAAAAGAACATAATTGCTATACAATTTTTCTGGTATATTTACTTATTTTGTCATGAAGCCAGTTAGCCAAGGGAAATCATTCTGTTTTTTGAATTATAAAAATGTATCACTACTGTAATTATCCTATATTTAGTCTGCAATAGAGTTTCTGTACAGCTAGAAGAGAGACTACATGTTCAGTACGGTCTCCTTGTGGTAAATGGAAAAAAATTATTTTATCCTGGGCTGAAGGCAGGACTGTGAAGGAAGATGGCGGTGATTTTTCCTTCACTACAAATAGTTTTTGCTAAGGACAATAGCTTTGACTTGAGACACAGAGTACCTACATTTTACACATCGACCGCTCTTGGTTCATGCCCAAAGTCTGCAACACAGCGACAGTCTAATCCCTGAATAATCCAAGGCCTAAAAGTAAAGTGATAAGAAGTTACATCACTGACCAAATCTGAGTCATACCACAAGTTTGCAGTATCAATGGTCCAGAGGAGTAGAGTTCACAGCCAGACATATTGTTATCACCTCTTATCCAGTTACTGGCCAACCCCATCATGCAGAGTTACACTGTGATAAGAGGACAGTTTCAAATGAAAGTTCTCCGTATGAGTATATAAGACTGTCACACAGAGTTCAAACCATCCTATTTAATGTTAGTGAAAGGAATCAATGTTTTAATAGTAGTTGTGATGATGATGTGTTGCGAGAACGCCCGTTGATGATCTGCTGCTATCTCGTGCTTCTTGGTAATGGAACACTGGGAACATGACCATGATGTCCTGTTCCCTCAGCGCTCTCTTCCTGTACACACGAATGACTGTAGTCACCCCAACTCAGCTGGACACCATCTGGCCTTTCTTCGCTTCTTCCACCATAATTAGGTTCAGAGCTTCCCAACACTTAACTCCTCATCTGGTAGTATAGCCTGCACGTGTTTTATCGCCTCATAATTCGTACTTCGTGTTGTGTTGATCTGGCATTGGTTGTGGTGGTATTTCTTACTTCGTGTTGTGTTGATCTGGCATTGGTTGTGGTGGTATTTCTTACTTCGTGTTGTATTTATCTGGCATTGGTTGTGGTGGTATTTCTTACTTCGTGTTGTGTTGATCTGGCATTGGTTGTGGTGGTATTTCTTACTTCGTGTTGTGTTTATCTGGCATTGGTTGTGGTGGTATTTCTTACTTCGTGTTGTGTTTATCTGGCATTGGTTGTGGTGGTATTTCTTACTTCGTGTTTTGTTGATCTGGCATTGGTTGTGGTGGTATTTCTTACTTCGTGTTGTGTTGATCTGGCATTGGTTGTGGTGGTATTTCTTACTTCGTGTTGTGTTGATCTGGCATTGGTTGTGGTGGTATTTCTTACTTCGTGTTGTGTTGATCTGGCATTGGTTGTGGTGGTATTTCTTACTTCGTGTTGTGTTGATCTGGCATTGGTTGTGGTGGTATTTCTTACTTCGTGTTGTGTTGATCTGGCATTGGTTGTGGTGGTATTTCTTACTTCGTGTTGTGTTGATCTGGCATTGGTTGTGGTGGTATTTCTTACTTCACGTTGTGTTGATCTGGCATTGGTTGTGGTGGTATTTCTTACTTCGTGTTGTGTTGATCGACCCAATCGGTCAACTAAAACAATTTGTTACACAGCTGTACACTATTACAGTCACACAAGTCATGAATAAACATAATACTTCACTGGATTTATTTACAAGGTGCTGAGTATAACAATCTAGTTGCATGTGCTGGGCGGTCTGACTACCCGCTCCAGTCTTTCCAGTAGGCCTAACAATGTTTTTGGCTCTCTATCACCCTACAATTACAGGTGACTTATCTAGCCTTTCTCTAACTCTCACCTGATCTATATATGTGTTGGAATCTCCACCTAATCTCTTATTTACGAAAGGGCATTTGCTCTGTTCTCAATGAACGAGCCAGCACCTAGCAGCGTGGCCGCCTCCTACACTGGCTCTATCTATCTCTAAACTGAAACTTCCCTCTACCAACCAAACTGACCTAAGCTGGAACTTAGCTGGACTTCCTTCTACCAACCAAACTGGCCTAAGCTGAAACTTGTCTTAAAATGAAATAGATTTCCACTGGATGAGCCGGCACCTAGCAGCGCGGCTGCCTCCTAAACTGGACTTCTCTCTACCACCTAACTAGAACTTGTCTTTCCATCCCCCCAGTCATTTAAGTAATATTCTAATTAATCACAGATCACCTACGTCATCACTCAGCCAATCAAATCAATCTCCCGATCTTAAGACAACTCACTCTAGAGTTTCTCATCATTCACTTATTACATTAATTTCTTACAATCTCCACTCACCATTATCAACCGCCCCGGGCCACTGAATCATCACTCACCATTATCAACTGCCCCGGGCCACTGTCTCAACTCACGGCGGTTCTCAAATCTCACATTACTTACAATGGTTCTCCCATTGTCTTTACCCTATACCCAACTACATCTATTCCTTACGTCCCTACATCTCCCAGCTACATTAGGATCTTATGTAATGTTAGGATCTATGTAGTGTTAGGATCCTATGTAATGTTAGGATCCTATGTAATGTTAGGATCCTATGTAATGTTAGGATCTATGTAATGTCAGGATCCTATGTAATATCAGGATCCTATGTAATGTTAGGATCTATGTAACGTTAGGATCCTATGTAACGTTAGGGTCCTATGTAACGTTAGGGTCCTATGTAACATTAGGGTCCTATGTAACGTTAGGATCCTGTGTAACGTTAGGATCCTGTGTAACGTTAGGATCCTGTGTAACGTTAGGATCCTATGTAATGTTAGGATCCTATGTAATGTTAGGATCCTATGTAATGTTAGGATCTTATGTAATGTTAGGATCCTATGTAATGTTAGGATCTTATGTAATGTTAGGATCTTATGTAATGTTAGGATCCTGTGTAATGTTAGGATCCTGTGTAATGTTAGGATGATCTTGTGTAATGTTAGGATCTTATGTAATGTTAGGATCTTATGTAATGTTAGGACCCTATGTAACATTAGGATCCTATATAATGTCATGATCATCATTACTGCCCTCCTGACACATCCACTAGCTCAGACCTTCTCCACAAAATACTGAAAACCCTGACCTCCATGTACAAACATCATTGCATGGCCTAGGAATCATTCTTAATACAACATTAACTAGTTTTCCTTACAGTCTCAAATGACAAGTTTTGTGTCCCTGACAATATCTTTCTGTTTGCCTTGCACTTGGTCTCTTGTTTGGCATTGCTTTCCCAACATTTTGGAGATCTTCTGCTTCCTCTTCTGTTATTGCATGTTGTTGTTACTTCTTCTTCTTCTTTCCTTCCTCATCTGCCTTTCAGCGTCGAGGGGCGATATAATTTGCAGTCATTTGCTCTTCTGTTCACCTCTGCTGTGCTGCTGTTATGTTTCCTAATGCTTCTAATATTCCCTCGATCCATCTTTTTCATGGTCGACCCTTCGGTCTAGTATTCCCACAACGTTTATTGAAGGCTCGTTGTGTTGTGATGTTTCTGTTGTTGTCACTGCTTGCTGTTAATATATTCCAACCATAAATTAAAACTCCACTAACCCACAAGGCATGTGTTGATCACAAATTTGTCCAAAATATAGACCACCCTGGCCTAACAAGCTGCTATCGTGAAACATTCATTGTCATTAGTAATGTAAATCTCAACTCTTAAAACCAGAAGGTAAAAGAAAAGGATGCAGACCTAGAGAAAAACTAAAAGAACACTGACACAAGAAGCAACTATGGTAGACATCAGCTCTCTTGCTGAGGTTGTCCAAAACAGGGATCTGCAAAGTCACACTAATAGAGAAGATCATTGAACATGGAGAACCTACAATTTCTGCTCTATGTGCCATCTTTGGAGAGTCTACAATTTCTGCCCTATGTGCCATCTTTAGAGTCTATAATTTCTGTTCTATGTACCATCTCTGTAGAGTCTACAATTTCTGCTATTGGGTGCCTTCTTTAGAGAGTCTAGACTTTCTGCTCTATGTGTCATCTTTAGAGAGTCTATAATTTCTGCTCTATGTGCTATGTGCCATCTTTAGAGAGTCGACAATTTCTGCTCTATGTGCCATCTTTAGAGAGCCTACAATTTCTGCGCTCTATGTGACATCTTTAGAGAGTCTAGAGTTTCTGCCCTATGGGCCATCTTTAGAGAGTCTAGAATTTCTGCTCTATGGTTCATCATTGTACAGTCTATAATTTCTGCTCTATGGTTCATCTTTGTAGAGTCTAGAATTTCTGCTCTATGGTTCATCATTGTACAGTATAATTTCTGCTCTATGGTTCATCATTGTACAGTCTATAATTTCTGCTCTATGGTTCATCATTGTACAGTCTATAATTTCTGACCTATGGTTCATCATTGTAGTCTATAATTTCTGCCCTATGGTTCATCATTGTACAGTCTATAATTTCTGCTCTATGGTTCATCATTGTACAGTCTATAATTTCTGACCTATGGTTCATCATTGTAGTCTATAATTTCTGCTCTATGGTTCATCATTGTACAGTCTATAATTTCTGCTCTATGGTTCATCATTGTACAGTCTATAATTTCTGCCCTATGGTTCATCATTGTACAGTCTATAATTTCTGCTCTATGGTTCATCATTGTACAGTCTATAATTTCTGCTCTATGGTTCATCATTGTAGTCTATAATTTCTGCGCTATGGTTCATCATTGTACAGTCTATAATTTCTGCTCTATGGTTCATCATTGTACAGTCTATAATTTCTGCTCTATGGTTCATCATTGTAGTCTATAATTTCTGCTCTATGGTTCATCATTGTAGTCTATAATTTCTGCTCTATGGTTCATCATTGTACAGTCTATAATTTCTGCTCTATGGTTCATCATTGTACAGTCTATAATTTCTGCTCTATGGTTCATCATTGTACAGTCTAGAATTTCTGCCCTATGGTTCATCATTGTAGAGTCTAGAATTTCTGACCTATGGTTCATCATTGTAGAGTCTAGAATTTCTGCCCTATGGTTCATCTTTGTACAGTCTATAATTTCTGACCTATGGTTCATCATTGTACAGTCTATAATTTCTGACCTATGGTTCATCATTGTACAGTCTATAATTTCTGCTCTATGGTTCATCATTGTACAGTCTAGAATTTCTGACCTATGGTTCATCATTGTAGAGTCTATAATTTCTGCCCTATGGTTCATCATTGTACAGTCTATAATTTCTGCCCTATGGTTCATCATTGTACAGTCTATAATTTCTGCCTATGGTTCATCATTGTACAGTCTATAATTTCTGACCTATGGTTCATCTTTGTACAGTCTATAATTTCTGACCTATGGTTCATCATTGTAGAGTCTATAATTTCTGCCCTATGGTTCATCATTGTACAGTCTATAATTTCTGCTCTATGGTTCATCATTGTACAGTCTATAATTTCTGCTCTATGGTTCATCATTGTACAGACTATAATTTCTGCCCTATGGTTCATCTTTGTACAGTCTATAATTTCTGCCCTATGGTTCATCATTGTACAGTCTATAATTTCTGCTCTATGGTTCATCATTGTAGTCTAGAATTTCTGCCTTATGTGTCATCTTTGACTTGAAAAACTATAGACAAACCAAAACACCAACCAACAAGGATACACCAATTGTCTAGAATCACAAAATTTATTCAATAAAAGTTGGCATGACTCGTATACATAAAATGACAAATCTCTGGTGTAGTATTTACATAATAAATTTGTAAATAAAATATATGACACTTCATTTACACACTAAGTACACATTTATTTTCATATCCTAAAATTATTTATTGAAATATAACCCAGTCTAAGCAGACCTCAAATTTACTAAATATTCATATTCTAAGTTTAATTAAACTAGTTGTATCTGATATCTGCTACCTCTTGCTCGCTCTCTCATTCCTTAAAAAAAATTCATTGGGGTACAGTTGTCTATACAACTTGCATTCACCATCAATTTCATCTACATTTAAACATCATAAATACCGACTGTATTTTCAACACAACTCAATTCTTGTCAGTAACCACTACAGTGTTTCTCAACACATCATGAACCATACATAACTTTTATATGATTCCCCTCACTTCAACACTCATAGCCAGATATCAACCCTCACTTCAACACTCATAGCCAAATATCAACCCTCACTTCAACACTCATAGCCAAATATCAACATATGGTTTATCATCATTCCTCCACTTTTTCGTAAAACATCAACATGAATAACATCAAAACTTTCCATGCTTCATCATAATTAGTATGTTGGAATCAAGAAAATAAAAAAAAAAAAAAAAAAAAAAAAAAAAAAAAAAAAAATCATACATATATTTACATACAAATCTGACAAAATAACCCACAATACTATTAACACTGCAATCCTTACATGTGTGTGTGCACAAATATACATATACACACAAAGTTGTCATATTTTAAAAAATGGAAATAAAAAAAAAAAACAACACATTTACAGTAAAAAGATAATAGAGTTTATAAAACAATCAGGGAGATCTCCTGAGGCAAGACACCAGAAATGAGCAAACAATTCTGGAAACATCACAGGACACGTTTCAGAGACAATTCTTAAAATGGTGTCCAGACTTCTGTGCAAAGTATAAAATGACATAATGCAGCATGTTACTCTACAAAAAATTACTAACGTATACAAAACATTACAGCTGAATTATTTTGTTAAATAAAAAGTTGCTTCAATTACTTACCTACAGCTGTATGTTAACCAAAAATTATACCACATACAAGTGTCTATTTAAAAATAAAAAAAAATAAAAAAATAAAAACTTTACAGCTGTCACTAAGAATTGGTTCACAATCTCTACAGCTGCCTAACAAAAAGCTATCCCAACAAACCACTATAGCTGTTTCTAAAAAAAAATATTTAAAAATTCAGTCTGCAAAGCCTATAAAAGAAAATTCAAATTCTGCAAAGTCCCTAAAATAACATACAATGTTCTACAAGTCTCTAAAAGAATATTCAGTGTTCTACAAGTCTCTAAAAGAATATTCAGTGTTCTACAAGTCTCTAAAAGAATATTCAGTGTTCTACATGTCTTTAAAAGAAAATTCAGTATTCTACAAGTCCCTAAAAGAACTTTCAGTGTTCTACAATTCTCTAAAAGAATATTCAGTGTTCTACAAGTCTCTAAAAGAATATTCAGTGTTCTACAAGTCCCTAAAAGAATATTCAGTGTTCTACAAGTCTTTAAAAGAACATTCAGTATTCTACAAGTCTCTAAAAGAAAATTCAGTGTTCTACAAGTCCCTAAAAGAATATTCAGTGTTCTACAAGTCTCTAAAAGAACATTCAGTGTTCTACAAGTCCCTAAAAGAACATTCAGTGTTCTACATATCTTTAAAAGAAAATTGTGTCCAGTCTTTCAACAGAGGTGGTGGAATTATATCAGACCGACAAGGCTCCGGGGTTTCCCCAGCCCTAAAAACAGGTACCAGAGACTTTTCTGCGAAGTCAAGGCGACCGGTCTGGCATGATACCGACCACATCGCCCAACAATATGCTGTGGTCATGGAAAAATGTGGTCACTAACTTCTCTACTGCCCATGTTTGGGCACTTTAGTTTATCCACTATGCCATGCTATTCATAGTTCTCCTCCACTAGACCCCACTGCGGTACTTCGATGGTCTCCTATACCTTTTTTGTCTGTGCTACTTACCTATCATATGTTTTTAATTGTACCCCACTCTCAGACATCTCACTCTTTCCACCTGTTATTCATCTGTTCTATTCTTTCTCCTTTGTGTATTCACACAGACCTCGGTGCATACTCTTCTGACTATGAGGGCATTATGCGCACATTTCTACACACATGATTGTCCCTGTATGGGTGTGCATATATATGTGTGGGCCCTTAGATACTTATAGACATTGTCAGTGTCTTCATAGTCGAGGTAACCTAGACAGTGTTCCCCCCACTCACATATTTTTAGAACCCTTTACACGGTTTTGACCCTCCAACCAGCAGGGTAATTATAGTGCACACCTGTGACTCTCTCTTTCATTCCGGCCATGGTCCACGACACAGGGAAGAAATTTTTCTTTTCTTATACCAGTTTCGATCATTTTGTTTTGGATGTTTCATTACTAGTTATCTATGTAGGATTAAGTTTTATTTACTTACTCCGTGTGTGTGTGTGTGTTGTTTGTTTGTTCCTGCTGAAGGCCTATTGAGCTGAAATGTCATTCAAATTTGTGTTGTCTATCAATCACATAAATCTATGTCAATAGAAATGAGAAAGAGAGTTCATCGATGCTATATAGAACCAATTCTGACCTATGGAAGCGAATCATGGACAATAGACAAACAAATGAAAAGACGATTAGAGGCCACAAAGATGGGATTTCTCAGAAGAATGTTGAAAGTTCCCTGGACAGCTAAAAAGACCAATGAGGAAGTTCTCAAAGAGGCCAACACAAAAAGGGAGCTCTTAAAAAACATCAGAAAGAAACAATCAACATTTTTTGGGCACATCATGAAAAGAGGAAAATTTGAATACTTGGTTACAACTGGCAAAATAAAAGGAAAGAGAGATCGCGGATGACAAAGAGAGAAAATACTGGATAGCTTGGTGTCATGGCATGGAAAACAGAAAACTTAGTCCTGTCACTCTAAAATGTGTCTCTAAAACAATTATAGTCTGATCACTTAAAAATAATTTGAGTCTGGTCACTCTTAAACAATTATAGTCTGGTCACTCTTAAACAATTTTAGTATAGTCACTCTTAAACAATTTTAGTATAGTCACTCTAAAACAATTTTGTTCTGGTCACTTAAAAACAATTTTAGTCTGGTAACTTGGTCCATTCTAAAATGCAAGTTTCTGAAAGAAAGTTTACTCATTCTATAACTGTTTCCTATTTGGAATTCTAAATATATTTAGCTCTATAGCTTCAAAAATGTTATCTAAATTAATACTCTACACATAAAAGATAGATCACAGTTTCGTCACTTAAGCATTGTCACATTCTTTTTTTATGAGGTAATTTGGAGCAGTGATTTACATTGACAGTTATAGACCATCTAATATATAAATAAATATCTGTTTTAAGAAAAATCTACATACAATTTAAATGATATTGTGACATTAGTCCACATTATGCTGAGTATGTATATATGCAGTTATTTTTAAGTCTTGTGCATGCTGGCAATGATGATCATGTCTTTCCACAACTTTATATTTCTACAGCTGTCTATCAATCCACATCCTACTGATCATCATTCTTAAGAGAATATCTTGATTTCTCTGTTTCCTTCTATCTCTTTCTTTTTGTGTCAAATTTATCCATTTGTTCTCTTCTCAACACGGCCAAAAAAATTGTCTTTTTTTTTCTACTGTTTGGCACAAAGAACTTTATCTTTTTAAAATAAAAATTTTCTATTTTTTTTTTTTTTTTGCTTAGGTCTCTTTCAGAACACCCACATTATTCTTTTTAGCTGTCCAAGGTGTTCTCAACACTTATCTGTAACATCATATTTCTGTGTCCTCCAAAGATTTATTTTTTGTATGTCCATGAAGCTGGGTGGTTATCATGAGCTATGACATCAGCCATTGGACAAGATCTCAACTTTAAATCCCACCCACAGGTGATGTGGACTTTTCTTGGTTTTACCCTTCCGCCATCCACAGGTGATGTGGACTTTTCTTGGTTTTACCCCTCCCCCACCCACAGGTGATGTGGACTTTTCTTGGTTTTACCCCTCCCCCACCCACAGGTGATGTGGACTTTTCTTGGTTTTACCCCTCCCCCACCCACAGGTGATGTGGACTTTTCTTGGTTTTACCCCTCCCCCACCCACAGGTGATGTGGACTTTTCTTGGTTTTACCCCACCCCCACCCACAGGTGATGTGGACTTTTCTTGGTTTTACCCCTCCCAGGATTTCTAGATAATGAGATTCAAAGTCTAGCCCGTTTGATAAAAAAAAACCAGGTGGTTCCGTGTGCACTCTGCATACATTAAAGCAATTTTGGTGGTTAAAACTGTATAAATATGGCTGCCGCCTGGACAAAAATTGCTAAGAGATAAAAATCTACCTCCTACATTTTTCAAGATTCGTGCATGAAAGCTGAAACCATCTTCAGCTCTTTTGCTAGCATGTCATTGCAGGGCTGAATGCTGAGGTACTAGGGTGCTGGGAAATGGATTTGAGCACTATGGAGTTGTCCGAAGTACAATAATTCCTGTTGGATAAACTACAGTTTTCCAATTTTAACAAATGTTACCACTGCAATTCTGTTACGAATAAACCACACATTATTTCAGAGGTTACTGATAAACCACACTCTGTTTCTAAAGTCAAGTGGTAAATGTTGCTGATTTAAAAAAAAAAAACCACTTTTTACAGTTAGTGATAAAAACATAGAAGATGAGGTTTTATTGTTAATGTACAAAACATGGAATTACTGGGATGTTTCACCTTTCTCTGTTCTGAGTTTAATTATTCTTCTTGAAAGTTTTGGATGTTACAAAATAACATCTCTTTCTTTACTTTCAGGTATTGTGGTTGCCTGACATCGGTGGTGATGCATGAATATTGTTTTAATCCAGTAACTGGAGTCATGACTGTGAATAACTCATAAGTCTGTTGATGAGTAACTTACAATTTAATACAAAAACAAAAATGTTCAACTCCAATGTTAAGTCAGTCCTATTATATGGTTGTGAAACATGGAGAACAACAAAATTGACAATCATGAAGATACAGACTTTCATTAATGGATGCTTACGCAGAATAAAAGGATGGAAATGGCAGGAAAAAATCACTAACTTAGAATCATGGAAATGTACCAGGCAAACTCCAGTGGATAAAGAGATACAGCGAAGACGATGGTGCTGGATAGGACACACACTGCAGAAGCCAAATGAGAGTATTACATAACAGGTCCTTTTTTGGAATCCCCGAGGGAAAAGACAATGAGGAAGACCAAGGAATTCTTGGAGAAGACAGATAGAAGCAGATATGAAGATGATTGGGGAAGACATAGAACGATCTTAAAAGAATGGCAAGAAACAGAATGACTTGAAAAGTGTTTGTTGAAGACATATGCTCCACAGGGAGCTGAAAGGTAGAAGAAGAGTAACTTCCAATAGTCTGTCAATGAACCATTACCATCATGTGCCACACCAGTTGACAATCAAGTTCTTCCACAATTTTCTACTCACAGTGCATCATATCAATTTAGTGTCTGGCCGTTTTCCATGCCCTAACACCAAGCTATTGAGTATCTTCTCTCTTTCTCATTTGCAATCTCTCTTTTCCTGTATTTTTCCAGTTGTAACCAAGTACTACAACTTTCCTCTTCTCATGCTGTGCCCAAACAAATCAATGTCAATGAATAACTTACAATGATCTGTCAATGAATAACTTACAATAATCTGTCAATGAATAACAAAATTAGATGAAAGTTATGACTTATAATGTACACCCACTGACCATTTTTTTTTTAAAAATTATTTGACATTTAAAAAAAAAAACTTCCATATTGAGAATGTGGCTTTTACTCCACGTTCTTGTGTAAAATAATCGCCTAGTTCACAGTAATAATCCTAAAAAAACATCGCCATACTGACTTCTAATTACTTCTCAATCAAGCAGTTCCTCAAACCAGAAAAATGCAGATCAAAAAAAAAAGCTCTTTTTTTTCTGTTGGAGGCAAAATAATAACTCTGACCTGAATACCTTGCTGTGGACTACATTGGACATGCTGCTTTTAATATCACATCATAAATCACCTCCTCAGCATGAACTTCAAGCATCCCAGAATCCACAAAAAAACCATGGTTTCAAATGAAAAATTATCACCACATATGGTGGAATTCGAACCCGCAACCTTCATATCCTGAGACTGCAATCTTACCCTACCTCCGCTACTAGACTATCCCACCTCCGCTAGTCATTGAAACAAATATGGTCACCAACGATATACCTGTATAACGTTAAGGTGTGGAGGTAACATTTACCTACTTATGTCATTGACAAGGATTAGTGCGTTTCTGGATGTATGTGAAAAAAAAAAAAATCACCCTTAAAATATGCACTCTTGGCCATGCAACTGGAATATACTTTACAGTATATGCTCCTTATATTATGAATCAATATTTCAACAAACAATGGGAATAGATATGACAACTGCGTGGAGCTGATGCAAAGCTGGTGTAGATGCAACAGCGAAAACAAAATAACAAGAAATGTTAGCCCCTTCCTATGTCCATATTTTTAGATCTACTCTTCTTATGTAAACGTCATATATCTAGTCTTCTTACACCTTGTCGTCATATATCTAGTCTTCTTACACCTTGTTGTCATATATCTAGTCTTCTTACACCTTGTCATATATCTAGTCTTCTTACATCTTGTTGTCATATATCTAGTCTTCTTACATCTTGTTGTCATATATCTAGTCTTCTTACACCTTGTCATATATCTAGTCTTCTTACGTCCTGTTCACATATATCTAGTCTTCTTACGTCCTGTTGTCATATATCTAGTCTTACACCTTGTCATATATCTAGTCTTCTTACACCTTGTCATATATCTAGTCTTCTTACACCTTGTCATATATCTAGTCTTCTTACGTCCTGTTGTCATATATCTAGTCTTCTTACACCTTGTCATATATCTAGTCTTCTTACATCTTGTTGTCATATATCTAGTCTTCTTACGTCCTGTTGTCATATATCTAGTCTTCTTACACCTTGTCATATATCTAGTCTTCTTACATCTTGTTGTCATATATCTAGTCTTCTTACACCTTGTCATATATCTAGTCTTCTTACGTCCTGTTGTCATATATCTAGTCTTCTTACACCTTGTCATATATCTAGTCTTCTTACATCTTGTTGTCATAAATCTAGTCTTCTGACACCTTGTCATATATCTAGTCTTCTTACACCTTGTCATATATCTAGTCTTCTTACGTCCTGTTGTCATATATCTAGTCTTCTTACATCTTGTCATATATCTAGTCTTCTTACACCTTGTCATATATCTAGTCTTCTTACACCTTGTCATATATCTAGTCTTCTTACATCTTGTCATATATCTAGTCTTCTTACGTCCTGTTGTCATATATCTAGTCTTCTTACATCTTGTTGTCATATATCTAGTCTTCTTACATCTTGTTGTCATATATCTAGTCTTCTTACACTTTGTCATATATCTAGTCTTCTTACATCTTGTCATATATCTAGTCTTCTTACATCTTGTTGTCATATATCTAGTCTTCTTACATCTTGTTGTCATATATCTAGTCTTCTTACATCTTGTCATATATCTAGACTTCTTACACCTTGTCATATATCTAGTCTTCTTACATCTTGTTGTCATATATCTAGTCTTCTTACATCTTGTTGTCATATATCTAGTCTTCTTACATCTTGTTGTCATATATCTAGTCTTCTTACATCTTGTCATATATCTAGTCTTCTTACATCTTGTTGTCATATATCTAGTCTTCTTACATCTTGTCATATATCTAGACTTCTTACATCTTGTTGTCATATATCTAGTCTTCTTACATCTTGTTGTCATATATCTAGTCTTCTTACATCTTGTTGTCATATATCTAGTCTTCTTACATCTTGTTGTCATATATCTAGTCTTCTTACATCTTGTCATATATCTAGTCTTCTTACATCTTGTTGTCATATATCTAGTCTTCTTACATCTTGTCATATATCTAGTCTTCTTACATCTTGTTGTCATATATCTAGTCTTCTTACACCTTGTCATATATCTAGTCTTCTTACATCTTGTCATATATCTAGTCTTCTTACATCTTGTTGTCATATATCTAGACTTCTTACACCTTGTTGTCATATATCTAGTCTTCTTACATCTTGTCATATATCTAGTCTTCTTACACCTTGTCATATATCTAGTCTTCTTACATCTAGTTGTCATATATCTAGACTTCTTACATCTTGTTGTCATATATCTAGTCTTCTTACATCTTGTTGTCATATATCTAGTCTTCTTACATCTTGTTGTCATATATCTAGTCTTCTTACATCTTGTTGTCATATATCTAGTCTTCTTACATCTTGTCATATATCTAGTCTTCTTACATCTTGTTGTCATATATCTAGTCTTATTACATCTTGTCATATATCTAGTCTTCTTACATCTAGTTGTCTTATATCTAGTCTTCTTACACCTTGTCATATATCTAGACTTCTTACACCTTGTTGTCATATATCTAGTCTTCTTACATCTTGTTGTCATATATCTAGTCTTCTTACATCTTGTCATATATCTAGTCTTCTTACACCTTGTTGTCTTATATCTAGTCTTCTTACACCTTGTCATATATCTAGACTTCTTACACCTTGTTGTCATATATCTAGTCTTCTTACATCTAGTTGTCATATATCTAGTCTTCTTACATCTTGTTGTCATATATCTAGTCTTCTTACACCTTGTTGTCATATATCTAGTCTTCTTACATCTTGTTGTCATATATCTAGTCTTCTTACACCTTGTCATATATCTAGACTTCTTAGATCTTGTTGTCATATATCTAGTCTTCTTACATCTTGTCATATATCTAGTCTTCTTACACCTTGTTGTCATATATCTAGTCTTCTTACATCTTGTTGTCATATATCTAGTCTTCTTACACCTTGTTGTCATATATCTAGTCTTCTTACATCTTGTTGTCATATATCTAGACTTCTTACATCTTGTTGTCATATATCAAGTCTTCTTACACCTTGTCATATATCTAGACTTCTTACACCTTGTTGTCATATATCTAGTCTTCTTACATCTTATTGTCATATATCTAGTCTTCTTACATCTTGTTGTCATATATCTAGTCTTCTTACACCTTGTCATATATCTAGACTTCTTACACCTTGTTGTCATATATCTAGTCTTCTTACATCTTGTTGTCATATATCTAGTCTTCTTACATCTTGTTGTCATATATCGAGTCTTCTTACATCTTGTTGTCATATATCTAGTCTTCTTACATCTTGTTGTCATATATCTAGTCTTCTTACATCTTGTTGTCATATATCTAGTCTTCTTACATATTGTTGTCATATATCTAGTCTTCTTACATATTGTTGTCATATATCTAGTCTTCTTACATCTTGTTGTCATATATCTAGTCTTCTTACACCTTGTTGTCATATATCTAGACTTCTTACATCTTGTCATATATCTAGTCTTCTTACATCTTGTTGTCATATATCTAGTCTTCTTACACCTTGTTGTCATATATCTAGACTTCTTACACCTTGTTGTCATATATCTAGTCTTCTTACATCTTGTTGTCATATATCTAGACTTCTTACACCTTGTTGTCATATATCTAGTCTTCTTACATCTAGTTGTCATATATCTAGTCTTCTTACATCTTGTTGTCATATATCTAGTCTTCTTACACCTTGTCATATATCTAGACTTCTTACACCTTGTCATATATCTAGACTTCTTACACCTTGTTGTCATATATCTAGTCTTCTTACACCTTGTCATATATCTAGTCTTCTTACATCTTGTTGTCATAAATCTAGTCTTCTTACACCTTGTCATATATCTAGTCTTCTTACACCTTGTCATATATCTAGTCTTCTTACGTCCTGTTGTCATATATCTAGTCTTCTTACATCTTGTCATATATCTAGTCTTCTTACACCTTGTCATATATCTAGTCTTCTTACACCTTGTCATATATCTAGTCTTCTTACACCTTGTCATATATCTAGTCTTCTTACATCTTGTCATATATCTAGTCTTCTTACGTCCTGTTGTCATATATCTAGTCTTCTTACATCTTGTTGTCATATATCTAGTCTTCTTACATCTTGTTGTCATATATCTAG
The DNA here is from genome assembly GCA_032433765.1 of Megaustenia siamemsis. Classification (NCBI taxonomy): domain Eukaryota; kingdom Metazoa; phylum Mollusca; class Gastropoda; order Stylommatophora; family Ariophantidae; genus Megaustenia; species Megaustenia siamemsis. Next base: position 29,731,748 of record JAVIAB010000107.1, read on the forward strand.
TCTTCTTACATCTTGTTGTCATATATCTAGTCTTCTTACATCTTGTTGTCATATATCTAGTCTTCTTACACTTTGTCATATATCTAGTCTTCTTACATCTTGTCATATATCTAGACTTCTTACACCTTGTCATATATCTAGTCTTCTTACATCTTGTCATATATCTAGTCTTCTTACACCTTGTCATATATCTAGTCTTCTTACATCTTGTTGTCATATATCTAGTCTTCTTACATCTTGTTGTCATATATCTAGTCTTCTTACATCTTGTCATATATCTAGTCTTCTTACACCTTGTCATATATCTAGTCTTCTTACATCTTGTTGTCATATATCTAGTCTTCTTACATCTTGTCATATATCTAGTCTTCTTACACCTTGTTGTCTTATATCTAGTCTTCTTACACCTTGTCATATATCTAGACTTCTTACACCTTGCTGTCATATATCTAGTCTTCTTACATCTTGTTGTCATATATCTAGTCTTCTTACACCTTGTTGTCATATATCTAGTCTTCTTACATCTTGTTGTCATATATCTAGTCTTCTTACACCTTGTCATATATCTAGACTTCTTACATCTTGTTGTCATATATCTAGTCTTCTTACATCTTGTCATATATCTAGTCTTCTTACACCTTGTTGTCATATATCTAGTCTTCTTACACCTTGTTGTCATATATCTAGTCTTCTTACATCTTGTTGTCATATATCTAGTCTTCTTACATCTTGTTGTCATATATCTAGACTTCTTACACCTTGTTGTCATATATCTAGTCTTCTTACATCTTGTTGTCATATATCTAGTCTTCTTACACCTTGTTGTCATATATCTAGTCTTCTTACATCTTGTTGTCATATATCTAGTCTTCTTACATCTTGTTGTCATATATCTAGTCTTCTTACATCTAGTTGTCATATATCTAGTCTTCTTACATCTAGTTGTCATATATCTAGTCTTCTTACATATTGTTGTCATATATCTAGTCTTCTTACACCTTGTCATATATCTAGTCTTCTTACATCTTGTCATATATCTAGTCTTCTTACATCTTGTTGTCATATATCTAGTCTTCTTACATCTTGTTGTCATATATCTAGACTTCTTACACCTTGTTGTCATATATCTAGTCTTCTTACATCTTGTTGTCATATATCTAGACTTCTTACACCTTGTTGTCATATATCTAGTCTTCTTACATCTAGTTGTCATATATCTAGTCTTCTTACATCTTGTTGTCATATATCTAGTCTTCTTACACCTTGTCATATATCTAGACTTCTTACACCTTGTCATATATCTAGACTTCTTACACCTTGTTGTCATATATCTAGTCTTCTTACACCTTGTCATATATCTAGTCTTCTTACGTCCTGTTGTCATATATCTAGTCTTCTTACACCTTGTCATATATCTAGTCTTCTTACATCTTGTTGTCATAAATCTAGTCTTCTTACACCTTGTCATATATCTAGTCTTCTTACACCTTGTCATATATCTAGTCTTCTTACGTCCTGTTGTCATATATCTAGTCTTCTTACATCTTGTCATATATCTAGTCTTCTTACACCTTGTCATATATCTAGTCTTCTTACACCTTGTCATATATCTAGTCTTCTTACACCTTGTCATATATCTAGTCTTCTTACATCTTGTCATATATCTAGTCTTCTTACGTCCTGTTGTCATATATCTAGTCTTCTTACATCTTGTTGTCATATATCTAGTCTTCTTACATCTTGTTGTCATATATCTAGTCTTCTTACATCTTGTTGTCATATATCTAGTCTTCTTACATCTTGTTGTCATATATCTAGTCTTCTTACACTTTGTCATATATCTAGTCTTCTTACATCTTGTCATATATCTAGACTTCTTACACCTTGTCATATATCTAGTCTTCTTACATCTTGTCATATATCTAGTCTTCTTACACCTTGTCATATATCTAGTCTTCTTACATCTTGTTGTCATATATCTAGTCTTCTTACATCTTGTCATATATCTAGTCTTCTTACACCTTGTCATATATCTAGTCTTCTTACATCTTGTTGTCATATATCTAGTCTTCTTACATCTTGTCATATATCTAGTCTTCTTACACCTTGTTGTCTTATATCTAGTCTTCTTACACCTTGTCATATATCTAGACTTCTTACACCTTGTTGTCATATATCTAGTCTTCTTACATCTTGTTGTCATATATCTAGTCTTCTTACACCTTGTTGTCATATATCTAGTCTTCTTACATCTTGTTGTCATATATCTAGTCTTCTTACACCTTGTCATATATCTAGACTTCTTACATCTTGTTGTCATATATCTAGTCTTCTTACATCTTGTCATATATCTAGTCTTCTTACACCTTGTTGTCATATATCTAGTCTTCTTACATCTTGTTGTCATATATCTAGTCTTCTTACATCTTGTTGTCATATATCTAGACTTCTTACACCTTGTTGTCATATATCTAGTCTTCTTACATCTTGTTGTCATATATCTAGTCTTCTTACATCTTGTTGTCATATATCTAGTCTTCTTACACCTTGTTGTCATATATCTAGTCTTCTTACACCTTGTTGTCATATATCTAGACTTCTTACATCTTGTTGTCATATATCTAGTCTTCTTACACCTTGTTGTCATATATCTAGACTTCTTACATCTTGTTGTCATATATCTAGTCTTCTTACACCTTGTTGTCATATATCTAGTCTTCTTACATCTTGTTGTCATATATCTAGTCTTCTTACATCTTGTTGTCATATATCTAGACTTCTTACATCTTGTTGTCATATATCTAGTCTTCTTACACCTTGTCATATATCTAGACTTCTTACACCTTGTCATATATCTAGTCTTCTTACATCTTGTTGTCATATATCTAGTCTTCTTACATCTTGTTGTCATATATCTAGTCTTCTTACATCTAGTTGTCATATATCTAGTCTTCTTACATCTAGTTGTCATATATCTAGTCTTCTTACATATTGTTGTCATATATCTAGTCTTCTTACACCTTGTCATATATCTAGTCTTCTTACATCTTGTCATATATCTAGTCTTCTTACATCTTGTTGTCATATATCTAGTCTTCTTACATCTAGTTGTCATATATCTAGTCTTCTTACATCTAGTTGTCATATATCTAGTCTTCTTACATCTAGTTGTCATATATCTAGTCTTCTTACATATTGTTGTCATATATCTAGTCTTCTTACATCTTGTCATATATCTAGTCTTCTTACACCTTGTCATATATCTAGTCTTCTTACATCTTGTCATATATCTAGTCTTCTTACACCTTGTCATATATCTAGTCTTCTTACATCTTGTTGTCATATATCTAGTCTTCTTACATCTAGTTGTCATATATCTAGTCTTCTTACATATTGTTGTCATATATCTAGTCTTCTTACACCTTGTCATATATCTAGTCTTCTTACATCTTGTCATATATCTAGTCTTCTTACACCTTGTCATATATCTAGACTTCTTACATCTTGTTGTCATATATCTAGTCTTCTTACACCTTGTCATATATCTAGACTTCTTACATCTTGTTGTCATATATCTAGTCTTCTTACATCTAGTTGTCATATATCTAGTCTTCTTACATCTAGTTGTCATATATCTAGTCTTCTTACATCTTGTCATATATCTAGTCTTCTTACATCTTGTTGTCATATATCTAGTCTTCTTACATATTGTTGTCATATATCTAGTCTTCTTACATCTTGTTGTCATATATCTAGACTTCTTACATCTTGTCATATATCTAGTCTTCTTACATCTTGTTGTCATATATCTAGTCTTCTTACACCTTGTTGTCATATATCTAGACTTCTTACACCTTGTTGTCATATATCTAGTCTTCTTACATCTAGTTGTCATATATCTAGTCTTCTTACATCTAGTTGTCATATATCTAGTCTTCTTACATCTTGTTGTCATATATCTAGTCTTCTTACATCTTGTTGTCATATATCTAGTCTTCTTACACCTTGTTGTCATATATCTAGACTTCTTACACCTTGTCATATATCTAGACTTCTTACACCTTGTTGTCATATATCTAGACTTCTTACACCTTGTTGTCATATATCTAGTCTTCTTACATCTAGTTGTCATATATCTAGTCTTCTTACATATTGTTGTCATATATCTAGTCTTCTTACACCTTGTCATATATCTAGTCTTCTTACATCTTGTCATATATCTAGTCTTCTTACACCTTGTCATATATCTAGACTTCTTACATCTTGTTGTCATATATCTAGTCTTCTTACACCTTGTCATATATCTAGACTTCTTACATCTTGTTGTCATATATCTAGTCTTCTTACATCTAGTTGTCATATATCTAGTCTTCTTACATCTAGTTGTCATATATCTAGTCTTCTTACATCTTGTTGTCATATATCTAGTCTTCTTACATATTGTTGTCATATATCTAGTCTTCTTACATCTTGTTGTCATATATCTAGTCTTCTTACATCTTGTTGTCATATATCTAGTCTTCTTACACCTTGTTGTCATATATCTAGACTTCTTACACCTTGTCATATATCTAGACTTCTTACACCTTGTTGTCATATATCTAGACTTCTTACACCTTGTTGTCATATATCTAGTCTTCTTACATCTAGTTGTCATATATCTAGTCTTCTTACATCTAGTTGTCATATATCTAGTCTTCTTACATCTAGTTGTCATATATCTAGTCTTCTTACATCTTGTTGTCATATATCTAGTCTTCTTACAGATTGTTGTCATATATCTAGACTTCTTACACCTTGTCATGTCTTGTCTTCTTATGTCTTGTTGTCATATATCTAGACTTTTTACACCTTGACTTGTCATATGTCTTGTCTTCTTACATATTGCTGTCATATATCTTATTTCTTGTGTATTCTGAGTCACATTTGACATGCAGTAATCCCGTTCACAAGGAATTTGAAATTTGTATTTTTATTTTGTTTGTATTTGTCCTTTTCTATGCTTTGTGTATGTCTGCTGTTACACGTTCTTGTGTAAGATAAATTTCCCCCACACGTTCTTGTGTAAGATAAACTTCTCCCTACATGTTCATGTGTAAGATAAACTCTCCCCCCCCCCACTTTCTTGTGTAAGATACCCCTCCACACACACACATATTTGTGTAACAAACTCCCCCCACACACTCTTGTGTAAGATAAACTCCCCCCACATGTTCTTATATAAGATAAACACCTCCCTACACATTTTTGTGTAAGATAAAAACCTCTGCGCCCCCCTCCCATAAGAACAACAACCAGTATAACATAGCCAAGCAGCCTAACAAGATAATCTATAGTGAATTAAGAACAATCATTCAACAACCAGACTCCTAAACATGGCGACCGATGCACAAACCATCTTCTAGAATTTGAACATCAGTTCATTCATGTCAAACAGTGCTAAGCACTCTACTTCTAGTTACTTTCTTGTATTTAAACATTATATATATATATATATAAGGAATGTGCAGATACTAAAGGAGATCATACAGACCCCAAAAAGAAGTGGACACAAGTAAAGACTGCATACTTATAGCAAAGATGTACATAAAACACAATAAGTAGCAGTTACATAGCAAATATACAGCCTACAAATCTTCACTGTGGACATATGAGGTATTTAAGAATGGTTCACATCAGCATATAACTGTTGTACATCACTGAAATGTAACAAATTCCCCTGGTAAGTAACAAGTCTGTAAATTAAACTGGTTTTAATATTAACTACATTACACAGTTAACCCATCTTTAAAAATTGGTACCCTACAGTTAGGGAATGTAATAACATAAGGGAATAGTACTCATTTTCAGAAAGTGTGGCTGAAATCAGACCAAAAAAAAAGGGTAACAAGAAAAAGAGTTGGCATAAAATCAATTTTGAATTATATACAAAGATAACAAAATTAATTTGTTTTCCCATTTGGAGAAAATACCTAGTGATGCTATACCATACACTGCATATCCAGACTACATTGGGGTGAAATAAAGAGAAACTCTAAAACAGCACAAAGTGTCACTAACTGAGGATGTCAGATGAGCAATAACAAGAACTTGGTTGTTGCTCTTAATGCCCATAACGGTAAAAGGAGGAAGAAAAAAAGGAAGTGGATTAAGCAAAGTGGAGTTTGTCAATGTTGTGTTCACTCGTTAGGTTCCCTCAGTATCCCTCTGGTTCTATCGTTGCCCCCTGACATACACCAGCAATGGAACTATGTGTCGTACAATGGTACTATGTGTCGTAAAGATAGTTTTTTTTAAATTCAACTTTCAAATATCAAATAAGTACCTCTTCACAGCCGGATTAAGTTGCCTACACCTCTATAGATGCCTACATATTTGGTTTAAAAAGACAGCTCCCTAAATGCTAAACCATACCAAGAAATCTAATTCAGCAAGAACTCTCGAATACAACATGAGAGAACTGGGCCTCTTATGTGGACATGTCTAAACAGATAGCAAATGATAAGAAGAAACAATGATCTCAATATAGCCGTTTCCTGCCTAACTTCACAGAATCTTTTAACTTTACCTGAAAGTGATAACATAACTAACAAATGAGGCCAAGATGCAGGACAGTCTGCAAGTGGTCACTGGCAACATGGCTGACTGTTGCCATTTGGATTAATTTGTAAGAAACGATGAAGACACTACCCCCACATCCCATGATGACCCTGACAGCCTCTCTTAATCTAACCAAGTATGGGTCAAAGATGTGGATGATAGATAAGGTTCATCATCACATGCAGAAGATGAAGAACTCATTATTGACCACACACTGTAGCCTGGGGCAAACACTCTATACCATTCCATGCATAACATATACCAAAATAACCACACCTTAGCTCACTACAAAAAAACATTACACCACACCTTAGGTTATTTCAAAAACTCCAAACCACACATTAGCCTATTCACAAAAAATATTCCACACCACACTCTATTCAAAATACTCACCACACCTTAGGTTACTCCAAAAACTCCAAACCACACATTAGCCTATTCCAAAAAAACTGTATACCACAAGCACTATTATCTCGCATTAAAAGCATCAACATGGTTATAGTTATCAGTAGCTGTTGTTAGCCAGTCTTTTCCTCAGTTTAGTGCTCAATGAGCTAACTCTTATTTAAAAGGAAATATAACAAGCCAACAATGAATGTATGTACTACACCCCCCCCCCCCTTTTACACAAACAATTAATTTAACAAATAAGATTTATGACAAAAGATAAGCAAATCTGAATGTAAATGTATCTGTTGTCTGTGTTTTAGCATATATTGTTACATTACAAACAGTTGAGCAAATTACCAATAAATGGTGACACAAGTGGGAGATAAAACCCTGGTGTATTTCCAAGACATTTTAAAATAACAATTCTCCCAAAATGACCACAAATGTTGTATCCTTACAACTTTCATGCACTCAAAATATTCACACAATATTTACATTTTCAATCTCAGTTTTCATACTTTTGTCTATGATTAATTATTTATCCACACAAAGTTTGTGGCATGATCTGTAATGTACATTTAGTTCCCACAAAGAACTATACATTTTTGAAGTGGCAGGCACAGCTCACATTAAGAGAGTGAATGGCCAGGTGGAATATACAAGTAATTTGTTCGCTCAATTCTCTGTAGGGTCAAAGATAATCTTTTCTCATGAACATAAACATTGTGGTCATGTCTCTCAACAACTTCCAACAATTGTTTATCATCTGACTTTTCTCATGTCTCTCAAAAACTTTCAACAATTGTTTATCATCTGACTTTTCTCACGTCTGGTCATGTATTTTTTTTTTTTTATTTCTATTTCTCTCAATCTCTTCTTGCCTCAATTTTCCCTGTTGTCACAAAATATTTTAGCTGTCCCCTTCCCATTACGGCCTAGATACAATCGTTTTTTCAATCAAGAAACTAATAAAAATTCAACCATTTTGATAAGGTGGCTGCACTGGACATTCAACGTTTATTCCCAAACCTATCACCTCAAAGAATACAAAAATAATGTAACAAAAATCTATAATTAATTATGGGGGCCTCGGTAGCCTCGTTGGGAAAACCACCCGACTGGGGTCTACCCAGTCTCTGAAACATTCGTTCAACCTGTGTTCGATTCCCACTGAAAGCAGTTTTGTGAATTGTACTCGTGGTTGGAAAAATAACACCCCCAAGGTTGACCCAACCGCTGGCAGAATTGGGTACCAGGGTAGCACTCTGGGGAGGCGAGGAAAGCCACCTCATTTTGTGAGTTTCGATGCTTGAAGCGACACTATACAGAAGTCTCTGTACAATTCTAGACAGGCGCCTGAGCACATATGGGTGAAAACTCGCGGGCTAAGATGCTGATTCAAGTATCGTACGTTACCTCTTTACCTAGAATTAATTATCTTTTTTTTTGCTCAAATAAAAAGAACTGTATGATGGTTGTTACTATTAGTTTGGCCAAGAACTTTGTATATAAACAATTTATGAATGGGTAAAGCTAAATAAAACTGATGGAGAACTTACTGCAACCTTTCTGTGGTATTCTGCATCCCACATGATGCGGTTGGCACATGAGATTTTAGGAAGATTGCAAATTTGGTAAGGGAAAGAGCGTACTAATTGTGTAAATAGTTTCACTAATACAGATCCTGATGATGTATTCACCTGACTGGAGTCACACTGGTGAAAATAGCATGTGTGAGCACAAGATTCTTCAGAAATGGCAGGTAATTACGTGAGACATTGTGACCAATATTAATATTAGCATCAGTAGTGGAGAGACAAATCACTCACAAGTGCTTACATTTTTGTAAATCTGTGCACAATGAGTTCCTTTTTTTTTTGTTTTTTCATTTGCCAGCTTTCAACTCTGGTGAAGTCCCTAAAGACTAGGAACTGAATTTCGCATGTCAATCCATTTTTCCATGGCAGCCGTGTGCACGTCCGTCAATGAGTAATTGGCGTTTCAAGTCAGGCCTTGTTGTTGAGACCACGGGTGGTTGCCGCAGAGAGAAATTATAAATAAAAATCCAAACTGGTCCAGCTGGGATTTGAACTCAACCTCTCATTTTGCTGGCATCTTGCCTCGAGACCAACCAGTCCCCAATGAGTTCCCTGGCAGCTGACATTTGATCATAAGCAAACACTGACTGTCCATGAAAAACTCTTTATAATCAGCTTCAAACCAAAAGTGGTGAATTAATGCTATCAATCATCACGCATGATAAAACATGGATGCGCAATTTCACAGAGACCAACAGAAGCTGGGTGTAAATGCATAAAAATGTGGAGATGCTGTAACAATATTCATTCATTTTAAAAGAAGCAGCATCAAGTGGTAAATGAGGATTCCCTGCAGTAAAAGAAAAGCAAAATGCAACTATCTGCAGGAAAGAACATTGAAACTGTATTCTGGGATGGGTTATCCACATAGATCTCTGGGAGAAAATGGTCACAAATAATGCCCAGAATTACTATAAATTGTAGAATGGTGCTGTACAAGTCCATTTGCAAGAAAAAACTTGTGATATTTGCCTGAAAATGTCATTCAAGGACAATACATCCCACTCCCACTCCCACCAGATTTGGCAACAACAATTCAGGTTAAAATATGCTGGGAGGTTTTGCCCCATTACAGTCCTGATTTAATCCTAGTGATTATCATTTCTTTGGACGCCTTAAAGAGCATCTGAAAGGGAAGAAATTCATGACAGGGGACTGGTTGGTCTCAAAACAGAAAGATTGTGAGTTCAAATCCCGACTGCACTAGTTGGGAATTTTATTTGTGATTTCTCTCTATAGCAACCATTCCTGGTCTCGGCGAGGCTCGGCTTGAAACGTCAATTATTTGTCAACTGCTAGTCTCTAGGGACTTCAGAGATGAAAGCTAGTGAATGCAAAAAAAAAAAAAAAAAATGACAAGAATTTTGAAACAATGCTCTCCAATAGTTATAACAACAGCCTAATTTTTGTCTACACCAAAGAAGTCAGTGAATTGCCACAATGATGGCAACCGCGTATGGCTGCAAACTGAGAAATTTTGAAAAATAGACACTTCTGTGCTTATTGTATTATTAATTTCCTTTGTAGAAATAAAAGACTTGGTCAATCTTAAAATGAAAACTTATATAACCAGGATAGTTCTTATAAAGAACTAAATTTGACCACATTTCTTCAAAGGAAAAAACTAGCTTTAATTTGAAAGATGAACAAATTCAATAAATTTTTACAAAATCAAGAACTTAATTTAACCTGATATCTTCAATAGATGAGCAACTACAGTTAATAAAAGAATATTAACTTTATTTTCATTACTTTTCAGCTTTCTAGTTGAAATACGCAAGCTAATTCTTCATAAGAAACTACCCAAAAAATATGTAATCTTTAAATCACCTCGTCCATAACTTTGCTCATGTGGCAAGAGATGGCTGTCACATTAAACCTTCACCAACAATGTACATGTGTGCTCTTATCAAGGTCAACACTGAATATATTCCGTTTAAAGGCCATCATTACATCCAAATACATGTTCATATCAAATTATAGCTCAAGTGATATTTTTTTCAGCTCCAAGGTATTAGTGAGTGGGGACAAAATCCCATGCCACCTGAATGTTATACGGAGAATATGGGAGTGTTGTGTCTATAGTCCTTTCAAGCTCAAAATGGCAGACAATCTTTGCTGTTAAGCTTTAGACTTTTCACAGGATCCACTTTATATCTCGTCACTTCTCCTTGTTCTGGGTGAGCCTCTCCAACAACAAAGGAGATGATACCCGCTGTTGTTTCTCACCTCAATGTTTCCTTTAGTTTTTCTCTAGGTCAGCCTTTTTTTTTTTTTTTCACAGTCAGGTTCCCATTTGAGGGCTTACTTCAAGATTTTCCTCTTTTTCTTTTTTTTCATCACTTGGTTGACAATGCCTACCTTATTTTCTTAATTACAGATGATGTTGCATGATGCATGGCCGTTTTTCTCATTTCAACACCTGTTAGTGTCCCTATTTTTCTATAACCAGTGGCACATGTAGTGCCAGCACCAAACCAGAATGCCATACTCTACCAGAAAAAATCTCTGGCCTCCATTTTCATTAGTCTGGTAGTCTCCATAGCTGTATCAACCAAATTAAATATTTGTTGCAACTAGGATTCAAACTTTTGACCCTCTAGTCAACTGCATGACTACCACTTCTATCTGGTATCAAGGAACTTTCTCTGGAAATTACTTTCCTTTACTTTATCTCACTTGAGACTACAGTGGTTGAATATTTAGTGCATTCAATGCTGACCAGTGGTTCAACTCCCAGATACTGTGAATTTCTTTCAGACCAACACTTGAGATTCACCCAGCCTCTGAAAATGGGTACTTGAGATCCTAGAGCCCTCTTTCTGAATTGGCCTTGTTTGCATTTCATTGAGCATTTTTGGTTAATGAAGAATCTCTCAACTATGTTCGGAGCCACACCTTTGTGGCCTTCGTAGAATTATCTCTGTATCATATATAATAACTAGAATTGAAATACTCTGTTGTTATGTCATAACATTTAGAGATCATTGTCAATAGTTATTAAAAAGTTAAACATGTACAATACAAACGCAATCATTATACGCTCAACCACACTGGAGATATCTGTAAAATATGTTGAGTGCTTTTTTTATGATAAATTTTGCCATCAGTGTGCTTCTATGACATGTCCACTTAACCAAACATTTAATACTTCTCCAGTTTTTACTAATACTCTTATCACAAACTGAAAAGGGACTATTTCTACCATTATTGGTAGTCCCCAAGGCCTTTACAAATTTCAGCTTGTTTCTGCTTCAATGTGTGAAATATATTCTTAACTTTATGGCTCACTTCAACAAGCAATTTTCAATCAATTTTCATAAGATCTCAGATTTTAATTTACTGAAGATAGATATAATGTGCTCCCTTGAAGTCTTTTAAAAGCCATTTATTTTCTACATAAACAAAGAGAATAACACAAGTAGGGAATGTATGATATGAGGTGTTTGGATTCAACATAGTACAGCTCAGTGTATGATAAAATTCAAGCTTCACTTTTCTAAATCATTTACTGTCAAATTTTTTTTTATCTGTGGTGAGTTAAATCTGTGGGTCTCAAATCCATAGATACAGCCGAAAGTCTGCTGTAAGTCTTATAAACTATTAACAAGACTATTGCAAGACTGTTTACGATTGCAAGACATTTCCACCATTTCAAAGATAAACTGTAATTAATTTTCAATATTTATCTCTTGTACTAAATTACACTTATATATTGATTAATATTTTTTTTTAATGTTATATTTCTCACATTTTTGCTGTTTGTAATCATTTGCAAACAAATTTCACTGAAGTGTAGTCAAATATACACATGAAATTTTTAATTGAATTGCAGATTTTCAAAAGAACTGCCCATGTTAAGGAATATATCTAAACAAGATTTCTTCCATTTACTACTTATTTTAACAACGGTTTTGGCTTGAATTGTGTTTCAGCAGCTTATGGCTTGTGGAATAGGTTAATCATGAATTTTGGGAGCATTCATACAGGATTTCAGATAATGTTTTTGACACACTTTGGTCTAAAATCTGAGACATAACTAGTTTGAGAAGTCGTCCTTGTTGGTGTACAAACATCTTGCGATTGTCTGGTACACGAGCCATGTGTAACAGGATCGAGGCAGCACGTCTGAGCATGTCCAGAGATGTGCCCATAAGCTCTGGATTAACTTGCAAAATTTCAAATCCTTGTTGATTTGCTATAGCCAGTGCATTCTGTTCTGCAGTTTCTATGAAATCGACAAGCAGGGATATTGAAGGGTGCTGGAGGGCCACGGCTCTAGCTGCACTTGATTCACTAGCCACTAGCAAAGACAGAAGAACTATAGAGAATTCCTGTGTAATTTGATGATTACGATCCGCTAAAAGACGAACTAAAACACTGAAGAGTTCCAACAATCTTTTGACAGGAGGTGTTGCCAGCAACAGATCAACATTGGTATCGTGAATACATAATTTACAAAGAGCCTCTAGAACCAGTCTCTGAGGTGACAGTACAGATCCGGCAGGCAGAGTTGGAAGCGGATCCCTGGCAACGGATGCTGGACATATCACCCAATGAAGCAAACCCTCAAGGATAGGGAAACAGACCTGTTCTGAGAAGTTAACCAACTTGAGGTGTCCACAGATGTTTGCAATGATGACGAGTGCATTCTCTCGTAGTTGGTCTAAATAGTCCCACCACCAATGCTCATCATCAAACAACCGTGGAGATTGTTCTCTCTCCTCTTCTTCCTCCTCACTGTTATATGCAAGTTTTCTTTGGGGTGGTTTTTCTGGATGAGTGTGATGAAGTAATAGCAACTGACCTAAAATTCTCATGATGCCCGGATGTTTGCAAATATGATCTTCATTGCCAGGAACACATGACAAAGACCGGAAAATATTGGATATACACACACATCGACGACCTAATTCATCTTTACTCTCGGGTGTGACACACATAGGAGGGTCATCTCTCTGGAATGCTTCATCTTCTAAGTGCTCATCTTCCTTCAAAATGTCACTTACGATACTAGCAGATAATTCTTCAGTCTCTGATGCATAGCTGTCATTTAAAGTAAGTGATGTGTCCATACTGCCATTGACATTGTCAGTGTCAATGACCTCCCCAGTCTTACCATTCTGTCCCTTTCTCCAAACTTCACAGATCTCCACATCTGGACTCCCCTTGCAGGATGAGGTATTCACAACAACCTTAACATATGTTTCTACTCTAGCCCCAACACTGCTGCTATACACAGAATTGTTCACGGACTCACTGCTGGTTTTTCCCACCTTTTCTTGGCCACTCTCTGGGCGTTCTACTCCCTGCAATGATTTTGGCCCATTATCTATGCACTCTGACTTGCATGAACTCATCTTACAAGAATTTGTTGCTCCACTAATTATACATGAACTGCTATCTGAGCTAGGAAGATTCATAACGGGTGAAAGTTCATCCAAATATCCATTTTCCACTGGCATTGAAGCATCCTCCTCTGGCTCCACTTTCACCTCCACTTTCAATTCAGTTTCACTGAGGCCAACATTCTCATTGTCCATCCCAGAAACAATATCTGCGGGTATTTTTCCATTTGCGTATTTCTGTGACTTTTTCCTCCTATCACTCACTTTGAAAAAAGATTCTACTTCTTTCTCCTGTTTAATTGCTTTAGAATCATTTGATTTAGTTGTATGCAATTCACTTCCTGCGCAAGTGAAATTACTAGATGTAGAGCACCTTTTCTCAACCACCTTTTCACTAATGGAATGATTTTCTGCAGAATTAGAATTTTCAATAATTGAATTCTGCAGTGGTAGATTAATTCTTATCTCACAGTTTTCTGTTTTTAATTGTTCACAGTTTTCTAACAGCACACACTTTTCATAGTTTTCTTGCTGCCTAACAGTAGTCTTTCTGACCCGGCAGCTTCCTTCAATTGCCACATTTTTACATAAACAATTTATATTTTCATTTGAGACTGAAGCACTGTAACACGCTCTTTCATCGCAACAATCTGCTTCTCTAGCTCTTTTTCTTCTGAATCGTCCTGATAAGAACTTTGTAGAACTGTCACGCTCTAGGTGCGTCAGTATATGGTCCGTCATATTTCCATGCCCAGTTATCCAATGTTCGCTCTTACAGTCAAAGTTAGAGAACACATCCCAATCTTTCTCATCCAGCACCGTGCTGTCAATAGGACTGTGATCTAGTTTCACTGGCAATCCCTTTCTAGAAATCAAAGTGTAGTTTGAATTCGAGAACAAAGTCACCCTCATGTTTTCTGTCACCTCCAACACGTCATCCTTTGAATTTTTCATTGCATGCTCTGGTTTTCTTGAAGATTCTGACTCTGCCTTGAGCCTTCTGGTCTTACAATTGTTATTTTTAGATGGGCTTTCAAAACTTTCAAATTCTGTGAACATCTGCATGAGACAGTGCCGGAAGTGTTCTGTCAGCACTTCCATCAACCCAGGGAGGGTGTTGAGGCCAAAGTAGCCAAATGTTGTATCATCAAACAATAGAATATTGAGGGTGTCCAGTGCCCATGTGCTCTCAGCCAACAGACCACTTTTGAGTGCCAGCATCAGACGCCATGGCTCAAAAGGAGCTGCAAAAAAAAAAAAAAAACAATAAGTCATCATTTATAGGCTGCCAAGAACACAAATTTTATTGATGACATTTGCAAAATGCTAAATTTGATACCAGAATGGACTTGTCAAATGTGCAATGAGGATGACCTGTCAGCTAAGCTAAACTAAACTAAACTAAACTAAACTAAACTAAACTAAACCAAATCAGAATACAAAATTATTTCTACCACTTATAACATTATTTTAACCATTTCATTTTCTAAATCACTATTTTAATCAATTTATTAAAGAAATTACTTTAACTACCTTTTAAAACTTCATCGTAATCATTTCATTCCCTTGTAATTACATTCATAAATTCATTTTTTTTTTCATTAAAAAATATTTTAACCATTTAAAATTGGTTCAACATTATTTAACCACTTAATTTTGAAACATTTTTTTAACATTCATTTTTAATATTAAATTAGCCACTTCATAGTTTTACAATTCCTATTCTTAGTGTTCACCCGTTAAGTTTATTGAAAAGCTGCGATATCTGCACCTTTTGTCTGGGTACATAAGTCTTCAGCAGGGGTAATTTGCTTTAACAATTTTTGGCCTGACCAGTGATAATTTCTGACCTGCTCTTTTCAACTTTAAACTGTCAATGGTCTTTAGTATTGCAAGTGCACACGGGAATCCCTGTTTTCTGCCATTATCAGAAAGGTTCTAGATTTCACTACACTGGGAAGAGTAAAGCCACAGGGAATCCATGAATTCGAAGTGAAAAATTTACACCACTTATGGCAAGATTTGAACCTGAGATGTTCATGTCAAGAGCTCAATGTCTTACCTCTAGACCACCCGTTCTTGCACATTTAGCAATTATTTCAGCCACTCCATCTTTTAAACAAATAGTCAATAACAAAAATTTTCATTTTGTTTACACTTCATGTTAGGTATATGGAATACTCTAGAATATCCTAACAGAGAAACTCACCAAGATCTTTGCTGGTCAGTTTCTTCCTCTTGGTTGAGCACATCCTCACACTCTCCACACTATCTGCTGGAAATGTCACTTCTTTTCTCGGAAAAGACGTGGCAGTCACACCTCCATAAGATGGCTTGAAATAAATAAAATTTTTAAAAGTTAATGAAGCAAACAGAATATCATCAAAGCAAGAAGTCAGTAAATACAAAAATTTACTTGTATTTCACATTAACATTAGAGCAGTGGACAGGAAAATTGCTGAAAGTCACAGAAATGTGGTTTTTACTGAAGAATGTGAGTTCAATGTCGGTGTGGGAGTCTGCTGTTGTTGTCTCCTCTGTTCTTTTTAATGTTTCTCTAGGTCTGCCTTTTTTTTCTTTTATCCCCCTGGTTCCGATTTGAGGGCTTGATTTGAGATTTTTTTTTTTTCTCTCTCTCTCATCACACAACCAACATACGACCACCTTCTTCTCAATAATAGTTGACAGTCAGCATAGAGGGCGCATAAGAAGGCTTATCAACCAACACAGAACTGGAGTCGTCAGTTGCTGGACACTGTGAGACATGCTGAGAAGGAGGTTCTGAGCACCTATGGACATGTTCAGAGTGCAATGATGATGACCCGCAAATAACTCAATAGTTTATATTTTTAGATGCTTCTTGAACTCATTCCATGGTATACAAAGTATTTTCCCCAAACGTTTGTTTTCAAATGCATCCAGTTTATTTTCTATTTCTTTATTTGTTTTCAAATGCATCCAGTTTATTTTCTATTTCTTTATTTGTTTTCCAGCTCTCATATACATAAGTAAGGGTTAAAACGCATTTGATTTTAAAATCCTGAGCTTTGTTTGTGTGCTTAATAATTTTTATTTCCATATTTTATCATGGTTTCTGAAAGTCATTGCTGCCTTTGCTATTCTGATTCTAATTTCTATCTGTGTGTCTGCTTCTTGATCTAAGCAGCTTCCAAGATATACAAAGTGATCTACATCTGCCACTGCTTTTCCTTCAAGGTGTAATTTTTCTTCTGGGCGAATTTGATTTTTCATTAATCTTGTCTTTTCTTGGTTGATCTCAAGTCCAATTTTTCTAGGCATTGATGACATAGCATTTGTTTTTTCCTGCTTCATGTTCACATTGCTATTGATAAGAACTATGTCTTCCACAAAATCAAGGTCCTCCAACTGTGACCCAAGTGTTCATCCAATGCCTTTGTCACCTGTGCAGCACTTCTGCAAAATGAAGTCGAGAGCAATTCCAAATAACAAAGGAGATAAAATACATCCTTGTTTTGCTCCGGTATCAATCTGGAACCATTCAATAAGTTCTGCCTCTGTGCGAACTGCACAAGAGAAGCCATCATATAGATCTTTGATAGTAATAAGACAGAGCTAAAATTAGGACATCACAAAAGAGCCCAATGCAAAGAACAATACTTTTACCAAAATGAGAAAAAAACAATCATTTCATTTTTGTAGCTGGAATATTGAGGGAATAGGGAACAGAAAGAGGAAACTGAAACGGTACAAGAGTTCAAAGAATTGTTTGGTAGAAAACCCACAACAGAACTGATGTATGTATAGTCAGGAAGTTGTGGAAGATAACATAATCATCTATGTCAGCAGACATGCTACTTGATGATGATGATGATGATGATGATAGAGGAGGGGGGCCTTTAAAAGGAAACCCCAAAAAATATTTAAAAATCAGGCTGCCAGATTGTAAATTAAATGAATCATATTTCAAAGCCAACAATGTAGTGCTCTGGATGTTAACTGTAATGTGCTTTCAAACGTGTGTGTGTGTGTGTGTGGGGCGGGGGGGGGGGGGGGGGAGGAAGAGATAGTTCTGGAGGACATTACAACTGAATATTATGTGAGGGGCTGGGTGGTCTAGAAGTGAGAAGTCAATCTCTGAGACTGGACCCGGGTTTGCATCTTGCCATAAGTAGTTGAAATGTTCCTCTTCTAATCTGTGGTTTCCTCATGGCCTTAACCCTCCCTGTGGGTAGCAAGATCTGATATTTAACCTAATAGGTAAAGCTGAAAGTAAGAAGATCACGTGTCCATTCATGCACATTAAAGAATCCTTGGTAGGCAGTTAAAGGTCGAAGAAAAGAGTATGCCAAACATGGTAGCTGCTCAGAAGAAAATTGTTAAGCAAATCTACACATGCTGAACACGAATGTGTTTGGCCGAAAAGCACAGATATTACCTTTGCTCGCAGAGCTGAAAATGTCACGCTAGTGTTCACCTTAAAAGGTCATCGGTAGGGTGTTGATGCACTGCGTTGTTATTACATCTGACTACAGCACAACACTTAGGGTACAAGGTTGGTTTCTCTTTTTGATCCTTACTTTCTTGGCAATACTGGTCACTGTTACCAGGTCCACACAAAGGGGAGGTGGAGAATGATGCTACCAATATTGGTTTGTTGACCCTGACACACAAGCTGTCAGTCACTGACCTCGGCACAAGTAGTCAACTGAGTCACTGACCCAAACACACCAGTTGTCAGTCACTGACCTTAACACATGTAGGTAACTAAGTCACTGACCCTGGCACAAGTAGTCAACCGAGTCACTGACCTCAACACACGTAGTCAGCTGAGACAATGACCCTGACCTGACACAGATAGTCAACTGTGCCACTGACCCTAACCTGACACAAATAGTCAACTGTGTCACTGACCCTGACCTGACACACAAGCTGTCAGTCACTGACTCAAACACAAGTAGTCAACTGTGCCACTGACCATGACCTGACACAAATAATCAACTGTGTCACTGACCTGACACAAGTAGTTAACTATGTCATGGACCCTAACCTGACACAAATAGTCAACTGTGTCACTGACCATGACCTGACACAAATAATCAACTGTGTCATTGACCATGACCTGACACAAACAATCAACTGTGTCACTGACCATGACCTGACACAAATAGTGAAGTGTGTCACTTACCCTGACCTCACACAAAGCCTACTGTGTCACTGACCGTGACCTGATGACACAAACAGTCAACAGTGTCACAGACCCTGATCTGACACAAGTAGTCATTTGTGTCACTGACCCACTTTCAGTCCAGGTAGTAATAGGTGTGTCTGAACCATTTGGTTGTTTGTTTGTCCTTTCTACATGCATAATGGATGTCCATGTTTGGTAATGGCATTGATAGCTTGCAAACACTCCAGCTTACACTTTGTAAAACGAACTTGGATGTTTCAAGCATGTTGTAATAAGGGTTATAAACTGGTGATACATTAGTCAAGTATCCACTGAAACAAACTAGTCAATGCCACTAAAGTGTTAAACTCTTTTGTGATCTTATTAACATTTATCATCATCAGGAACTTCCGGTCAATATGGCGGATAGGCAGCAGGAATCATTGAGGCTCAGTCTGAAAAGTGTTAATTGTTGCAATTTCCTCATATTCCAAGTCTGGCTTGCTGCCGGGGATACTTAGTTTGGATCCTTCAATGCGATGAATGTTGATTTAGATGATTCCACTGGCAAGGACGGTTGAGTAACTATGGATATTAATTCGTTTGTGGTGACACATGGTCCTTCGACTAACCTAACCTATCACCATCATCAGGCGTCATACTGGTTGACACAGGCAATCATTTCTCTCCACATCACTCGGTCCTTTATGTATGCCATAATTTCAATCGGTGATCTTTTATTATGCTATTTGGATAATCTGTTCAATATTTTTTTTTCTTGGTTTTCCTCTGCATTTCATTTCATTCATTGTGTCCATTGTTATAGTATTCTCGATGCTTTCTTTTTGAACCACATGCCCAATAAATCTAGATTATTTTTTTTCCTATCATTCTGATTAATAACATTGCTTTGTTATATTAATTTTCTTAAATAAATAAATAAATGAAATAATAACATACAACATAAGAAAATTCAAGCACATGCTATTTATATAATAAGATATAAAGGCAAGGCTTACTGGTATCTTCGGTGGCCCTGGGTGATAAGCTGGCTCTCTACTCTGTGGGGAGCTCTTATGGCCTCTCTGTCGCCCATACTGTCCCATAGGAGGGGTTGAAGGTGGAACAGGTGACATATATCCCAGTCCACTCTGTGGCCCACGAGATCTCTGCACCGGTGACCACTGGCCTCCATCACGTATTCGATCTGCTATATATAAATAAAATTTTGTATTAAGTCATTACATCAAGCAGGAGGAGAGTATCACTACTAGTGAGTGATATTTCTTCAATGTCTCCAATTAAGGAAAAGGGTGAAAATATAATTAAGTTAAAGAAAAATAGAGGGCACATGTATTTAACAAAAGTTCTAAATAATAAAAATATTAAATAAAAATACTAAAGCCACTTTGCTTATTTAACCTCTTTCAATACCCACCATCAATATATTCATCCATTGTAAAACTGAACTGTATACCTGAGCAGAAGTAGCCAGCTGAGTCACTGGTCTCATACATTCCTCATCACTTTAGAACATTATTTTTCATTTATTAAGGGAAGTAGCCAATAATTATTGCCTTGACTTTTCCCGATTATATCCCTTCTATTGGTTTATTTTTTTTTAATTTTTACCCAGCCTCTAAAAATGGGAACCAGAGATTTTTTTCTGGGAAGTAAAGGCGGCCTGCTGTGATACCACCCACATGATCCCAAAAATGTGCTGTGGTCATAGAAAAATATGGTCACTAACACGATATTCCTTATATGCCTAGCAAGGCGTGAAGGGAACCTTTTTTTTATGGTGAATATTACAACATTATGAAATAATTAGTACCTTCATCTAAATATATAGAAAACAAAGATAATGTCCACTGACAAAGCAAAATGCCAACCCAAAATCGTCATCAACATAGAATTTGGAATTGTAACAAACTGAATATCTGGGATCTGTAATAACTATCAATGGAGACAGCCAAAAGGAGATCAAAAGAAAGACTAGCAATAACAATACAAACAATATATGCCATGAAAAATCATGACACAATATCAAAAGGGCAGTAACATTAAAACTAGGATATGCATTTTCTCAATAGCAAAATATGGGTGTGAATCATGGACAATCTCTGGCAAAACAATAATGAAGAAAATTGGCAAACATGAATGCTACAGACAAATCCTTAACATACATTGGATAATGAAAAATAGAAATGAAAACACATTAAAAGACTTTGTTAAAAAGGACTGGCTTATAAACACCATTTTACAGAGAAATTTAAATATTATGGCTACGTCAAAAGACATAAAAGGTTGGAAAGAACAAAAATGGTTCCTGGAAGACGAGACAGGGGCAGACCAAGAAGAAGGTGGTTTCAGGACATTAAAAAGACCTTTGAATATAACAACAAAAGAAGTAGAAGATCTGGCTAGAGAAAGCAATTCATTCCGATGAGCTGTGATAAGAGCAGTTAGGTGGGAGATCTGGCTAGTGACAAAGATTCTTTCTTTACAGGCTCTGATGAGAGAAATGTTCTGCAAAGGACATGTAACATGATGACTTTTTTTTTTCATTCACCAGCTTTCACCTCTGGTGAAGTCCCTAGAGTCTAGGAACTGAACTTTGCATGTTAATCCGTTTTTCCCTGGCAGTCATGAGCACAGGGGTCAATCTGCACAGGCATATGATCCATTTTCGGTACTCATATTTTTTCCGTCGACAAGTAATTGAGACGTTTCAAGCAGAGCTTTGCTGATGAGACCAGGGGTGGTTGCCGCAGAGGGAAATCACAAAAAAAGATCTCAGATGGTGAAGTTGGGATTTGAACTCACAACCTCTCTGTCGTGAGACCAGCGTCTGGGCGCCAGACCAGCATCTTGGCTTGAGACTAACTAACCAGTCCCCCCCAACATGATGATATGGAATAATTAACCACACTTATCATTTTGTATAAAATCTTGTACCAATGTCACCAATGTGAAGTAAGACTCTTTATCACACATACAATAGACCACATAAACAATATGAGGTGGGGGATGGATTGAAAATGAGCGAGAGAGAGAGAGAGAGAGAGAGAGAGAGAGAGAGAGAGAGAGAGAGAGAGAGAGAGAGAGAGAGAGAGAGAGAGAGATAGAGAGTGTGTGTGTGTATAGAAAAATGAAGAAAATATATTTAAAGGAGGGAAGGTGAGAGAGAGAGAGAGGGGGGGGAGAAAAATAATAGGTGAAATATGAAGGAAAGAGAAAAGATTGAGAAGAAATATCACAAAATTAAATGTGTTTGATAAGTACCATCTGCTGATGAAGTTTGATGATCTGGCGGTGCTGGGGAGTAGGTCAAATGATTTCCAATTACAGAATCTGACCAATCAGAAAACTGGTTTGGGGCTGAAAGAAAAAAATGGGCATTGCAGTTAATTAAAATGGTTATTCAGCGGACATTTTTTTTAAAATAAAAATATTCTATACATTTCTGGTCCAAGATAGATGTTTTTATTATGGATAGTTGATCAATGGCCATAAGCCACCATCATAAAACATTCACTGTTATTGAAACATAAATTTACATGTGGCAAAACAAAATGTGGGCACTGTGCAAATTTAAGACAATACAAAAATAGTTGGACACGGAGAGTCTAGAATTTCTGCCCTAAGTGGCGTCTTCAGTTACAAAAAAAACAACAGATGGATACCTGTCCTGTTAGATTTTGCAAATAACAATTGTAGGATATCTGCTGCTTCTAGCTCATCAAGGCTGGAGATTGGGAAATTGATAGAAATGTCAATAGATAGAATAAATAAATACTTCAAAAAGCTACTCTCATAATGTACAAGACTAATGTGGACAAGCAACATCAAAAGATGGAAAAGTCAGCCTACGAGAACCTGCACCATCAAAGCAAGAGACAGAGTGGAATGGCGCTCCATGGTAGCCAACCTTCGGCGTGGAGACGGCACTCAATGATGATGAATTCAGTCATCTGTCTCGTTCGTTCATGTAATATTTTAGTTTAATGTACGTAACAAAAAACACCAAGCCAGCATGAGAGTCTTGGTGTTAAATATTACACTGTTATCCTAAAAGTTTTTTTAATTTTAAGACAAAACTTCTAAGCAAATTAAGTCCATAGTACAAGATGCATGTGCATTTCATATTTCTAGACAGACACAAATGAGTAAAACAATTACAAATTTGGTGACAAACAACCGTGCCATATAAACAGTTCTGATCTTCAATGGTTTACATTAGGTAGGAAATTGTATGTTGTATTTGGACTTTTGGAAGCCGCAATAGCTCAGTGATTAGTGGATCTGGACTACAAAGGATGAGAGGTCAGGTCTGATTCTGATCGACGGCTTCAAAGTACACCCAGCCTTAAAAAAGGGTACCGGATTTTTTTCTGGGAAAGTAAAGCGGCACGGGCATAATACCAACCACTGTATCCCAAAAATCATGTGCCGAAGGTCTGTAAAAATTATGGTCACTAACACCATACAAACAACAGAGATAGACTCAAGATGCATCAAAGCCTGTCAAATCATTGGACAGTTATCACCACTATTGTCCAACAAAGAAATAAATCTAGAGGCAAAACGGGCACTCTACAATACAATCTTCATCCCAACATTGTGCTACCAATGCCAGTCCTGGACCCTAGATGCAAGAACAATAAGAAAAATAACCTCTACTGAGATTAAATGTATCAGACAAATGAAACAGTCTGAGAGATAAGATCATAAATGAAGAACTGAGAAAAAAAGCTAGGAATAGCCCATGCCATAGAATATATAAGGAAACAACAGATAAAATGGTTTTATAAAGCGTGACACGGCAGAAAGATCAGAACACAACACAATGAGCTCTCAATAAATGTTGCGAGAATACAAGACCCTGGGGTCGATCATGAAAAAGATGGATCGACGGAATATTGGAAACACTAGGAAACATAACAGCAGCAGAGGCGAACAGAGGAGCAAAAGACCGCAAATTATATCTTCCCTTGACGCTGAAAGGCAAATGAGGAAGGAAAGTAGAAGAAGAAGACCATATTCTCTATACACCACTTGGTGTGACGGGGCTCTTTACTTGACCTACTTATTTGGACTTTGTCTTTTCTTGATGGCTACTCCTCTTCTACCATTTAAAGGAAGTAGTGTGTGGTTGCCTTGTTATAGATAACAAAACTGGCGAATGACAACATTGAGGGTTGCAGTGTAATTTAATTGAGGAAGACTATCATAATTTAACTGTAACTAACGGTTATGTGTTCTGTGCAAGCAGCTCTATCTCATTGAGGGAGCCGATTCCTGCTGACCTTGCCTCTCTGATCAATGTTCTTCTCGGTGTCTCTCTGGGTCGGCCTCTTTTCCTCTTACCTGTTGTTTCCCATATGAGGATTTGCTTTGTTATTCAGTTATTAAAACCCTCAATATACATAAAAAATTGGATAAAAGCCATTATGATAGTGGATGAAACTCATACCTGCAGGATCATCTGGTACTCGCTTAACTGGTGTCCCATACATCCCACCTGGCCCAAGTGGTGGTCGAGGACCTGGCAAATTCTGTGGATAGTTGTGGTACTGAGGTCCTGGGTAGCCCCCTCCTTGGCCTTGGTATGGAGGTACTGGCTGGGAAAACTGTCCCGAGACATCACTTCCTTGGGGAGGTCTCAAGTTGATTGACTGATGGGGGCCTGCAAAACGGGGGCCTTGGTATACAGAGTTATTTTCTCCTGATTGTTGTGAAGGCTGCTGCGGTGGAGTGGTATCAGGTGTGGGGCCTTGTGGTCTCACTGCCATGTTGGAATTAGGTTGGTCAAACCTGGAAACATCAAGCAATTTTTGTATTTTAAGTCAAGCATACATGAATGGGCAGTTTGATACAACAAAGATTATTCTCACTCAGCAACTTTACTGACTAAAATCAGTGTAGACTGATTGGTCGAATCTGATACAGAATAATTTTGATTGGTCATAATCTTGATACAGAATAATTTTGTGTTGTCAAATTCTTGATACAGAATAAAAACAAATTAACTGACTGCTAAAATCTGATACAGAACTTCTGTGAAAGGTTGTCAAATTTGATGCAGTATAATTTTTAACTGACCAAATGTGAATAATGGATAACTCATGACTGTCCACATATGACAATGAGTAATTTGATAATGAGTAGACAGCCTAAATGTGATACAACAGAATAATGTTGGCTCTTCAATTCTTACACAGACTCTTTAAAACTCAAACTTAAAAAGAATAATTATCAAATCTGATTAAAATATATTTAACCACACAGTGATTACCATATGTAACTAAGTGTATATTTTCTGGTAACTAGTAGCTAGTAAATAACTAGTAGTAATTTGATAGTATTCATAGAGATTCTTTGTGGAAAATTCTGAAGCAATATGGCTTACCATCAAAAATCATAAATATTATCAAAGACATGTATGATGGTTACACATGTGCAGTTCGAACAGAGGAAGGACTGAGCGAATGTTTCCCAATAGAAACTGGGGTTAAACAAGGATGTATTTTATCGCCCTTGTTATTTGGAATTGTTATGGACTTCATAATGAAGAAATGTTGCACTGGTAATAAAGGCATCGAATGGATACAAGGAGACCATTTGGAGGACCTGGACTTTGCTGATGACATAGTTCTCATCAGCAATCAGATAAAAACGATGCAGGAAAACACAAATGAACTATCATCAATAGCCAGCAAAATTGGGCTTGAGGTCAATCATGAAAAGACTAAAGTCATGAAAAGTTTAATTCCAACAAGTGACAAAATATACATGGAAAACAAACCAGTAGAAGAGATCGATCACTTCATCTATCTTGGAAGTCACATTGATCGAGAAGGGGATACGAGCAAAGAAATTAGAATCAGACTGGCTAAAGCAGCAATGTCTTTCAGAAGCCTTGAAAAGTTGTGGAAATCAAAACTCATTAGCACAAACACAAAACTTAGGCTATTCAAATCAAATGTACTATCAACCCTTACGTATGCGTGTGAAAGCTGGAAAACAACAAGAGATATAGAAACAAAGTTGAACGCATTCGAAAATAAATGTCTAAGGAAAATACTTGGTATAGAATGGAACGAATTCAAAACAAACGAGGAAATTAGAGAAATCGCCAATCAACCACTAATATCTTCAGTAATAAAGAAAAGACGATGGTCATACGTTGGACATGTGATGAGAAGAGATAATAATCGAATAGCAAAGCAAGCCCTCATATGGGAAACAACAGGTAAAAGAAAAAGAGGAAGACCCAGGGAGACACTGAGAAGAACATTGATGAGAGAGGCAAGAGCAGCAGGAATCGGCTCCCTCAATGAGATAGAACTGCTTGCACAGAACAGAGACAGATGGCGAGATTTGATAAAATATCTTTAAAAGAAAACTGCTAGAACAAAACATTCATATAGGAGAAGGTGTATCTTGGTCTACGCCCTATGGGCCGGTTACGGCTCGAAAGGTCAATAGATAGATAGATAGATAGTAGCTAACTATTGCAAGAAAACCAGACCCAAGGGCAGACCACGAAAAAAATGGATTGGCAGAATATTAGAAGCACTGAGAAATATAACAGCAGCAGAGGCAAACAGAAGAGCAAAAGACCGCAAATTATATCCCCCTTTGATGCTGAAAGACAAATGAGGAAAGAAAGAAGAAGCTTATTTGAGTAAATGACTTATTGCACTTTATCAGATTCTTTGAGATAATAGGATAGAAATATGTGTCACTAGTTATTGCTGGAGTGTACATTGTTAAGAAAGTCGCAATAACGGGGGTTGAAGATAAACAGTACTCCTAATAGCTGTCTCTTTTACCTTTTCTAAAGCATGGTACCCATTTACATTTGGGTTTATTCCTAAATATCCAACATTAACAACCTCGATAGAAGCAGCCAAACCAATATTTTCAGACTAAGAACTGGTTATGCACCACTGAACATCATCAATAGGATACAGCAAAACCAAACTTTATTGCATGTTCACTCTGTGAACACCCACATGAAACAGTAGAACATATCTGTTTGACTGTCCAATGCTCAATGGCATCAGCGCAACCTACTTCCTCAAAAACCTGATGAAAGGAATACCTTGTAGGGAACTAAGAAATACCTACAGATATTACATGGCACTGGTGCAAAGGGCATCAACTCTCAGGTCACTGGATCCATAACTTACTTTCCTAAATATCCAAATATGGGATTTTTATTTTTATTGCATCAAGTAATGTTAATCCAAAGATATTCGAATGTAATGCTATACAGTGCTGTAACAGACTGATTGGCTGTCTGGCTGTCTTTACAGCATTTGTACAATTTATAGGGCTAGAGAATAACGGTTGCATGTCCAGTGTGGTCACCACAAGATGTTTGGGTCTGATTTTTTATTTCTTATCCAGTAGAATCAACTTTTGATCCTGCCTGTGATTACAATCCATACTCTTGGTGTTGTAACAGTAGCCAAGGTGCAGCATTTTGAGATTTTTTGGTTAATGTTTGTTTTTCTGCTGGAATTACTTCCGCTAACTTTTTGAACATAGAAATATTTCCAATATTAGGAAGAAACAATCATCATTTTTTGGCCATGTAATGAGAAGTAAACAGCTGGAATATATTGTAACAATTGGAAAAATTGAGGGACGAAGAGACAAGAGTGAAGCAAACAGAAAAAATAGCAGACAGCTTAAGAGAATGGCTTGGCAGAAGGTCAACAAGAGAAATGATAAATAACTGTCAAGATCGAAAGTTGTGGAGAGACATGATCACCTATGCCAGCAGGCCTGGTACTTGATGATGATGAATATGTCCATTATTTAACTGTTGTCCAGGGTGTGTCTGTGTGAATGCTTTTAAACACAGCCCAATTCTCCAGTGGGAACTGGGTAGTCAGAGGTTAAGAAGTAAGGAGTAAAGCAGCACCCAGTATGAGACCCTAATGCTTTACCAAACAACTGACTTATCATGATTGCTTAGTACCAACAGTCTGTCAAGACGCTAAAGGCCTTAAAAAAAATGTCTTCAACTGTTACCTAAATTATGGTTTTGATCATGCCAGTAGATACTGTTCTAATACATTTTGTACCATGAGCCACACAACGCGGCTCTTGTAACGGACACAAGAAACCCAGGAGATGTATACTGCAGCTATAAAGTTACTGACATTCCCACAATTATTCCCACTAAAACCCTGTGATTCTCTATTTAACAGACTTTTTGCTTAAATTGTCCGAACAAACTGCATGATTTAGATTAAATTTCATTTTTATTTTCTTGTTGTTGTTTCAAATCTGGAGAAAAATGGCCTGGGCACAGTTTGTTTTAATCACTCGGTAGTGAATGTGTTAACCAGGTTTTCTAAAGTTAAAAATAGAAATGTTTCATGTGCACCTGTGTTTTTGTCAACTTCCTCATTAGTGATGTGTTCTTTCTTTGAGATGAGATGCTCTGGGGATAGCAGCATCTTTTTTCCATAGATTTTATCTTTCTTTTCTGATTCTGGATTTAGCGATCGTGTTTCGGACACACACACAAACACACACATGAGTAATTGATGATACAAGTCTATCCACTGGACTATTTTTGTATTAATAATACTACAACTAAAAATGAAGAGAACTAAACACAATTCAAACATGACAAATTAGATTTTTGGGGCAAGTTAAAGGACACAGCAGCCTACTAAAAGTAATCTTGGAAGGGAAAATACAAAGTAAAAGAGGCAAAGGCAGACCAAGACTAACATGGATGAGTAACATCAAAAGATGGACAAGTCAGCCTATGACAACCTGCACCATCAAAGCAAGATACAGAGTGAAAAGGCGTTTCATTGTAGCAAACCTTCAATGCGGAGACAGCACTAAATAAAAAAAATGAATGAATGAATACTACAAACCTGTCCGGTGGCTCAAATGGAAACTGGCTCCCTGTGGATGTTACTGTTGACTCATTGACTCGGAATTCACCTATTGCTTGATCTGGACTGCTATATCCCATGGACGACCCTACAGGCTGATTCAAGCTACTTACTATAGTAGGATTTCCCATACTGCTCTGTTGTATACTCGTATAGCCAGATCCTACTGATGTTGGCGTGGCTGCCTGTGAGATGGGTGTTGGGTGAACGGGTCCAGTATTCTGCTGTTGGTAGCTGGGAGTGTTGGCAAATTGGTCAAGAGATGAGTCCAAAGTGGGTGGCATGGGCCCCAATGTGGATACTCCAGTGTGTGTGGAAAGAGGTGGAACAACAGCTATACTAGATGGAGGCTGTTGCTGCAGCATAGAGCTGTAACTCGGGGGCCCTCCAGGCATTTGGGAACCCATCATGTTACCTGTCCCTGAGTTTGAGATCATCATTCCTTGCTGCCCATGCATCATACCAGAGCTGGATCCTCCTATCATTCCAGAGGGCCCCACATTTGGGTGATTTGCCATCATGCCACCCATCCCCGCATGAGGGCCTGGGGCTCCCATCATGTTGTTTGAACCCATCATAGCATTCCCACTCATATGCAGGTTGGACATGCTACCGTCTGGGTTCTGAATATAAGGAGGGTGCATGTTTGAAGGCTGGTAGGTTGAATCCATCTGGTTGTTGGGGACACTTGGTGGCCGGAATGATTCATTTGAGTTTGAGCCTGCTGAGAAAGTTCCAGAAATTTAATTAACGAATTTAAACTATTTATAAGTTGTCAAAATGAACCAACTGAAATTATATCAATTTATTAGGAATATTGACAAATATTTATTTAATAAAAATCTTGTTAACATAAGCAGTTATTTATAATCACCACAGTCAGCATTTATTTTTAATTTTCCCAGATATAATCACACAATCATTACAATTCTCCCATTCATAATTAAACAGTCATCATTTATTTTTAATTCTCCCAGTTATAATCGCACATTCATCATTTATTTATAATTCTCTCAGTTATAATCGCAGTCTTAATTTATTTTTAATTCTCCCAGTTATAATCACACATTCATAATAATTCTCTCAGTTATATTCAGTCCATCATTTATTTTTAATTTTCCTAGTTAATATCACACAGGATGTGTCCTCTCACCACTCCTCTTCATCATATATATGGACAAAATAAATCAGGAAACAACCAACAATAAGGACAAATCAAATAATAACATAGAGGTAGAAAACTCCAACATCAATGAGCTACTCTTCGCAGATCACCAATGCCTAATATATGAGGATGAAAACCTGCTACAACAGCATTTAACATCTCTAGATAAAAGCTGCACAAACTACAGTATGAAAATTAACACAGCAAAAACTGAGGAATAAGCAAATTAAGACACCTATTAAACATCAAGATCAAAGATAAAGAAATAAAACAAGTAGAGGAATTCAAGTATTTAGGTACAATGTTCGCAGAAGATGGAAAAATAGACAGAGAAATTGACATGAGAATACAAAAAGCAAATACTGTCACATACCAGCTTTCACCATTGCTAAAACATCCAAACATTTCTATGCCAAGCTAAACAACAAATGATAAATAGCATCTTCATACCAACTTTGTGTCAAACATGGACCCTTTCTAAATCACATTTAAGAAAGATCAATACATGTGAGATGCAATGCTTAAGAAAAGTAACAAACAACACAAGAAGAGATAGAATACCAAATGAAACCATAAGAAAAATAGTAGGAACAAAACCCTGCCAAGAATTCATAGAACAACAATTTAAATGGTTTGGCCACCTGGTCAGAATGAATCCTTACCAATCACCATCAAGAGTGTTCTTCTCGAGAATGCATGGAAAAAGACCAAGAGGAAGACACAGAAGAAGATGGATAGATGCAGTGACAGAGACATGTAACAACAAAGGAAAATCACTAATTCATACAATTCGAGCAGCACAAGAACGACAAATGATATAAACCACGACACCTTTTAGGTATCAGTGAAAGAGAAAATAAGAAAGAAGATATCACACAGTCACTATAATTCTTCTAGTTATAGTCAAACAGTCATCATTTATTTATAATTCCTCCAGTTATAATCACAGTCATCATTTAATTATATTTCTACAAGCTATAATTTAGATGACTTCAACTTGGGTGAAATAGAGACCCCCTTAAAGCGTATGGCCAACAACAAGGCTGCTGGAGAGGATAAAGTTAACAGTTGAGATACTCAAGGCAATTGATAGCCATAATTTAATACACCTCCAGAAAATGTTCAACATCATTTTGAAAGCAGAGAAGGTGCCTCATAAATGGAAAAAAGGAATCCTTGTTAAGATTCAAAAAAAGGGCAATCTCAGAGATTGTAACAACTGGAGAGGCGTGACACTTTTGTCAGTTGCCTCAAAGTTATTCTGCAAAATGATCCTGAATAGAATAAAGGATTCAATAGATACAGTAATGCGTGAAGAACAGGCTGGGTTTAGAAAAGGGAGAAGCTGCCTTGACCATTTTTACTCTACGACTTATATTGGTGGAACACATTGAAAAGCAAAAACCTTTTGTACTTAACTTCATCGACTTCAAAAAAGCATTCAACAGTATTCATAGAGGTTCTTTGTAGAAAATTCTGAAGCAATATAGCTTACCATCAACAATCATAAATATTATCAAAGACATGTATGATGGTTACACATGTGCAGTTCGAACAGAGGAAGGACTGAGCGAATGTTTCCCAATAGAAGCTGGTGTTAAACAAGGATATATTTTATCGCCCTTGTTATTTGGAGTTATGGACTTCATAATGAAGAAATGCTGCACTGGTAACAAAGGCATCGAATGGATACAAGGAGACCATTTGGAGGACCTTGACTTTGCTGATGACATAGTTCTCATCAGCAGTCAGATAAAAACAATGCAGGAAAACACAAATGAACTATCATCAATAGCCAGCAAAATTGGCCTTGAGATCAATCATGAAAAGACTAAGGTCGTGAAAAGCTTAATTCCAACAGACGACAGAATATACATGGAAAACAAACCAATGGAAGAGATCAATAAGTTTATCTATCTTGGAAATCACAGTCATCGAGAAGGGGATACAAGCAAAGAAATTAGAATCAGGATAGCTAAAGCAGCAATGTCTTTCAGAAACTTTGATAAGTCATGGAAATCGAAACTCCTCATCAGCACAAACACAAAACTTAGGCTATTCAAATCAAATGTACTATCAACCCTTACGTATGCGTGTGAAAGCTGGAAAACAAGAAGAGACATAGAAACAAAGTTGAACGCATTCGAAAATAAATGTCTAAGGAAAATACTTGGTATAGCGTGGAACAAATTCAAAACAAATGAGAAAATTAGAGAAATCGCCAATCAACCACTAATATCTTCAGTAATCATGAAAAAACGATGGTCATATGTTGGACATGTGATGAGAAGAGATAATAACCGAATAGCAAAGCAAGCCCTCATGTGGGAAACAACAGGTAAGAGGAAGACCTGAAAAACATTGAGAAGAACATTGATAAGAGAGGCAAGAGCAGCAGGAATCGGCTCCCTCAATGAGATAGAGCTGCTTGCACAGAACAGAGACAAATGGCGATATTTGATAAAAGATCTTTACAAGGATCGAAAACTGCAGGAATAAAAATTTAGTTACGAGAAGGAAGGAGTATCTGGGTCTTTGTCTTATGGGCAGGCTACAGCTCAAAAAGTCAGTATATAGATGGAAGCTATAATTCCAGTCACCAGTTGTTTATAATTCTCCTAGTTATAATCACAGTCAACATTTATTTATAAATCTCCAGTTATAATCACAGTCATCATTTAATTATATTTCTCCAAGTTATAATTCCAGTCACCAGTTCTTTATAATTCTCCTAGTTATAATCACAGTCAACATTTATTTATAAATCTCCAGTTATAATCACAGTCATCATTTAATTATATTTCTCCAAGTTATAATTCCAGTCACCAGTTCTTTATAATTCTCCTAGTTATAATCACACAGTCAACATTTATTTATAAATCTCCAGTTATAATCACAGTCATCATTTAATTATATTTCTCCAAGTTATAATTCCAGTCACTAGTTCTTTATAATTCTCCTAGTTATAACCAACATAATCACCAGTTACGCATCCCACACACATCAGATGCCCAATAGCAACAGAACTAAGGAACCACACATCAGATGCCCAATAGCTACAGAACTAAGGAACCACACATCAGATGCTCAATAGCTACAGAACTAAGGAACCACACATCAGATGCCCAATAGCTACAGAACTAAGGAACCACACATCAGATGCCCAACAGCTACAGAACTAAGGAACCACACATTAGCTACCCAACAGCTACAGAGCTAAGGAACCACACATCAGATGCCCAACAGCTACAGAACTAAGGAACCACACATCAGATGCCCAACAGCTACAGAACTAAGGAACCACACATCAGCTACCCAACAGCTACAGAACTAAGGAACCACACATCAGATGCCCAATAGCTACAGAACTAAGAAACCACACATCAGATGTCCAATAGCTACAGAACTAAGGAACCACACATCAGATGCCCAACAGCTACAGAACTAAGGAACCACACATCAGATGCCCAATAGCTACAGAACTAAGGAACCACACATCAGATGCCCAATAGCTACAGAACTAAGGAACCACACATCAGATGTCCAACAGCTACAGAACTAAGGAACCACACATCAGCTACCCAACAGCTACAGAACTAAGGAACCACACATCAGATGCCCAACAGCTACAGAAATAAGGAACCACACATCAGCTGCCCAACAGCTACAGAACTAAGGAACCACACATCAGCTGCCCAACAGCTACAGAAATAAGGAACCACACAGCTGCCCAACAGCTACAAAACTAAGGAACCACACATCAGCTGCTCAATAGCTACAGAACTAAGGAACCACACATCAGATGCCCAATAGCTACAGAACTAAGGAACCACACATCAGATGCCCAATAGCTACAGAACTAAGGAACCACACATCGGCTGCTCAATAGCTACAGAACTAAGGAACCACACATCAGCTGCTCAATAGCTACAGAACTAAGGAACCACACATCGGCTGCTCAATAGCTACAGAACTAAGGAACCACACATCAGCCGCTCAATAGCTACAGAACTAAGGAACCACACATCAGCTGCTCAATAGCTACAGAACTAAGGAACCACACATCAGCTGCTCAATAGCTACAGAACTAAGGAAACACACATCAGCTGCTTAATAGCTACAGAACTAAGGAACCACACATCGGCTGCTCAATAGCTACAGAACTAAGGAATCACACAAACCTGGAGAAGGTGCCCGTTTGTTCTTCTGTTCCCGTTTCTGTGCCAGCTGGGCTTCCATTTGTGCAAGGATAGGAGCTGGACTTATGCCTCCACGATCATATTTACACTCATAATTCAACAAATATCTAATGTAGTTCTTCTTCAGAGTAAAGGCAGCACTCGCTGAAGTACCTATGTTGACGACAGTACAGATATCTCTCCACTTTTTTGACTTTGTTACCTAGGGATACAAAATGTTCATAAATTAATATTTCAACCAATCAAATCAAAGTATGTCCTGTCCTGGCAATGGAACTATTGCACAGCATTTCCCAAAATGCATTGGTAAATTCCATTGACAAGGCCACTCTGTGCATATCCTTGTTAACTACACAAGCGACGATTCCAAACCTCCTTAGCCACTTCTTACAACATGCATAGCAGGTAACAGTTGCTCTATTCTTCTCTCTCCTCACTGTGGGACCCCAGTAGCTACAGGGAAAATCAAAGCCTTTTCAGACCAATTGCAAAGTGCCTCATCCTTCATTATTTTTGGAGAGTTTCTATATTTCCTTCCTGTCAATGCTGCACATATATTTATCTCATTCCCAACACCAAACTGTAAATGTTCAACACAAACTGTGAATTTTCAACACAAACTGTGAATGTTCAACAGACCACAAACTGTAAATGTTCCAAGACAAACTGTAAACGTTCAACACAAACTGTGAATGTTCAACACAAACTGTGAATGTTCAACACAAACTGTGAATGTTCAACAGACTACAAACTGTAAATGTTCAACACAAACTGTGAATGTTCAACAGACCACAAACTGTAAATGTTCCAAGACAAACTGTAAATGTTCAACACAAACTGTAAATGTTCAACACAAACTGTGAATGTTCAACACAAACTGTGAATGTTCAACACAAACTGTGAATGTTCAACACAAACTGTAAATGTTCAACACAAACTGTAAATGTTCAACAGACCACAAACTGTAAATGTTCAACAGACCACAAACTTTAAATGTTCAACAAACCACAAACTGTAAATGTTCAACTGACCACAAACTTTAAATGTTCACTCTTGTGGCTGCCACCAGTGCCACCTACACAAGGTATAATGAGATGTCATAAGGTGTAATGAGATGTCACAAGGTGTAATGAGATGTCACAAGGTGTAATGAGATGTCACAAGGTGTAATGAGATGTCACAAGGTGTAATAAGACGTCACAAGGTATAATGAGATGTCACAATGTGTAATGAGATGTAACAAGATGTCACAAGGTGCAATGAGATGTCACAAGGTACAATGAGATGGCACAAGGTGTCACAAGGTATAATGAGATGGCACATGGTGTAATAAGATGTCATAAGATGTCACAAGGTATAATGAGATGTCACAATGTGTAATGAGATGTAACAAGATGTCACAAGGTGCAATGAGATGGCACAATGTGTAATGAGATGTATATAGATGTCACAAGGTATACTGAGATGTCATAAGATGTATTGAGATGTCACAAGGCACAATAAGATGTCACAAGGCGCAATAAGATGTCACAAGGTGTAATAAGATGTCACAAGGTACAATAAGATGTCACAAGGTATACTGAGATGTCATAAGATGTATTGAGATGTCACAAGGTACAATAAGATGTCACAAGGTGTAATAAGATGTCACAAGGTACAATAAGATGTCACAAGGTGTAATGAGATGTCCCAAGGTACAATAAGATGTCACAAGGTGTAATGAGATGTCACAAGGTGTAATGAGATGTCACAAGGTGTAATGAGATGTCACAAGGTACAATAAGATGTCACAAGGTGTAATAAGATGTCACAAGGTGTAATAAGATGTTACAAGGTGTAATGAGATGTCACAAGGTGTGACCAAAGCCCATGTCTAAGAGATGAACCCCATACCTCTTCAAACCCGCCCTTCTCTCGGACACTGAAGTACAATTTGTAGAGATCAAGCGGTGTCTTGCTGATAACTGGCAGGGCTGTAACTGGATTACCACCCTCATCCAAGAAGGCAAAAATACGCTCCAGAAAATGCCGTCTGTCTGGTTCAGGTCCCAATTCAAACAGTTTGCTAAGATCAGAGGTTGCCGACTTCTGGAGATACATTGCATCAAACCATTACAAAACAGCTCTGATTATTTCTTCACAATGATAAACAATGCCATAGAATTCAACATCACTATCTCTCTATTACACAGATAATACACATAATAAGCTCTAAGCTACAAAAACAAAGTGATTTTAAGATAAAATTATTTGAAAGGCCAGAATTATGTCTAGTTAATACATACACTTACTACATTGTGTCTATGTGGTTGATAAATACTCTTTTTCCATGCTAAAAAAGTATATTAATTGTAATTTAGTACCTATTTTTATAGTGCCATAAAATTAACATAAAATTAGAATACAAAAATTATTCTCTAAACATGTCAATTTTCCTATCAATGAAAAGAATGAACTTTTCTCCACAAAATTGTATTCAAAGTGCTGACTGACTTCAAAGATGTGCAGTGACATTTTATTCATTACTGAACAGGAACCAATCATGCAATGTCAATTAAAAAGAACAACACACTTCATTCTAGGAAACAAAAGTGATGTAACTGCCATAAAGCCGGTCAAAAAATATAAATATATGAAAATAGAAGTCAGCCGGTCAAAAAATATAAATATATGAAAATAGAAGTCAGCCGATCAAAAATATAAATATATGAAAATAGAAGTCTATGTTGGTGCAGGCCTGCATAAAAGTAAGGAGCCCCGTCATGCCTAGTGCCGTATAGGGAATATGGTGTTAGTGACCATAATTTTTACAGACCTTTGGCACATGATTTTTTGGGTAATCTGGTCGGTATTACGCCCGTGCTGTTTTACTTTCCCAGAAAAAAATCCAATATCCATTTAAGGCTGGGTGAACCCGGAAGCCGTCAATCAGGATCAAACCCAACCTCTTGTCCTTAGTAGTTCAGTTCACTAACCACTGAGCTATCATGGCTCTTGGCAGGCCTTCCTAGTATTTGATATATCTGTGCTATCTCCTACCTATTATCACTGTGTGCATCAACTCTTCATTTAACTTTTTGAGCTTTCCTTGTTGCAGATTATGTTCCGTCAAAATAATTCTTGGAATTATCCTCAGAAAAGCTATGTGGAATGATGGTAGTCTTGATGTTTTTAGAGAATTATCCTCAAGATAGCTATGTGAAATGATGAGTCTCTTGACATTCTCAGAGAATTACCCCAAGCAAGCTATGTGAAATGATGAGCTCCTTGATGTTCTCAGAGAATTATCCTCAAGCAAGCTATGTGAAATGATGAGTTTCTCAATGTTCTCAGAGAATTATCCATAAGCAAGCTATGTGAAATTTTTTTTTTGGCCCCCAAAACGATTTTTTGCATTCGCCAGCTTTTACCTCTGATGAAGTCCCTTGAGACTAGGAACTGAATTTTGCATGTTAATCCGTTCTTCCCTGGCAGCCGTGTGCACAGGGGTCCCTCGCCACACGGGCAGATAACTCCGTCTTCGGAGGTACTCATATTTTTTTCCGTTGATTAGTAACTGACGTTTCAAGCTGGGCCTCACTGCTGAGACCAGGGTTGGTTGCCACAGAGAGAAATCATAAATAAAAATCCCAACTGATGCAGCTGGGATTTGAACCCACAATCTCTCTTGCCGGAAGCCCAACCATTCCCCCAGCTATGTGAAATAATGAGCTCCTCGTTGCGAGTTTTCTGAGAATTATCCATAAGTAAGATGTGTGAAATGATGCTAGTCTTTATGTCTTTAGTTGTTCTCTGGCATTCGGATCCATAAATAATATTCTACTGGGCACATCGTTTGAGAAAACACAGCCTAGTGATCTTACTCCGAAAGTCTAACTAAAGAACAAGTTTAGTTCCCTAACTAAAGAACAAGTACCACCTTTTTTTTTTTTTAATTTTCATCTGGGTCGAGTGAAGGCTGTGATTTTAACTCTGACATTCTCAATCGACGAAAGTGAGTTTACTACAACTTGTACAATTACTGCCATGCAAATATACACTGTTAACTCTAAATTAAAACAACTCATTTCTGTTGAACTCTAAATTTAAAAAAACTCATTTAAACAGTATAACCTTTAAGAAAAATAAAATATGTACAAAACTTTACATTTAACCGATGCTGTTCTAAATCTGTTACTTAAAAAAGATAATTTGGAAATATTGTTTCATTCATTGTAAGGGGTGATGTTATGTTGGGGTGATTATATTAAATTTTTATTCAGATTGTGGGAGTATCTTATCATTTCAATATTATCTGGGAGTATCTTATCATTTCGATATTATCTGGGAGTATCTTATTTCAATATTATCTGGGAGTATCTTATTTCAATATTATCTGGGAGTATCTTATTTCAATATTATCTGGAAGTATCTGTTTATTTCAATATTATCTGGGAGTATCTTATTTCAATATCATCTGGGAGTATCTTATTTCAATATTATCTAGGAGTATCTTATTTCAATATTATCTGGGAGTATCTTATCATTTCAATATCATCTGGTAGTATCTTATTTCAATATTATCTGGGAGTATCTTATCATTTCAATATTATCTAGGAGTATCTTATCACTTCAATATTATATGGGAGTATCTTATCATTTTAATATTATCTGGAAGTATCTTACATTTCAATATTATCTGGAAGTATCTGTTTATTTCAATATTATCTCGGAGTATCTTATCATTTCAATATTATCTGGAAGTATCTGTTTATTTCAATATTATCTGGGGGTATCTTATCATTTCAATATTGTCTGGGAGTATCTTATCATTTCAATATTATCTGGGAGTATCTGTTTATTAGTTCAATATACAGCACAAAATGGTAGTTTCACTGATGAGCTGAATATATTATATATATATATATATATAATAAGACAGTAAAATCAAAATATTATGGCTGTCACTATATTCACAATTGCAAGAGATTTAGTTAATTATAAATATAGATGCTTGTAAAAGTAGAGTTACAAATATATTTTATCTAGATTGATAATTTGCTTTTTTTTCTTATTTATAAAACATCATAAAAATGTTACATTGATTTTGTTGGTAACATTTGTAACAATACGCCGTCAAATAAATTTGAATGTTTTGTGCAAGGGGGAAATTGTGAATAGAGAAAAGAAAAGTTGTAACAAGTAAAACACAATATTGAAAACAAATCAAACAAAAAAAAATGTATAAAATGATTATTATGTAATTTGATTTCATGAAAAGAGTTGAGATAACGAGTGGAACTCATTCCCTCCATAATTATAAAGTCCTCATGAGATATTCGTTTCTGAATAATCTCATTATAAGATAACACATTGATGATACACTACAACCGACAAGAAGACTAGGAACAACAGATTACATTTCATGTAAGCAAAACGGCCTTTCTGAGAAGTCTTCTGAGAAGAGCTTTAGCGATAGCGAAACCTAATTTAAAAGGATTAAAACAAGCCTAGAGAAAGAAAAAAGAAAACACCCAGACAGTTTGGCATTTGTGGAATATGGTATTAGTGTCGTATATTTCAAACAACTGCACAATGTTGGGTTATGTGATTGGCACTGTGCCAGTATTGTCTATCCATGAATAAATCCCTGGTACATACAACTTGGCTTTGGTGAACCAAGAAAATGTCAATCGAAAAAATCCCTGATACCTACAATTGCATTGGATGAACTTAGAAAATATCAATGGAAAAAATCCCCGATACCTACAATTGGGTTGGATGAACTTAGAAAATATCAATGGAAAAAATCTCTGGTACCTACACATGGGTTGGATGAACTTAGAAAATATCAATGGAAAAAATCTCTGGTACCTACAATTTTGGTTGAATGAACTTAGAAAATATCAATGGAAAAAATCCTTGGTACCTACAATTTGGGTTGAATGAACTTAGAAAATATCAATCGAAATAATCCCTGGTACCTACAATTTTGGTTGGATGAACTTAGAAAATGTCAATCGGGATTGACCCTGACCTCTTGCCCTCATTAGACCAGAGCACTACCCACAGCTCCGCCATGGTTAGAATTGAATGTAAAAGGATTAAGTCACAAGTCTAAGCAATTCTGTCTATCTATTGTCATTTTGAGCTGAAGATGGCACATATGGCAAAAATTTCATCAAACTCTCTGTGTCCAGCGAACTTTGTTATCAAGCAACAGGCCTTGCACAGGACCCACCATTGAATCTCGCCCCACATGTCCCTGTTTTGTTCAAGGTGCTCAATCTCTGTGAGATTTCTTTTTTTAGTGTTTCTCTAGGTTGACCTCTTTTTCTGTTACCTCCTGGTTCCTATTTGAGGGTCTACTTTAGTCTAGAGATTAGTCTTGTTCTAATTGTGTTTAGTAGTTCTCTTTTCATTTTTAGTATGTTTCAAAATATCGTCATTTGTTCTCTTTTCTTTCCATCCAATTCTACCCATTCTTCTATAAATCCACGTTTCAAAGGCTTAAATTTTCTGTTCTGTTTTCTTGTCTAATATCCATGATTGTGCACCATACTGGAATATTGATAAGACATAACATTTTGCCATTCTTAGTTTTAGCCCTGGTGTTATTTGTTTTGATGTTAGTATATTTTTCATGGCATTAAAATTACTTTTTGCCATTCCTATTATTTTGTTTATTTCAGTTTTAGATTTTCTATCACTGATTACAGTATGACTAAGGTAGTTGTAGCTCTGAGCTGTCTCCAGGTCTATTCCTTCAACTTTGATGTCCACTTGTGGGTTTTGAGTATTATCTTTGCTTATAATCATATTTTAGTCTTTTTGATATTGATATCTAATCCATATTTTTTGTTTATCATGTTTATTTCATTAAGTAATTGTTGTAGATCTTTAGGATTTTCTACTAGTAATACAGTATCATCAGCATATCTTAGGCTATTGATTATCTTCCCATTAATGTTTAGGCCTGGCATCTCTGTGATGTCTTTAAAGATTTGCATCACCATGCCTTCCATTATTGATCTTTCCGTGTCTTTTGACGTGATAATAGTATTTTAATTTCCTTTGTGTAGACTGGTGTTTATAAGCCAGTTCTTTTTCACGTTTAAATCTTTTAATATGTCTTCACTGCTCTTTTTCATTATCCTAGCTATCCTAAGGATTTTTCTGTAGCATTCTGTTTCAAATGAATCAATTTTCTTACTTGCTGTTTGCAAGATAGTCGATGATTCACAACCATATAATGCCATTGGGAAGGTATATTATGAGCTCAATAATTTTAATATGATTGCCATACTGTTGTTGTGCCACATGTTCTTCATGACATTTGTGTTGCTATTGCTAATCTTCTTTTGATCTCTTTCTGGCAGTCTGCATTGTTAGTTACTAAAGATCCCAGATATACATAGTTCGTTACAATTTCAAATTCTTCGCTGTTGATGATTTTGGGTTGGCTTTTGTTTTGTCAGTGGACATTATCTTCATTTTATGTATGTTTAGATATTTTTGCTCTTCACTGTGTTCTTTACCACTCAATTGAATTCTGATCGCTGTGTTAACAATCTTAAGATTCTAATATGGCACAAGCACTGAGTTTCGAAAAAAACACATAATTTTTAAAAATAGAACAAGATATATATATATATATATAACATCTTCAAAAAAATACACAAAACTAGAATATGGACTACAGAAATTATCAAACAATAATTCAAACAGCAAAATATATGTAAAAAGAGAGTGACTGCAATTTTCAGGAATGTATCCAATCCTCTAAAAAGAAAATGAATGAAGTAACAGATCAAACATCTGAAAGCAAGAAAAAAAATGGGGAGGGAAGGCAAAAAGAGTGCTAATGAATTAAAATAAAATAAATCCTGGCCCAAATTATGAGAAATTGTCTATAAAAGAAAAGGTGTTCATGGAATCAATATTATTTATATAAAAATATGAAGGAAAAAAACTGCAAAATTAGTTCATTTTAATTTTTTTCATATTCATTAATTTTAAATTTCCAGAACTATTGATCTAAAAAACATGTCACATAGCCCATAACTGCCACTTTATAGCTCATAACTGCAACTAGTCCAAAATTGTCACTTTATAGTCCATGTGTGCCAATTAATATAGCCCATAACAGTTACAATGTCACTTTATAGCCTGTAGCTGCCACTTTGTAGTCCATAACTGTCACTTTATAATCTATAACTGCCGTTAGCCCAAAGCTCTCACATTATAGCCCATATCAACCTCTTATTAGTCCATGCCTGCCAATCATTATAGCCCATAACTGTCACTTTATAGCTATAACTGTCACTTTATATTTGTGTCATTGTTATAAGGATGGAGACAGATGACTATTGTCTTGAAAATTATTATGGAGTTAGCAGTTTGCAGATATCTCAATACCCTTTAGTTAGTTTTAATAAACTGTGTTCTCTTTAACAGTATTCCTCCTACTCAAATCGGCAGCACAGTTAATTATCATTAGAACATTAGTTGTTCAGAAAAATATCAAAAGCAACAAACAAACAAAAATTACAAACATGAATTCAAAGTGAAATTTGAAGAGATGTTTTAAAATAAAACAGAATAATATTCCAAAACTATATTACAAAAAATATATATTACAAAAAATTAAATTGACCCACAATCCACCTGCAGGTGAATGAAAGTTGAGGACACCTAAGAACAATATGGAAGGACATCAATAAAATGTTCAGAATTTAGGGATTTTATATTTTTTTATGTAATATAATCATAATTATGCTTAGACACTTACTTAATTGTTTACCTAATTATTAAAGAAGATTGAAGGACTGGTAATTGCTCAACTTGGCAAACTGGAAGAATGCTTAAATAATCAATTTGTGATGAAAAAAAAAAAAAAAAAACACCATCTGAAGCAAACAAGTCAGTACAAAATCCTCCCACTTCATCAAGCCCACACATCCAAGACTAGGCTGCAGCAGGCACCTCTGATTTTTATTAGCCTTATCAGCTCCCTCCAAACCAAATTTGGACAGTGCAGGTCTCAATTATAAGCATTCAAAGTTATGGTTGTGGTTAGTCGAAGGCCCCGGTATCACTGCAAACGAATTAAAATCCATAATTGCTCAACCGCCCGTGCCAGTAGAATCATCCGAATTAATAACTCATCTCAATGAAGGATCCAAACAAAGAAAGGCAGCTACAGTTCCCATCATAGCAGCTAGAGCACACGCCAAAAGACATACGAACGGCCCTTCACCATACAATATCATCAACACTTTTCAGACTGAGCCTCAATGGTTCCTGTCGCCTATCCAACATACTAACAGGAAGTTCTTCAAAGTAAGGAACATCAAATAGTTTGGACATGTAACAAGATCAACACCACGCAACTTTCTCAAAGAAAGAATTTACACCTAGAAGTTGTTATCCATCTGCTGTTGCCATGAAGTGTTGCAGTAGACAAGAGCAATGTAGTCTTGAAGCTGTGCATGTATTGCTTGTTCGCTTTAGTCAATTCCCTTTTAGATGTAGTCTTATTTTAGGCCTACATGGAGGAAGTTTTTTTTAATTTTTGTATGTCTTTTATTCCATTGGTCCATCTCTTCCTTGATCGCCATCTTGCCCTCCTTTGTCCTGATGTTTTGAAGCAGAAAGCTTTTGTTATTGTTTGCTTTGGTTTCATTCTTGCCAAATGTCCAAGACATCTCATTTGTTGTGTGTGTGTATATATTCCAGACATATTTAATTCCAATCTAACTTTTTCTTATTATCACATTGGATACTTAATCTATCTTTGTGTTGTACATTATCTTTCTCTAGCACCTCAGAATTATATATAATGTGTCTGAGCTTAGTCCAATGGCTGTGTTGAGACTGGTAACGAAAGG
Organism: Megaustenia siamemsis; assembly: GCA_032433765.1. Taxonomy (NCBI): domain Eukaryota; kingdom Metazoa; phylum Mollusca; class Gastropoda; order Stylommatophora; family Ariophantidae; genus Megaustenia; species Megaustenia siamemsis. Next base: position 29,775,998 of record JAVIAB010000107.1, read on the forward strand.
TGGGTATGAAAGAGCTACTTATCATTTGTCTCTTAGCTGTTCATGAAACGATTGGATGGTACAAAAGCAGAGCTAGTTGGTAGCTGATAATGTTTGATAAAATTACCAAAAAATTCATGAAAATGCAGATGTTTTGATGAGCACTGTGCATGAAATTCTGGAGCGCATCGGCCCGAACTCTTAAAGCTGAAAGGCAAAAGGAGATGGAAGAAAATAAAAGAGTGAGGCACAAGTGGCTGGGTGGGTATTGAAAGATTTGAAATCAGCTTGAGGTTATTACTATCCCATGAAGAATCAAGTAATTCTTTTTTCTGTTGATGGTCAAATCTTCTACCCTGCATATTTTTTCTTCTTCTACTCCTCTTCTATTCCCACTTCTTCAACTTCTGCGTTCAAATCATCATGCAGATTTAATTTGCTGTTCTGTTGCTGTGATGGAGATCAATAACACTATGGCATAAAACAACCAGTTGCATGGTCAAATACTTGTATACTCTAAGCCTGCACTGTAGATGACTGGAACTGTTACACCAACCGTATCAGTGGTTTTGATTTGGGTGCTCTTCTATAGCATTTCCTTCTTCAGATGACCACCAGGCAGCAGTGACTTGCTTTCCTTCAATCAACCACATACATGGCTTCCCCGATCGTTTAGCATCAGTGGTATCTCTGTACTTTTAGACATCAGTCACAGTTGTTGAAAGACAGCAATATTCAGCTTAAAAATAGAGACCTATCGAAACAGCTTGCCTGGGTATGGCATTAATGATGGCTACAAAAGTTATAACTGCTTATCATTTGGTCCCCAATAGCAACAGAAAAAGGATCGGGGTGCGTTAAAAAAAAAAACCTGCATGTACAAGGGTCAGTCAAAAAGTCTTTGACTTCAGTATGAAGGAGTCAAAGCAAATATCTAAAAATTGGTGTGGACTTTAGTCCTCTATGTATCTATCCACCCCCCCTTACTTATGTTGCTTCTTCACTGTTTTCATTGTAGAGTCCCTCTGTTTGGGCACAGATGGCATCATATTCATTCCTGCACAGCAGTATGTCACATCCACCTTACACACTGGACTGGTTATTGACTGATTTCTTTATGTGTTCTTCTTTCATTCCTCATTTACCTTTCAGCGACACAGGGAGATACAATTTGCTGTCTTTAGCTCTTCTGTTCACCTCTGCTGCTGTTATGTTTCCTAGTGTTTCTAATATTCCAATAATCCATCTTTTTCATGGTCAGAATTTGGGTCTTATGTTCTCGCAACGTTTATTGAAGGCTCGTTGTGTTGTGTTTTGATCTTTCTGCCTTGTCACGTGGCCAAACCATTTTATCTGTAGTTTCTTTATTTACTCTATGGCGGGAGTTATCCCTAGTTTAATCTCAGTTCATTCCTGATTTTATCTCTCAGGCTGTTTCCTGTCATTCGTCTAACACATTTAATCTCAGTAGATGTTATTTTTCTTCTTCTTCTTGCATCTAGGGTCCAGGTCTGGCATTGGTAGCAAGCACAATGTTGGGATGAAGATTGTATTGTGGAGTGCCTGTTTTTGCCTCTAGAATTATCTCCTTGTTGGACAATAGTGGTGATAGCTGTCCAATGATTTGACAAGCTTTGTTGCATTTTGAGTCTATTTCTGTTGTTTGTGAATTGTCATTTGTCACTAGACTTCCTATGTATTTAAATTCCTGTACTTCCTGTGTCCAAACATAAATAATCTGTTTCCTGGACATGGTTCTTCAAATAACCAGAATTTGTTACAAGTACTGAGCTGTAAGGGAGCCGCAATAGCTCAGTGTTTAGTGAACTGGACTACAAAGGACAAGTGGTAGGGTTCACCCAGCCATTAATGGGTACCGGATTTTTTTCTGCAAAAGTAAAGCGGCATGCGCGTAATACCGACCACATTACCTCAAAAATCATGTGCCGAAGGTCTGTAAAATTTTTGGTCACTAACACCATATTCCCTATACGCCACTTGGCGTGACGGAGGTACTTTACTTTTTTTTTTATTTTACTAAACTGTAGGCATGGTTGAGGGCCCAGACAGAGTTCTACAGTTAGTGCATCAAGAAGTGATGGGAGAAGTACATACCTAGAGAGGTGAATACATAGATAAGGACTAAAGTTCACACAGATTTTTCAGGTACATGCCCTAGTGTCTTCATACTGAAGTGCAAAACTTTGTCACTGACCCTCAGAACGAAACTTGACATGTTTCCTTCATGTCCCAATATCATTCAACCCATCCTGACATGCTACAGTTATTTTAAATTACCACAATAAACATATTTTTTTTTTGAGTAATTGTATAAGTCGAAAAACTCTTAACAAGATAAATACTGCCTTTGTTTTATAACGGGAGATTTCTAACAAAAATTGAATACTAGTGCAAAATATGCAGAATACAATACAAAGCAAATACATAGATGTCACAATAACATGCTCAAAGTCTTGTTTTTGCTGCAGTTGCTGTGCCTAAAGGTGAGTAAGTGAAAAAGATGGCTGTACAGATGTGGGATATTAATGAAACAAACAGAAGGATAAATAACAAATGCTGCTACCACCAACAACAAGAGAAAAGAAAGGACAATATGAAAATGAATAAAATTCCCAAATTTAAAAAAATGTGATTTTTTTTTTCTGTGAGGCCACTTACAAGGGCCCAAGGTTGCTAGACTCCTCAGAGTGTCTTGGCCCAGCACAGCAGCCACGTGAGCCACCCTGGTTGTCCATATCCTACGAGGTCAGCCAAAGACAAAAAAAATAGATGACAGAAGAGAGTTATGAATGTGACTCCAGCATTAAAGACAAGACACGGGAATACATGAAGCTTAAGCATCTGGTTTAACGGCCCATTAATCCAGGCTAGTAACAAATAACTGAACTAAAACGCTCCTATTCTGGGTGAGTCTCTCAACTTTGATAAGGGATCTGATATCTGCCGTTATTTCTAACTTTTTTTTCTAAAGTTTTTTTTTAGTACTTCTCTAAATCAGCATTTATTTTTTATTTTACCATCTTTTTCCCATTTGAGGGATAGCTTTGCAAGTCCTTGTCTCTTACCATCGCATGGCTGATTTTTAAGCCCACCAAATCTTTTTGATAATAGACGGATACTGGATGCATGTCCATTTCTTTTACTTCTGAACTAGTCTTAAATTCATATATGAACGAAAACACATACATGATACATGTTAAAAATCGTATTTCTTGTGTTCATTCTCTTCTATTTAATTCAAAGGCCAACGTTCTGATGTAGATTAAGCTAATAAACAATTCCACTTGTCTTTGCAAGTTCATCTGCCTTTTCATTTCCAGGAATGATGCAGTCAATGGATATCCACTGCAGGTACAGTTTTTTCCAAGACAGCTGACATATGCTGCCCTTCATTTCCTTTTCATTTACCTTTTTAAGTCTGATATGGCTTGGACTGTAACTGACTGTTCCATCTTATACAGCAGTTTTTGAAGGTGGTGTAACTTTATCACTCAGCATCCATCTCTTCTACCAATTTACTTTTACTGTTGTACATATAGAGTATCCAGTGACAGTTCTCAGTCTAAAGCTTTACTTGACATCACCCCCAAATAAGAAATAGTTTGCTGTTATTGTATCAACCACTGAGTATTCTTTCCATCATTTTTCCATCAAATATTGTTACTTATAACTAGGATGGTGCTTCATTCTGAGCTCTGTAGTTCAATATAGTGTTGTATCACAGTGGTCACACCTCTAGATAACTTTCTGCATGAATTCTGTCTGATTAGATCCATCATGAATTTTGTCTGATTAGATCCATTGTGAATTTTGTCTGATTGGATCCATCAAGAATTTTGTCTGATTAGATCCATCATTAATTTTGTCTGATTAGATCCATCAAGAATTTTGTATGATTAGATCCATCATGAATTTTGTCTGATTAGATCCATTATGAATTTTGTTTCATCATGTCTATAATATTATATTCATTGTGAAGCTATATAAATAATCATGTAAAATACTCTGTGCGGTGTATTTGAGGTCTTCATTAGTTCTTAGTTTATTGAGCTGGTTTGCTTCAGTGGGTCATATTTCCTTCTTGGAGTATTGGGAACAACACAGTCCTGCAGGATAAACCTTGGAGCCTAAGTGCTCCACAACAGCCAAGTGGCCGTGTCACTAGTGTCTATTCTGTGTAGATGTGCTTCATGATCTTTAACAAAGACCCGAACAAATAAAAACAGAACACACACAAAAATAATCAGCCTGTAATACTGAAAGCTGGTGAAGACAACATGTGCTGGAGCTATGACGTACTAATGCTGTTTTCTCACAATCTGACTGCGATTCGTTATGAGGTACAGGCATAAATATGTGCACATGAGATTATTTCCTGAATATGTTATAATTTATGACATTTATACAAATTATAACGTAAAGACTATTTGTCCTAACCCATATATATTTATATAAAATATTGTAAATATAAAGACTCCAAATATTAAGAATAAAAAAATGAAGGATAATCTAAAAAGAAGAACCGAAGACAGTGGATGCAACAAACAATCATGATGTTCATAATGGATGAAACAATAAAATGTCCTAATTGACAGAAACAAATCAAAGTCTATCATGAACATGCTCTAGGGAACAGGCATTCATGTCATTTGGAAAGATGAAACCAAATGTATGTTTTGACAGTAGAAAATGAGGTCATCAAACTGTCTAAGCTGCATTATCTTCTAGTGTAGTATTGTTGCCATATATTGACGCACATCTGTCTTTCTTTTTTTTATTTAATTCTCCAAACCTGGGTAGTTAGAAAATCCACAGACATCCCAGTATTAAAAAATCAGCCAGAGAGTACAGGCAGAGGCTACCTGATCAAAACAAACCAACAATATTCCACCAGAATCAAAAGCAACGCATTTGTTAGAAACATGAATTATCTTGTACACTTTGCTGTGCATCTTCGATATTACTTTTCAGCCCATGATGGACCTTTCTCATCGATAATTCTGATCCAGGTTTGCCAAATTGGCTTCCTCCTCCATATTTTGTTACTCTTTTTGCTATTCAGTGCCCACCTGAGCGCCTGAAACAGAATTCTTTACATCAATTTGTTCAAGTCTCCATCGCTGTAATAAAAGACTATATGGTAAGCTTTATCTCCCTTTGTTGTATAGGCCTTCAGATTGCAATCTTTTGTTGGCTCAAGGTTTGTAACATCTCCATTCAGGATGTTCTGGTATGGTACTGGTCACAAGAGTTGCCACCATGACTGTAACAGATGCTCAAGTCATTTTGCCTGTGTCAGTCACATTCATCAGAAGTTTGTCACCTTATATTGGAAAGATGATACTTCAATCTATTACAGCCTGTTCAGAATCTAAAAATGAATAAATTACATAACAGAGAGAACAATGTAAATGTGAGAGAATTTAGAGAGAATCTGTGCATTTGTTTATCATCACCACAATCATTCTTTCCAATCTTTATGGTGAACATTTTGGTTCAAATCTATTACAATCATCCCAATGTTTTTTTTTTCTATCTATTAGGTCCAAGAGCCTACTAGTATCTGGGCTGAAAACTGTCAGCAGCTCATAGCTGACAGCTGACATCAGTAATAGCGAGCCAAAACTGATCCATCTCTCTGCTATGGACATGGTAATAATTTAAAAGTCTGGCCAAACAAGTAGGATTAGAGAACAAAGACAATCTGGTAATCAATGGGTTGGGTCTAAAGATACAGATATCAGAACTTACTATAAACCCCAATATGTGCAACTGCACCCATTTCTTCTTCCTCAGGGCACACTTTCCACTGCTAAGCATACCCCACTGAAAGTTACAGCATACCCCACTGAAAGAAACAGCATACCCCACTGAAAGATATTCTATTTCATCAATGGAAACAGTTTCATTGCATCCCATTATCCTTTTATCCTGCCTGTTGCAGTATTTCTCAAAGCGTATGCAGACTGATTGTTCCTGTAATGTGTTTGTAGATACATTTGCTGTTACCATTAGGTGTTACAGCTCAACCAAATTCCTTTTTCACATTTAAACTCATCAGTCTGAATATGTACATACTTGTCCCACACAGAAAAAGTAGTCTCCTCTAAGAATTTAGTGCACCCACTGATAGGGTAACACAGCTGAGACATCATCAGACTAGTTAACAGGAAGTTGGACTTTTCATGACAGTATGACCGCTATAATTCAAGAAGAAAATATGCTGTGATTTAGTTGTAATAACTGTGTGATTTCTTTCAAAATAAGATGTGTAGATTCATCATCAAGTACTGGGCCTACTGGCATAGGTGATCATGTCTCTCCACAACTTTTGAATTCGGCAACTATTTATCATCTCTGTTGTTGACCTTCTGCCAAGCCATTCTCTTAAGCTGTCTGTTATTTTCTCTCTTTGCTTCCCTCTATCTCTTCGCCCCTCAATTTTTCCAGTTGTTACTGTATATTCCAGTTGTTCTCTTCTCATTACATGGCCAAAAAATGATGATTGTTTCTTCCTAATATTGGAAATTAGCTCTCTTTTTGCTTTGACCTCTCTCAGAACATCTTCATTTCTCTTCTTAGCTGTCCATGGTACTCTCAACATTCTTCTGTAAAACCACATTTCTACAGACTCCAGCGATTTTCTTGTCTGTTGTCCTATTGTCCATGATTCGCATCCATATGTTAAGACTGGCTCTAGGTAACATTTAAGAACTCTTTTTCTTGTTTCTATTGTCAAAAATGGGTAGATTAGTTCAACTCAAAAATAATACTCAGTATTGGTTTCATTTCAATGAAAACAGTACAACCTAGTACAATTGTACAAACAAATATGACTATGTTTAAATATATTCTGGAACGGACATGCAAGATGTATCAACGATGTATCTAAACAATTAAGTTACCTTTTGTTTTCTTTTCTTCTCAGGTGGGTCATCTTGTGTGTTCTTGCTGCTTCTGTTGTTGTTGTTGCTCATTGGAGGCATACAGTTCATGTGTTGCTGTTGTGGCATCTGATTCATTGGAGGCATGCTGTTGCCATCACAGTTTATTCCAGGATGGCCTGGCAACATGGGGCCATTGTGGGCAATCATTGGCCCCAGAAGTGGGCCATTTTGGTTCATGGTCGGTCCTCCCATGTTTGGGGGAGTTATACCATACATGTATCCTCCCATATCAGGAGGCATCTGGTTCTGCCCACCCATTTGAACTGCATTCATCATATTACTTGGGGGCATTCCATTGGACATTATGGCATGGGGTCCTGGACCCATTCCATGAGGCATGTTGTGAGGACCACCACCATGTGCCAGCATGTGGGGATGAGGATGTACATGATTAGGGGAGCAGAAGTTGATACACTGGTGACTGGTGATGCTATACTTTGTGTGACTGATGTCAACAGTGGACCTGATGATACATAGGAATTACAAGAATTAGTAAAACAGGAAATAGCATTCCCAGCAAATACACTTTTACAGTAAAATAACATATATTGAAAGTAAAGGTTCCTTCCACACCTTGCCTGGCATATGGAGAATATGGCGATGGCGACTAGTATTTTCCCCACAGTACTTTTTTGGGTGACAAGGTCGGTGTCACATTAGGCCGTCACTACTTTCCAGCGCAAATGCCTAGCACTTATTTTTAAAGGCTGGGTAAAACCCAGAGCCACTTCTTGAATTTAAACAAGATATTTCTGATCAGGAGAGAGGCATGATAGCTCAGTGGTTAGTGAACTGTACTACAAAGGACAAGAGGTAGGGTCCAATCCCTATCGATGGCTTTCGCGTTCACCCAGCCTTAAATGGGTACAGGATTTGTTCTGGGAAAGTAAAGCGGCATGGGTGTAATACTGACCACATTACCTCAAAATCATGTGCCGAAGGTCTATAAAAATTATGGTCACTAACACCATATTCCCTATCCGTCACTTGGCGTGATTGCGCTCTTTACTTTTCACTTTACTTCTGATCAGGAAATGATCACTAACAATTCTGCCACTTAGTCTCCTAACTCATATATTACAATAATTTGTTTATATTTTTTATATGGCAAAGCAAATAGTGGCTGACAAACTTTGTGGCAACTTGTAGAACAAACACAAAATTGTATCTTTTCCGAAGTATCATAAGATTGACCAGCAGTAATCGATTCATATCTACACTGTTCTTGATGGGTTCATCATCATCATCCTTTCTGTGCCACAAACATCACACAAAGTTTACTGCACTATAAGTCCCTATTCTGGGTAGTTTTTTTCCAATCTCAGTACAGTATTCAAAGCTTGTAGACATAGTCTCTTTTATCCATGGTTTTAGTTTCTCTCAAGCTCTTTCTTTTTCTTGTTTTCCCATTTGAGAGCTCACTTTGGGGGGGGGGGGGGGGGGGGGGGGGGTTTTTGTCTGCCATTTCTATTAGGTGGCTAAAAGGTGCCCATCTTATCTTTTTGATTCTTCATTATCATCATGTGCCTTACCAATTGGCGTATGCAATCATGTCATTCCACAATCTTCTATCTACCATGCATCGTATCAGTTCTGTTGTTGACGGTGTTCCAAGCCATGACACCAAGTTATCCCGTATTTTCTCTTTGTCGTCTGTGATCTCTCTTTCCCTGTATTTTGCCAGTTGTAACCAGGTATTCCAACTTTCCTCTTCTCATGATGTGCCTGAAAAAATGCTGATTGTTTCTTCTTGATTACTGATTAGATTACTGGATATTATAAGTTGCCCATGTTATATTTGCTTAGGTATGCAGCTGTTGTCCACTCCTCAAACATGCCCCAACCCCTTAAACGTAGCTCCTTCTTGTTAAAAGATAGAAGTCTAGAATGTTGCAGGACATAACACTTGATTACTTTATCCTGTCATCTTACGTTCATTATTCTTCAAAAACAGCACACATAGAAGTTGTTACATTGCCTTTGACACGAGCATTCAGATCTCCCCAGCAAATCTCGCAGTGTGAAAAGATAAACTGGTTCACAAGTCCATCAACATTCTCCTCATAGCTCTCCTGAATTTAGGCAATAGTCTAACAGCATGTAGCAAACAGTGGATCTTGTCAAGTGTATATTTATATTAACAAATCCTCTCATGGCTGAGTTTATTAGATCCACAGATCCTCTCTTGGCTGAGTTTATTAGATCCACAGATCCTCTCGTGGCTGAGTTTATTAGATCCACAGATCCTCTCATGGCTGAGTTTATTAGATCCACAGATCCTCTCATGGCTGAATTTATTAGATCCACAGATCCTCTCATGGCTGAGTTTATTAGATCCACAGATCCTCTCATGGCTGAGTTTATTAGATCCACAGATCCTCTCATGGCTGAGTTTATTAGATCCACAGATCCTCTCATGGCTGAATTTATTAGATCCACAGATCCTCTCATGGCTGAGTTTATTAGATCCACAGATCCTCTCATGGCTGAGTTTATTAGATCCACAAATCCTCTCATGGCTGAGTTTATTAGATCCACAGATTCTCTCATGGCTGAGTTAATTAGATCCACAGAAGAAACAAAATGTTGTACAGCTAGTTTTATGTGATAGACACTGCCTTTTTATTTTCTCTTTGATAAGAATAAAAATCCAATGAAAATTCCATAAGCAACAGGTATTATTTTATGAATAATGAATAAATTTACAAAGGCAATAATGGCAATTAAATGGTATGACAAGAATTACCTGGAATAATCTAGATTTTGGAGTTTATATAGTGCTCCTAAGTGACAATATTAACAAGATATAAAATATCACAGATATCCCATCATACATGGCAGAAAGCAGAGGACTTAAAATATAAAAATACTATGTGTACAATAAAATGATTTGAAGACTAATACAATGATAAAAGAAATGGTCATGCAACCAATGATCTCATCTACCATTAGGAACAGAAGATGACTCGCCTGACCTCTGACCTTCTGAAATAGCATTGAAAGAAAATATTGTTTCCTTGATAGAGCTGTAGACTACGGTGAAGTGTATACAGACATACCCCAACTTTCAATAGGGTTACATTACCAAAAACTCGCTAGTCGGAAATATTTTACGTCAAAATGAAAGTAGAATATGGTGCTATGTTACTGGCCAATTTTGAATCGGACTTCCAGAATAACATGCAATTTATAACACATTTATTTTTTATCTCATTTTCCAACTATGGCATCATAGTATTGCCTCTCAATACATGCATTCCCATAGTGTGCGCTCGTATCACAACTCTGAAAAAAAGGTAACTAAACGATAACTGGAATTATTGTAAGTCAGATAATAGCTGTATTGCTGAAATAAACATGGTTTTCTGGAATTATCAACAAAAGAGAATGGAGAAGAAAAGAAACCAAATTAGAAATTAACATTTTCCAACAGAATAATCCAACAGTACATGTACACTGCCAGAGCCCGAAAGGGGAGTAAAGAATTGAGGCACTGTTCCCCACCAGGCATGTTCGTAGGTGGCGACTAATGAGGTTTGGGCATGGGACTGGCTATCCTGTACTGTAATAAAACAAGCCGAAAAAACTTCACAATCCCCAAGGAAAAAGGACAATGACCAAAAGACAGATGGAAGCAGAGATGAAGATAATGGGGAAGACATGGAATGATCTTAAAAGAATAGCAAAAAGCAAAATGGCTTGGAAAGTGTTTGTTGAAGACATATGATCCACAGGGAGCTTGAAAGGTATAAGAAGAAGAACAACAACAAAATTGATGTATAAACATTCTGTAACAACATGCCAAAACCAATTAGGTACGTAAATTCCAAAATGTTCAATAACTAGATCAAATGCTTGGCGTGTCCAAATGTTTGGCGTGTCCACCTATTGGTCAATAATGTCTCACTTTTCTCATATCTCATAGTAACGTATAACAATACTTGAACCCTTTAACTTTGTAATTAATCTGGTGTATATAACATATTTTAATTATTGTGAACTAAACAATATTATCTATTTCAAACTTTGGTGAGCATGATAAGAAATGTGGAGGCGGACTCTGTACATATGCAATGGGTAGAGTCATTGCAGAAGTCAAAAATACGTGAGGAAACCTTCTCTACATCCCTGGACATGTGGGAGTATGGGAAATGAAAGATCGGACGGTTGGCTAGCTGCGCTATTGTTGAGGACAATCAACCAATGGATTGGGCAGACATCATCAATGCCCTCCGGGAAGTGGGAAGGACACAGGACTTCAACAACCATGAGCCCACATCACTCCTTCGGATGAAAGAGATGGGAGTTAAGATGGGCACAGCTAGAAATGAGAAACTTAGTGGGCATGTAAGAAGACTAATCAACCAACACAGAACTGGAGTCGTCAGTCACTGAACGGTGCAAGACTTGCTGAGGTGGGGATCTCAGTACCTATGGACATGTTTGGAGTGCAATGTTGATGACTCACAAATAACTCAATCTATTCCAAAGTTCTGTATAAAAGTGTAAACAAATTATAGATAAAATATGCACACCAATAAAATCAATTGAATTTGGGCATCTTGGTAAAATACTTTCAAATTATTAGGAGCATGGACTAACTTAAAGAATTAAAACAGCAAAGGAATGTAGTATGCACCTGCATTGACTGTTGTGACTACACTGGTGTTGGATGAAGGCATCGATGACATTGCTGATGGTGGTAAAGTGACAGTGCCATCATTGTTGTAAGGCATCTTGGTCTCTGCACCCATGTGATAATGTTGTTGAAGATGCTGCTGATGTAAATGGTGGTGAAGATGACGTGGAGGAAGATGACTAGGATAGTCCGGAGGGCTTATGTTTTCAATTGTCCGTGAGGCATCTCCGTTAGGTGGGAGGTTTGATAAAGGAGGTGAGGACACAGATTGTGTGGGAGTGCTGACAGAGTCCGAGGTCTTATCACTTTGGTCTGAAGAATGAAAGCCACTATCAACTGAGGTGGAATCACTACTAGTCATACCCACAGAGCTGTATGAGTTTATTGTGGACTCATTGGGGAGGTCTACATGACGGTCCGTAGCAGAGCCTGGTCGTGAAATGGACTCCTGAATTTCAGCATTTGATAGGGGAGATTGTTGGTTTGTGCTGCAATCACTGCTGCTGCTGGCAATACTGGTAGAGTTGATGTTCATAGCTGTCGGGATGTGAGGCGATTTCGGTAAGGGTGATGAGGCTGAAGTGGTCATATTTCCCATCGATGAAGAAGATATTCCACCCAAGCTACCCCTGGACAGTTGCTCTACAGCATTTGACATGCTGTTCAAACTTGAACTACCTAAATTTGGAGAGTTTGACATATTGGTCATATGAGCCAGGTGGCCTCCTGCTGACTGTACAAACATTCCTCTGGAAGGACTCATGGATCCCCGGGTATGCGACATACGAGGACCTGGAGAATTTGCTGCTGCCAGCATAGAAGACGTCTGTGCTGCCTGAGGTGTCTTATTTGAGGAGATATGCTGTTGGGGCATCATACCAGTGTGCTGACCAATCATAGCTTGCGTTCCTACAGAACCAGGTGGAACTGGACTTGACCCGTCAGGTGGTGCTTGCTGCAGGCTGTGGTGTCCGGTCACAGGTGCCATGTGTGAGCTGTAGCCAGGGTAATGACTGTTCATCATCCCAGCCATATTTGTGTTGCTCTGGGAATATGATCCTTGACCTTGACTGTATGCCTGCTGACCCATGCCTCTGACCATCCCTGGCATGTTGCCATACACGGGTGCTCCTGGCACTTGTCCAGGTCCATTGGGATACATGTGAGGCTGAGGTCCTGGATAGCTTTGCATGGAACCTGATAATGGTGGCCCACTCACAGGACCCATATTTGGTTGCTGTCTGCCATAGTTGCCTAATGAAGAGAATACACAAAATAAAAGCGGTCAAATTTGTGTGCCTACATGTACGTGCGGATGGAGGGGATTTGTACAAAACCATTACTAAACTTAACTGAAACTGTTTAATACGATGTTCAGATCAGGCTTTTTGAATGGATGAAAATAATGGACAACATGTAACAAGAATATGAGAAAGCTGCAGACTTTAATAATAGCACTTGCTTAAGAAGTATATTTGAGACTAGGTGGCCTGACACCACTAGAAACAAACTGTGACCACAACACAACAAAAGCACAGTTGAAATGATAAGTCAAAAAATGTGGGACAGAATGGACACATATACCTGGAGAAGATTAGAAGCGACAACAAATGACAGAAAGGATTGGAGAAAAGGTCAACCCAGAGAAACAATGAGAAGAACATTGATCAGAGAGGCAAAGGCAGCAGGAATCAGCTCCCTCAATGAGATCAAGATGCTTGCACAGAACAGAGACAAATGGCAAAATTTGATAAAAGATCTTTGCAAGGATTGAAACTGCTAGAATGAATATTTTGAAACAGGGAAAGAGTATCTGAGTCTACGCCATATGGGCCGACAACAGCTTGATAGGTCAATAGATTATTAGTTGTATAGACTGGAAAACAATATTCAGTTAGGATGAGCTCAGAATGCAGGAGCAGACAGATGCCTCAAAGTTAAGGCACAGCCACTCCACCCGCCCCAATCCCACACTGAGTCAAGAAGCTAAAGGGCCAAAACACCTGCATGACAAAGATCAACTTCCGATTATCAGGCTGCCTCTATTGCAATGCTCTGTCTAGAGGTTAAATGTTTTAGTCATATCCAGAGATATCATACATTAAGAATCATTTCAAAAAAGACATTAAATCCAGGTTTCAATAGATGGAGTCTAAACTGGATTGAAAGTATCGGGTCAATAGATGGAGTCTAAATTGGATTGAAAGTATCGGGTCAATAGATGGAGTCTAAACTGGATTGAAAGTATCGGGTCAATAGATGGAGTCTAAATTGGATTGAAAGTATCGGGTCATTAGATGGAGTCTAAATTGGATTGAAAGTATCGGGTCAATAGATGGAGTCTAAATTGGATTGAAAGTATCGGGTCAATAGATGGAGTCTAAATTGGATTGAAAGTATCGGGTCAATAGATGGAATCTAAATTGGATTGAAAGTATCGGGTCAATAGATGGAGTCTAAATTGGATTGAAAGTATCGGGGATTGTCATGGGAGCCAATCACACTGTACACCATTAAAGGCAAGAACAAGGTGTGGTTGCTTGTTTGTTCACCAGTTTTATATATTTAGTTAAATCCTGAGGGACTGAATTTTATGTGAATATCACTTGTTCCATTTTACACACTGGCTGCTGTGTGCTCAAGTGTCTCCCTCCATATAGGCAGATGTTCTCCATTTCAGGGAGACAATATTTTTATCATCGAAAGATATTAAACATTTTGTGTAGATTTTTTTCTATTAATTTTGCTTGGGCAGTGCCCATTTTTGGGCCCGAATATGTTTTTTTTATTTTCCAGCACATATGGTAGAAATCGAACCCAGGACCTTCCTGTCCAGAAGGTCGTCTTACGTCTAGACCACCCAATTCCTGGACAGCATTTTGTCCACCATCGAGTACCAGGCCTGCTGGAGTAGGTGGTCATGTCTCTCCACAACTTTCAAACTCGACAGTTATTTATCATTTCTGCTCTTGGAACTTCTGTCAAGCCATTCTATTAAGCTGTTTGGTATTTTTTCTCTTTGCTTCCCCTCTATCTCTTTGTCCCTCAATATTCCCAGTTGTTACAATATATTCCAGCTGTTCCCTTCTCATTACATGGCCAAAAAATGATGATTGTTTCTTCCTAATATTGGAAATTAGCTCTCTTTTGGCTTTGGCCTCTTTCAGAACATTTTCATTACGCTTCTTAGCAATCCATGGTATTCTCAACATTCTTCTGTAAAACCACATTTCTACAGACTCCATCACGAAGCATTTTGTTAATAACAGCAAATAAAGTAAATCTTGACTTCTTTTCTTGGAGTGCTTCTGTACTCTGAAACAAAGGATACCTTGTGGGTACTGCGAGTTGTACTGCGGATAATGCCCTGGTGCATGGCCGCTACTGGTCTTTCCTGAGGGGTGCATGTAGGCCATGCTGTTGGGTGGAGGCATCATCTGCTGGTTGTAACCTGGTGATAAAATCAAAGTCTTTATTTCAGTAAAAAAAAAAAAAAAAAAACTGAAGAGACTGGTAGACATTAAGAAAATTAAATCAATTAGAAAACAATAGAAAAAATAAAGTAATCAGAGAACTTTTAAAAGAGAGAAGACAACTTTTAGAAAACATAAGACAAAAGGGAGGAGGGATGAATACCTGCAACTATCAAGGAGGGATCAAGTCATCATACTTCGCCTACGCACTGGCCACAACAGAATGAGAAACCACAAGTTCACTAAACTCAAAATAGGAACTACTAGCCAGTGCCACTGTACCCTGGATAACATGACAACAAAACGTGTTCTACAGGATTGCCCCCAGCACACAGGCCTGAGGAGGACAATATGACCCACACCCACTTCCCTATAAAAAGAAACTATACGGGACAATCAAATCACTTAAACAGACAGCTACCTTCATAAGAGAGTCCGGAGTCCTAGTCTGAATGAACCATGATCGTAGAAGAAGACAAGAGGGAGCAACATTACAAAATCATTAGGGAACAAAAAATTAAGCAACTGTTGAAAAATAGCAGCAAGAATAAAATACCAGAAAGGAAACCTTAACTGAAGAGGGGGAAAAAATCTACAAGAACACATACTCTATATCATATATCAGAGTTCACATGTTAAGTGGGTATGGATGAGTTTGTCCCGCCAGTTTACAGCAGAGCCACGATATCTGCACATTTATCTTCAGCATCAGCAGGTTTCCTAAACAATGTCTTCTTCTGCGATCATAGCTCATTCAGACGCAACTACCCTTTTTGACCAAGTCTTTTCTTTTACTTTTAACTGCCAAGAGTTCTTTAACATGCACAGAGTGCACACCACGCCTCTTTTATTTTTTAGCCTTTCCAGAAAGGTCAGGACAACGGAACTCATTATCCAGAGGCAGGGGCAGGTAAACCCACGAAGAAACCATGGATTTAAAGTAAGAAATACCGACGGGCTATAGCAGGATCCAGCCCCAAGATCTTCCTGTACAGAGGCCAATGCCCTACTTCTAGACCACCCAGTCCAGCAATGCCACACACCACCCCGTCACATTCATTAATACTTCACTCAATTTTATTTTGTTTTTAATCCCCAGATGATTTCAATTCCTTCTTTAAAACATGTATGAAATTATTTCAATTTTTTTGCACATCATTTGTGTTTTTTTTCTTCAATAAATCATAAATTTTATCTCACTTCAATTTCAAGTCCATTAAAAGTAAAGTATCATCACCATTTCTCTAAATAAAAATTTCACTAAAATGAAAAATTCAATGTCAGTGAAATAAAAACTGTGAACAATTATTTCCAGAATTAATTAAAAAAAATTTTTTTTTATTTAATAACTGAGTTGGAGGCGAAGACGTGCCCTTACAGCACCAGAGATGGAAGTTGTCGGTGGCAACTCCCAGCTCTGTTGTTATCATGTGCCCTGCCTCCTGTCTGCAGTTTTAATGTGCTTTTTTTGTACATTTTACTAATTTTTATTGTTGACTTTATGTCACATGCCACTGAATGGAGGCAAAGATGTCTCCCAGCATCAGATCTGGAAGTTGTTAGCGACCCACAGCTAATGGCTTGCACCAGGATCGATGAACCAGAACCATAAAGACCCTGCTCCACCTCTCCGTGGTGCCTCTAGTAACAGACTAACCTGCCTAGTCTGGCCAAGCGAGTAGGGGTCGAAGAGGGAAGACAACCCGGTACTCAAAAATGTTATGCTGAAGTCTGATGTGTTGGGCCGAAAGGTGCAAACATCACAGTTATACTGCAAACCACAACACAACATAGGCTTAACGTTCTTTTAAAAGGCGGATGATGAATCGGTGTACTCCTTTAGTCATTGGGCAAACACAAGCAAGTATAACTGGGTTAACTTAAATGTTGAAACAATAAAAATGAGTTCTAGAACACTAGGCTCAGAAATGTTATTCTTTACCTGGGTTAGCCGTGGGAGGCTGTGTCATCGGCTTTGTCCATCAGCTTGACCAGAAGGAGGACGGACAGGCATGGGACCGCCAGCCTGGGTAGCTAGTGAAAGAAAGCAATGAAACGTTCAGTTAAGTCATTGTATAGTGTAACACTGTCATGAAATAATTATAGTTAGATATATACAGTTTTTACTACAAAGGACAAGAGCTCGAGTTTGATCTTGATCTGTGACTTCCAGGTTCACCCAGCCGTAAATTGGTGTCAGATTTTTTTTCTGAGAAAGTGAAGAAGCTGCACGGGTGTAATGCTGACCACATTAACCCAAAAATCATGTACCGAAGGTCTATAAAAAATTATGGTCACTGACATGATATTCCCTATATGCCACTTGGCATGACAGGGCTTTTTACTTCTTTTTTTAATATACAGCTTTTGGCATCTATACAGACATTTGGTAACAAATAATCATGATTTGTCTGTAGTTTGAGAATATATAGATATCTTATTTGGATGCCGTTTTACTGAGCAACTTCTCTCATGATGGACAAACAAAATATGCCTTTAGCAACCCGAAACCAGTTTGATCAAGTACCTACAGATCAAGAGAGTCATATGTTTCCAGTTTCTATAGCTGGTAGAAAATAATCACAAGAAAGACCTGCAAGCATCATGGATATCTCAGCACAGAGGTGGGCTTCTTGGTCTTTTTGAAAGAAGGCAACCTGCTAATTGAACAATTTTGGTTGTGCTGAGGTCTGATGTATTGGGCTATAACAGAATTATCACAGTTTTACAGCAGTCCGCGGAACGTCCTTCTATGAGTGAATCCTGAGGTAGACTATTCATTCCGTTAGTACTTGTAGAGCAAACACCAGAAGGAAAAAATAATTGTGCAGCTCATATTTTCTAAACGAACAAGGCAAGATAATTAAAATACAGGTGTTGAACAATGTGTCTGAGCTCTGGTTGTCTATATTAAAATATGACTTACTCACTTGGTAGGTTGCCAATTGAATTATTGAGTTATTAGCGGGTCATCATCATTGCACCCCAAACATGTCCATAGGTGCTCAGAAACCCTCCTCAGCAAGTCTCAAAATGTCCAGCGACTGACGACTCCAGTTCTGTGTTGGTTGATTAGTCTTAGTCTTCTTACACGCCACTAAGTTTCTCGTTTCTGGCTGTGCCCCATCTTAGCTCCCATCTCTTTCAAGTTTGCCAATACTCTCCTCAAAGTTGGTACCTTCTTTTCCAGCTCATTTAATTGTACGAATTTTAAATCTGGCTTCTTTTGTTGTTGTTATTTTCCCCCTAGTTTTCATTACTTTGATTTTATGAATGTTTCTATGTTGTCCTACTCTCAAGTTGCGGACGGGGACAGCAACAACATAGTGTAGGGCAGTCAGCATGGGCAGTTCTCATGTTTGACTCATGATTGTTCCCTGAATATGCGCCATAGCTGACTAGGAAGAGAATATCAAGGCCTGCATGTTTGACACATAACTAAGCCAAACTGTCATGAACAATAAGTGTGCATACTTTTGGCCACGTGCTGAGCACCTTTGTGGCTGCTGTGTATACAATGAGGTCCGCAGCGATCACCTAACAAGTGATAACAAATGTATTACTTCCGTGCAAAAATCTTAAGAGTGAGGACAAATATTGCCTTAACGGCCTTGATCCTAGTTCAGGAAATCAGGTCACGGCCTTCTTTTATTACCGGTCTGTTTAAGCTCGCAAAAAAATGGAAACGCCCACACAGACGTTCAAAAAGTTACGAAATGCCGCGAAACAGCAACAAGTAAATTGTGGGGGATGCCCACGAGACTGTTGCAATCGTTCAAGGTAGTGTGAACGCATTCCACACTAACCAATTGCCAGCATTTGTCTCCAGCCTCTTATGACCTTTTCTATTTAATTCTCCCCCACCACTAACCCCAGCTGGGGAATTCCCTAACAAGAGCACGTCGACCTTCAACCGTCGTTTCGTCATCTGTTTATTTTTTTCCCTCCCCTTCTCTTCTGTCCCACCTAACTCCCCTACCACCCCTTCCGCAGCCACTAGGCATTAAATTATCCAGTCTTCCGGAATCTTATCTGGGGGTTCCGGGTATGCACCGAGGACACAACAACACAAGGGGTTTCCAGCGATCAGCTGTCAGCCTAACAAGCGCGCGGGCTAACGACCGACGTAACAGCTATAATCTCTTCTTTCATACCCCCATCCAGCCTCTTCAAACATTTTTCCTTTTCCTCCCTAACGATCACAGCCAACATGTCCCTTTTCCCGCGCCAGAAATAAAGCAATTACATAACGCTTTCACTGGATACATTCCGAGTTGCTGATTCTCTCCACCACCCTTCCCCCCTTATCTTTTTCCCCCTGATTATTTCTGGGATGTTAAAGATTAAAATAAAATATTAAATCGAATTCCTTGAAATGTGGAAGTAAATTTAAAAAAAAAGAATGCACTGCAATATATAAAGTAAGGTAATAGAGAGCAGTGAGACATGCTACACTAAATATAATATGTGTCAAATATTCTAGCGCCAATGTGATATGCGATTGAGGTACATGTTCGATCCTCGTTATGACATGTCTATTATTCTAAGATAAATGTCACTATACATTATATCGTTTTGGGGGGAGCGGTTGGCGTCTTGCCTCGAGACAAAGAGGTTGTGGGATCAAATCTCGACTGCACAAGAAGAAATTGTTAGTTATGATTTCTCTCTGCGGCAACCACCCCTGGTCTCAGTAGCGAGGCCCAGCTTGAAACGTCAATTACTCATGGACGGAAAAATATGAGTACCTCCGAAGACGGAGTTTTCTGCCTGTGCGGCGAGGGAACCTTGTGCGCACGGCTGCTAGGGAAAAACGGATTAACAAGCAAAATTCAGTTCCTAGTCCCTAGGAGCTTCGTTAGAAGTCAAAAAGCTGGCGAACGCAAAAAAATCGTTTGGGAGACAAGGCGGTAGACAGCAACAGGGCTGAAAAGCAGTCAGAGAATCATAGCTGATGGCTTGCGTCATGATCGGTATGCCAGAATCCTCCAGAACCTATTCCAATTCTTCGCGGTGCCCCTAGAAACAGATTAGCCAGTCTAGTCTTGCCAAGAGAGTAGGAACCGAAGTGGAGAGCGTGTTTGATCCAACGTTGACACTATCGCCAAGCCAGAGCGTCCTAAAAAAATGTTACGGCATTTTCCGAACAATAACAGCTGCACGTACAGCAGTGTAGTCACCACGAGGTGTTCGGGTCTGAGTTTTTATTTCAACCACACCACCCAACAACATCAACAAAAAACCTATGACACTATCGAACCTGTATTCTCCCCCACATCGTTATATGCTACTGAATGCGGCCCAGAAAATCAAGGAAAACAATATAGAGGGTGCACATATTTGACTTGTCTCTCGCCAACAGAATAACGTGGGTGTGTGTATTGACCTCGCATGAGATCGTCGGCAGGAAAGTAGGGACTGTCATTAAGCAATTGACGTTTAAAAGTGGGCAATCGGGGTGGAGGACAAACTCTCCCAGGAAGTGGACAACATACATGTCAGAGTAATAATGGTGGGACGTAGTAGTATTATGGAGGGTAAAAACAGGAAAAGCACCATCAGCGGAAGAGAATGCAACACGTTCAATCAATGCAGAAACAATCAGTAGAGGAACACTTCGATGGTTGCTGGAATGGGCGGTAGTGACGTGAGTCATAGCTAAATACGGAAGTTTAACCCTGAACGGATCAAGTGAAAAACTCAAGTAGACCGTCCATTTTGGGCTCTTTGTTGGTCTAGATTATAGCAGGAGTGGATGGCTGATGGTGAACAAACCGCACTGGTCCAAGAGTATCTGAAGGTGAGAAGACGCTAGTGTTCTTGCTCTCTGAGGTTACCATTACAAACTCCGTAAGTCACTTATTCACTTATCTTTTTAGCAGTGTCGATTACAGAGCGTCGAGATGGCTTCCGGTTTCAAAAAGGTGGAGATTTTGTTCCATCGATCACTGTAGGATTTTCATTTGGAGACTGATTAATTTCAGCTCTCCAATGTAGATCGTTGCGTTAAATCCAACCGGATGTTCCACTTAAAGGATTTGCGCCGGTGCTACAGGGTGAGTGCGCTTGGGAGCGGTCCTTTTGGCGAATCGACTTTTCCCCTCCGTGCTGTGCGTTTTACGTCAAAGCAGTATGAGCTTTTCAACAACCGCCGTTGAACCAAGTCACAATCCATTTAAAGGATTCTGCGCCGGAGCTACGGTGTCCGTGCATCCAGGCCGCGTTGCTTGGAGTGAATCAAGTAATGTGTGTGCATCCATTGTTGACAAATGTGCGGACTACGTCATAAAGATAGATGCACGGATAGAAAGGCGGGATGCTAGTTTTCGATGCTGTTCATGACTCTGTCTGCAGCCCTGGTGCGACTCCCGAATCTTCAAGTTAGTCAAGAGGGCTGTGGCCGAAATTTGGGAGAGCTACGAGAAGAACAGGGGAGGACTAGTGAACAAGTTTATCGTTTCACACTGTCGGATTTTGTGGGGACGAGACCAGAGCGCTCATGGACAGTATATCCTCGATGAGCGGCGAGGATAATCCGACGGCCAACCATGCTGGCATAAAACTACATTGTTGCATAACAACGGTAAAAAAGAAAAAAAAAGTAAAGAGCCCCCCCCCCCCCCCCCCCAAGTGGCGTATAGGGAACATAATGTTAGTGACCATACATTTTACAGACCATCACCACATGATTTTTAGGGTAATGTGGTCGGTATTACGCCCGTGCCGCTTTACTTTCCCAGAAAAAAAATTCGGTACCCATTTAAGGCTGGGTGAACCCGGAAGCTGTCTGTTTTGATCGAACCCTACCCCTTGTCCTATGTAGTCCAGTTCACTAACCACTGAGCTATCGCGGCTCCATAACAACCATGCTGGCATAAAATTACATCATTGCATTGCCTATCAACCATGCTACTGATGACTCCCACATATAAGTAACAGCAAATAGAGCAATAACTCGTGACAGTTTGTAAAAAGCAAACAAATAGGCAGATCTATAATTATATAACATGAGAAATGTTTCAAGATGCGATAACTAGGCAAGTGAAATATTGCTGGTATGTATAATATGACATGACACCGTGTTAAAGGTCATAAAGGTTAAGTTTGTTTTTGTCACACAATGTCGCTGTAGCACCAAATATGCTTCCATTTTGTGGCACCGCATTTTGGGGGTGTGTCCAGCTTTCTTAACTGTCATTACCTCCCTCTACTACTCCTGCAGTTAAACTGTGTCAGTGAGGCATGTGTCCCCGTGTCTCTCTCTCTCTCTCTCTACCCCCTCCCCTTTTACTAGTGTGACAAGACAAAGCATTAACTCCATGGTAATCTAGAAATATCTTTATTAACTTTGTTTTTCTCCAATGGCCACAGACTGATAAATTGGTCATTTGTTAACCCATGGTGTTGAACAACAAAATCATTCTCTATGTAAAGTTCATGGCCATCCTTTCAGGGGATGCTCTTACGTCTGCTTCACTTTCTTCCTCCCTCCGAGACCACTTCATAGCACTAGATGTTAGTTAATTCAATATTTATTTATTTCACCCCTATATTTAAATTGTGAAACTTCTTTTTAAGTACACACATATGTATATATTAGGTATTCATTGTATTAACGTATCTCACAGCTGTTTGTTTTCACCTCATCATCATCATCGTGTGCCATATCGGTTGGCGGAGGTGATCATGTCCCTCCACAATTATATCTACAGTGCATCGTATCAGTTCTGTTTGAGACTGCCACCTCATAGTGGCACGAAAAAAAAAAGATGGATCGATGGAATATTAGAAGCACTAGGAAACATAACAGCAGCAGAGGCGAACAGAAGAGCAAAAGACCGCAAATTATATCTCCCTCGACGCTGAAAGGTAAATAAGGAAGGAAAGAAGAAGTGCCAATTTAGTCATATAAATTTAGCTCTGTTGATGTATACAAATGACATGGAGCATAGTACATTCCACTCATCCTTAAAACTGATATTATATGAAAGTGGTTTTACACTTTGACACCAGGACAAAATAAAAAGAAATTGTATAGCCATAGTAAACATTTATGTATGAATGAAGTTTGAGTAGAAGTTTTTTTATGTATGAATGATGTTTGAGTAGAAGTTTTTTTAATGTAAGAATGATGTTTGAGTAAAAGTTTTTTTTTTCATGTATGAATGATGTTTGAGTAGAAGTTATAGCTCAAATAAAGTGAACAGAGATTTGAGAGTTTCAGGGGGCGTATTATCAATTTTTGATAATAAAAGTTTGTTAATTTTGACATACAGCTTTTCTAATCACTTTAAATATACAATAGAAAAGGTATGCGCACTTTATTGTCCTGGAAAGTCACAAATGAGCAAAATTAACTAAAGAACAATCATCAAACAAATATACTCTGTTATCTTCCACTGTAGGAAAGGCCAACAAGAACTTTCCAATTTTGTATGCCCTTTTGTGTTTTCTTTAATTATTTTCAGATGCAATTTCTATTTGTGATTTCAGTCCCTGGGTTTCCTGTCAATGTGTTCTTTGGTCTTCCCTGTTTCCTTCTTCCCTGTGGGTTCCAGGTGAGGGCTTGTCTAGTAATGACTGTAGTTAGCTGACTTACGAATCATATGTCCTATTCATCTAGATGGCTCTTTTCTTATCATTCTGCAACTGTGAGTTCATTTAAAATGCACATATATATGTGTGAGAGGAGCATATGTGCGCACGAGTGGTGATTTATTTAGTGACCTCATTAAATACCCTTTAACCTTTTCCATGACCCATGCATCTTCTGGCTCTCTCCTATCTACCATTTAACAACTCCCCGCCACCAGCCTGTGTTTATCTTGTATATAGGCCCACATAACCAACCCATCTCAGCTGTGAGTGTATGGTACCATCTGATTGAGCAAGCATGCCTGATTGGTTATCACGCTCCACAATCCAAATATCAGGCTCTGTATCCTAGAGATCTTCACAGCTGTTTATTTAAAAAAACAAACAAACAAACAAACAAAATGCCAAAACTGGCAAAGTTAATAAAGGTAAGATCACCAAAGAAGTAGGCATGCACCACCGCTCCTCTCAAATCCAAATGATGAAGCTTACAATGGTTGATACTAAATAATGTCAACCTCTGCTAATGTTATATTTATGGGACTACTTCTACATCAAGCCATTCTTTGTTCTGGCATCAATCTATCAAGCCAAAGACAGCACATAATGAAGATATTCTAGACTAGATTCCAGCGATCATCGCTATTAAACATCTGACTTTGCCACGTGCCCATGTTCTGGAAAAAGACAAATTGGCAGACCTAAACTACGATATAGAGATATCTGTAAATCATCTCTGAATGACTTCTCCATATGTGAATATGACTGGGAACATCTGGCAAGTGATCGCACATCATAGAGAGCATGTATAAGGAACGGTATAACATCATTTGAGACTGTGCTACGGCAAAACTTAGAAGAGAAAAGACTCATGAAAAAGGATGGAAAACCCTGTGGACCAGTGGGCCTTACTTGTTCATTCTGTGGCCGTGTGTGTTTGTCAAACATTGGTAGAATTAGCCACGAGAGAAGCTGTTCGACAAAAACAAAACCTAAAAAAAAATACACAATAGCCTCCACTAAAAAAAGTAAAGTACCCCTGTCACAACAAGTGACGTATAGGGAATATGGTGTATATATATATGACGTATAGTGACCATAAATTTACAGACCTTCAGCACATGATTTTTGGGGTATTGTGGTCAGTATTAAGTCTGTGCTGCTTTACTCTCCCAGAAAATTTCCAGTACCCATTTAAGGCTGGGTGAACCCAGAAGCCATTGGTTGGGATCGAACCCTACCCCTTGTAGTCCAGTTCACTAACCAGTGAGCTATCGCGGCTCCATTAGCCTCCACTAGACCATCTGATAAGACGAAAAGGGCCATATGTTCTGGGTAGGCCTTTCAAAAACAGCAAAGAATATGATTCACGCTGATGTTTCCTCTTTTCTCAGTGTTTCTCTAGAACAGCTTCTTTACTGTCTGCTTTGTTTCTCAGTGGAGGGCTTCCTTCTATTTAAGAGATTAGATTTCAGTCTCAATAACATCAGATGTTTCATAATGCTAACTTATAAGACCATCCTAGAAAGATTAAAATGTAAGGCACATGATTAACTTCTATCTATCTATCCATTATGGGAGCCGCGATAGCTCAGTGGTTAGTGAACTGGACTACAAAGGACACAGGGTTAGGTTCGATCCAACCGACGGCTTCCAGGTTCACCCAGCCTTAAATGGGTACCGGATTTTTTTTCTGGGAAAGTAAAGCGGCACGGGCGTAATACCGACCACATTACTCCAAAAATCATGTGCCGAAGGTCTGTAAAATTGATGGTCACTAACACCATATTCCCTATACGCCACTTGGCAGGACGGGGGTACTTTACTTTTTTTTATCTATCCATTGTCGTTCCGAGCCGAAGACGGCACATAGGGCAGAACCACAATCTCAAAAACAGAAACCTTGCGCGCCAAAATGGCACATATTGCAGAGATCACTGATCTTCCAGGCGTGTCGTAAGAGGCGAATAAAGAGGTTGATCGATGGCTTGACAAGTGGTCATTGTAAAAAGTATTGTTACTGAAACAAGATTATCTTAGCTCTTATTATATTATTATCTTGGGGCAAAGGCACCTATCATCACAAGAGCTTAAGGTGGTCAATGACTCATAGCTGACTGCTTATGCCAAAATCAAGGATTGAAAAATATCTATGCCCTACTTCATCCCTTTGCTGTGCTCGTAGAGACAAGACTAAACAGTCCGGATGAAGACTGAAAGCAACCTGTTACGCAAAATCACTTTGCTGAAGGTGGATAAGTTGAGCCGAAAGATGCAAATACCACAGCATAGCTGCAAACCATAACACAATGCATACTTATCAGTGGCTTAACATTCTTGTAGGAGCGGATAATAAAATGGACATTCATAGAGGACAAATTGTGATTACAATAAAAACAAAACATTCAAAAGTGAGAGGACAAATTGTGATTATAATAAAAACAAAACATTCAAAAAGTGAGAGGACAAATTGTGATTATAATAAAAACAAAACATTCAAAAAGTGAGAGAACAAATTGTGATTATAATAAAAACAAAACATTCAAAAAGTGAGAGGACAAATTGTGATTACAATAAAAAACAAAACAATGGCAATTCTACAATTTTAAAATTAGTTTCCTGTAACAATATGACATCATTTGTCAAGCTGCCGCAAGGCCTACACTGATTAAATAGGTAAATATTTGGGTGATCATCTTTGCAAGTATCAGTATAACATCTCTCATTATATTATGCAAATACTTGAGCAACAGCCCATTTCAATTCTCCTGACCATAATGGCTTCAAGGACATGTGAGTTACCTCATTCTCTGCAACCGGAGTTTGCTTACCCTTCAGAACCATCCCACATTGAATTTTGTTTAAATATGAAGGAGATTCATTCTTTTCTTTGGCAACATTTCATGTTTTGTTCTACAATTTTTTTGGACATGGATCAAGTGGCCCACAATCATCTGTAATTTTATAACTTTTCTACATTAGATCAAATGTACCCGTATGTCTTGTCTTGTGTGTATTAACACAATTACACATCCATTCAGCTACCATTTTCTTCTTCTTCTGCGATCATGGCTCATTCAGACTAGGACGCCGGACTCTCTTATGAAGGCAGCTGTCTATTTCAGTTGCCCGTAGAGTTTCTCTTCCAGGGAGGTGGGTGTGGGCCACATTATCTTCCTCATGTCTGTGTACTGGGGGCAATCATGTGGAATGTGTTTTGTTGTCATGTTATCCGAGGTACAGTGGTGGTAGTTCCTATTTTCAGGTTAGTGAACATGTAGTTTCTCAATCTGTTGTGGCCAGTGTGTAGGTGAAGTAAGATGACTTGGTTTCACCTTGACAGTTGCAGGTATCTGTCCCTCTCGTTATACTTTGGGCGTTCCTGTTTCCATTTTTCATGATACTGACCTTCTTTGATGATGGATTTAGCTTCCTTGTAGCTGACGAGGAGGTTCCCTAATGGTCATTTACCTCTCTCCTTAGCTAGTTAAGTGTGTAGCCACCATTTTGTTTTAATTTTCATTTGTTTAAAGATTTATAATCAGTTTAATTTGTGTCTTTCTATGATGAAGACCATTTAGAGTTGAAACGTTTTAAATTCTTTTGTTTTATTTTAAAACAAAACATGAAATTAGTATTGAATGGCAACACAACGTACCTGGAATGGAAGCTGAGGTAATTAATCTGGCGCCAGCAGATGCTACAGGTGATGAGGAGGGTCGAAGACAGCCAGTGGATCCTCTAGAAGAGTCTCCACTAAGCTCTTCAGTGTTATTGAGTTCCTGAGGAAGAGAGAAAGAGAGCATTTGAAAATCTAACTATACTTGTTTGTTCTTTGTGTTCACCTACTTTATATATCATCATCGAGTGCTGTCTCCTCAACGGAGGTTGGCTACCATGGAGCGCCATTCTGCTCTGTCTCTTGCTTTGATGGTGCAGGTTGTCATAGGCTGATTTGTCCATCTTTTGATGTTACTCGTCCATGTTAGTCTTGGTCTGTCTCTTTTACCTTGTATTTTCCCCTCCAGGATTACTTTTAGAAGGCTGTAGTGTCTTTTAACATGGCCCAAAAATCGCATTTGTCTTGTTTGAATTGTGCTTAGTAGTTCTCTTTTCATTTTTAGTTTGTTTCAAAACTTCATCGTTTGTTATCTTTTGTTTCCATCCAATTCTACCTATTCTTCTATATATCCACATTTCAAAGGCTTCAATTCTCTGTTCTGTTTTCTTGTCTAATGTCAATGTTTCTGCACCCTATAGGAATATTGAGAAGATGTAACATTTTGCTATTCTTAGTTTTAGCCCTGGTGTTGTTTGTTTTGATGTTAGTATGTTCTTCATGACATTAAAATTACTTTTGCCATTCCTATTCTTTTGTTTATTTCAGTTTTACATTTTCCATCACTGGTTATAGTATGTCCAAGGTATGCTACTATCAGTGCCAGGAAAAATATTAGGCAGAATCATTCTGGAGAGACTAAAAGAGGCTATAGAGAAACACTTGAGAGATGAACAAGCAGGTTTTAGGAAGAACAGATCATGTGCTTATCAAATAACTACCCTACGTATAATAGTTGAACAAAGTTTAGAACCAAAATCCCCACTTTATATTGGATTCATAGATTACGAAAAGGCATTTGATAGTTTAGACAGAAGAATGCTTTGGAAGTTGCTGAGTCATTACGGAATCCCCATAAAGTTTATTAACCTGATAATAACAATGTATGAAGGAACAAAATGTAGTGTGGTGCATGAAGGACAGCTTACAGAAGCATTTGAAATAAGAACAGGAGTAAGGCAAGGATGCCTCCTGTCTCCATTTCTCTTTCTACTGGCCATAGATTGGATTATGAAAATAACTCAAAACAACAGAAATGGAATCCATTGGTCACTGACCAAGCAACTTGATGATTTAGACTTTGCTGATGACATAGCTCTCCTATCACACAGCCATCAACAGATGCAGGATAAAATGAGCATACTTGATGAGAGATCACAACAGCTAGGACTAAAGATTAATAGAGATAAGACCAACATTATGAGAATTAATGCAGTTGGCAATAACCAAATAAACTAGGAGAAATACCTCTACTAGACGTACAATCTTATATATATCTGGGCAGTAATATAGATAAAGAGGGAGGAACAGAAAATGATACCAAAATAAGGATATCAAAAGCAAGAGGAGCTTTCATTGCACTGGGAAACATATGGAAATCCAAAGAAATTAGGCTAAATACAAAAATAAAAATTTTCAACTCAAATGTTAAGTCGGTCCTATTATATGGCTGTGAAACATGGAGAATGACAAAATTGACAATCACGAAGGTACAGACTTTCATTAATGGATGCTTGCGCAGAATAAAGGGATGGAAATGGCAGGACAAAGTCACTAACGTGGAATTATGGAAATGTACCGGTCAAATACCAGTGGATAAAGAGATACAGCGAAGACGATGGATAGGACACACACTACGGAAGCCAACTGAGAGTATTACACAACAGGCCCTTTTTTGGAATCCCCAGGGGAAAAGACAAAGAGTAAGACCAAGGAATTCTTGGAGAAGACAGATAGAGGCAGAGATGAAGATGATGGGGAAGACATGGAATGATCTTAAAAGAATGGCAAAAAACAGAACGACTTGGAAAGTGTTTGTTGAAGACCTATGCTCCACTGGGAGCTAAAAGGTAAAAGAAGAAGAAGAAGGTAGTTGTAGTTCTGAACTGTCTCCAGGTCTATTCCTTCAATTTTGATATCCATTTGTGGGTTTTGAGTATTTCCTTTGTTTATGATCATAGTTTTAGTCTTTTTGATATTCATATCTAGTCCATATTTTTTGCTTGTCGTGTTTATTTCATTAAGTAATTGTTGTAGATATTTAGGATCTTCTGCTAGTAGTACAGTATCGTCATCATATCTTAGGTTATTGATTATCTTTCCATTAATTTGTAGGCCTGGCATCTCTGTGATGTTTTTAAAGATTTGCTCAGTGTATAAATTGAACAAGCTTGGTGATAGGATGCATCCCTGTCTTACTCCTCTTTTTATATCAATGGGTGTAGGGTTCTCTTTGTTATATTTTATTATTGCTGTTTGCTCCCAGTATAGGTTACATAGTTGTATGTCCATGTCATCTAGATGTATCTCTTTTAGGCATTCTATAAGTTGTTTGTGGTGTACTCTATCAAAAGCTTTGGTGTAGTCTATGAAGCAGGCATATATTGGTTTGTTTACTTCTGTGTACTTTTCGATTAATGTTCTCATGCAGAACATGGCTTATTTTGTCCCGCTATTTTTTCTAAATCCAAATTGCTGCTCATCTAATTCAGTATTGATTTTATCCTGAATCCTTCCTTGTATAACTTTTAGCAAGATTTTTGTAACAAGGCTCATTAGGTTTATTGTTCTAAAGTCACTGCATTCAACTGCACCATTCTTTTTAGGCAATGCAATGAAAGTTGATGTTTTTAGTTAATTTGGTACGTATCCTGTGTGGCACATGTCGTTGCATATGTCTGTAATTACTTCAATGCCAAAATCTTCTAGTGCCTGTATCATCTCTGTATGTTGTCCTGCTGCTTTTCCCTTTTTCATTATTTGTATAGCTTTTTCCACCTCAGATTTTAAGATTTTATAGCCTGATGTACATTTTATAACAGGTTTCTTGTCCCTTTGATCATGAAATAGTTCTGTTATATATTCCTGCCATCTATCTTCTTCTTCTTCTTCTTCTTTCCTTCCTCATCTGCCTTTCAGCGTCGAGGGGAGATATAATTTGCGGTCTTTTGCTCTTCTGTTCGCCTCTGCTGCTGTTATGTTTCCTAGTGCTTCTAATATTCCATCGATCCATCTTTTTCGTGGTCGACCCTTGGGTCTGTTGTTCTCACAACGTTTGTTGAAGGCTCGTTGTGTTGTGTTTTGTTCTTTCTGCCTTGTCACGTGGCCGAACCATTTTATCTGTTGTTTCCTTATATATTCTATGGCTGGGGCTATTCCTAGCTTTTTTCTCAGTTCTACATTTCTGATCTTATCTCTCAGACTGTTTCCTGTCATTCGTCTAACACATTTCATCTCTGTAGAGGTTATTTTTCTTATTGTTCTTGCATCTAGAGTCCAGGTCTGGCATTGGTAGCACAACGTTGGAATGAAGATTGTATTGTATAGTGCTCGTTTTGCCTCCAGAGTTATTTCCTTGTTGGACAATAGTGGTGATAACTGTCCGATGATTTGACAAGCTTTGTTGCATCTTGATTCTATCTCTGCTGTTTGGGAATTGTCGTTTGTCATTAGACTTCCTAGGTATTTGAATTCCTCTACTTGTTTTAGTTGTCTGCCTTCTATAGTTATGTTGATGTTCTGTTTATTTTTGGCGACATTCATGACTTCTGTTTTGTTGATGTTGATTTTCATGTTGTATTTTGTTCCTAAGATGTTGAGTTTGTTTAAGTGTTCTTGTAGGTCTTCTATTGTTTCATGTATTAGTGCCTGGTCGTCTGCAAATAGAAGCTCGTTGATCTCCTCTGTCTCTGATGGGTTGGCTAGCTTGCATATATGGTCCATGTATGTAATAAACAGTAGGGGGGATAGTACGCACCCCTGTCTTACACCTGATCTAACTTCGAAGTGGTCTGTGTAGCCTGTTGCTGTTCTGACCCTGCAGCTGCTGTTGGCGTAGAGACTTTTAATAATGTTGGTTAGATGTTGGCTTACTCCGTATGTTGTTAGTATCTCCCACAGTTGTTCTCTGTTTACTCATCTATCTATAATATCTTTATTGTCTGTTAGCATTTTTCCTTTTTTGTCTGCAATGCATCCACCTTCTGTGGCTTTTTTATTTTTATTAGTCATTCTCTTTATTTCTGTGTGCATTCCTCTTAAATCTTGTTTGCTTTCCATAGTTTCTATTTCTATACATTTTGACTGAGCCAGTCTTCTTTGCCTTTTTTGCACATTTTGCGTATTTCATTATCCATTTTATTGTATTGGGCAAGTGTTCTTCGCTTGTCTCCTTTCTTCCATTTTTTCTAATATGGTGTTAGTTATCCATGTTTGTTTTTTGTTCTTTTCTCTTTAGGGTAAGGTGTCGCAGCTTGCTTGTATGCTTTTCTTTGTGCATTTGCCATTTGGTTGTTACTTTTTCATCAGGATTTTCTCTTCTGTATTGTTCAATTCCTTCTAGTAGCTTCTGGTATGTGTTCTTTACTTGTATTGTATAGGTATCTTTAATATCTTTTGATTTAAAGCTGTTTTATATTTACTTTATATATATATATATATATATATAAATATAATAATTATAATAAAATATTTTAATAAATAAATATATTAATTATAATATAAAATAATTATAAATATAATAAAAATAATGCACAATGGTCTCCTGTTTTCCAGGAGGGCTAGATATCAAATCTCCCTAAGCAGAGACCAGGGGATGATAAAGGCACGGATTCGGTTTTTTAAAATTTCCTTTCCACAGCTTGTGATGGTAATCAAAACCTAGTCCTTCTAGTCCAGAAGCCAACATCTTTCCTCTAGACCACCCAGTCCATAAAGCCTTTCATGGGTACCAGATTTTTTTCTGGGAAAGTAAAGAAGCACGGGCGTAATACCAACCTCATTACCCCAAAAATCATGTGCTGAAGGTCTGTAAAATTGATGGTCACTAACACCATAATCCCTATATGCCATTTGGCGTGACGGGGGTACTTTAGTTTTTTTTTTTTTTTTTTCTTTTTTAACCCAGTCCCTACATCTTTTCTCTTTTCACTGATACCTATAAGGTGTCGTGGTTATATCATTTATCATTCTTGAGCTGCTCGAACTGTCTGAATTAGTGATTTTCCTTTGTTGTTACATGTCTCTGTCACTGCATCTATCTATCTTCTTCTGGGTCTTCCTCTTGATCTTTTTTCCATGCATTCTTGAGAAGAATGCCCTTGATGGTGATTGGTGAGGATTCATTCTGACCAGGTGGTCAAACCATTTATGTTGTTCTATATATTCTTGGCAGATGCCCCAGTCCCTAATCTATATTATATTATTTATTAAATATATAATAAATTATATTTAAATTCCTTAAATTATATATTCTTCCTTTTGCCCTGTGTCACCTCTAGATGTGGATCTTAATAAGTTCAAAGAAAGCATTGTCAGCTCAATGGTGATTACTTCTTCACATGACTCGTACGGGTATGGTAGTGACAATGGCTGCAAGAGCCTCTCTGTTCACCCACATGTTGGGCATGTTGATAATAAAATAAATGATTTAATTTGTACCAAAATAATATTGATGCCTCTCTTACATAAATTTGATTTCCTTCATCCCTTAACCCTGGCGGTTGTCAAGATATTAGCATCAACTTTCTCCATTTCTCTCTATCTTCAGTTGTCAAGATATTAGCATCAACTTTCTCCATTTCTCTCTATCTTCAGTTGTCAAGATATTAGCATCAACTTTCTCCATTTCTCTCTATCTTCAGTTGTCAAGATATTAGCATCAACTTTCTCCATTTCTCTCTATCTTCAGCTGTCAAGATATTAGCATCAACTTTCTCCATTTCTCTCTATCTTCAGTTGTCAGGATATTAGCATCAACTTTCTCCATTTCTCTGTATCTTCAGACATTCTTTGAATTCTGCTACATCAAAGCCTGTTCATTCTTTGATGGTATCTTCTCATCTCTTTTTCTGCCTACTTCTCTTTTGCTCCTTTCATTTTTGCCGAAACAAATATTTATACATTCTTTTCTTTGACATAAACTTGATCTCCTGATATACATTAAAATAAAAGTAGCAGCGTTCTTCTATTTTGAAACATAGTGCTTGTGGGTGGGACTGGTTGGTCTCAAGGTAAGACGCCGGTCTCGAAACAGAGAGGTTGTGAGTTCAAATCCCCGCTGAACCAGTTGGGATTTTTATTTGGGATTTCTCTCTGCGGCAACCACTCCTGGCCTCAGCAGTGGGGCCCAGTTTGAAACGTCAATTACTTATCAACGTGTAAAATATGAGTGCCTCTGAAGTCTGAGTTAACTGCCTGTGTGGCAAGGGACCCATGTGGACACAGCTGCCAGGGAAGAATGGATTAACACGCAAAAATTCAGTTCATAGCCCCTAGGGACGCCAGATATGAAAGCTGACGAACACAGAAAAAAAATAATAAACTTAGCGCCTCTGGTACAATTGATAACAAGGAAGAGAGAGAGAGAGAGAGAGATAAGTGGCTTTAACTCTCTTAGTGGTGGAATTTTTTTTTTTAAATAGATTTAGAATTGATCAGCAACTAAGAGAAACTTTTATTAGTCATGACAAAGAGCTTCTGACACTGAATGCAGCAACAGAACATGTTAACTCTTTCTATATAGAAGCTTTTTATCGACGCAACGGGAGAGATTTCAGAGACAATAAATTATTGTTCATGGTTTTTAGAATCAATCTACATATTTATCTAACATATAACATCTATCTATCTATCTATTGTCCTTTCGAGCCGAAGACGGCACATATTGCAGAGATCACTGCTTCTAAAATCTATGGCACTGTTTCCATAACAATACTTTTTACAATGACAGCTTGCCAAGTCATCGATCAACCTCCTTAGTCGCTTCCTACGACATGCCTGGAGGGTCACAATGTCACTATTCTTTACCTCCCTCATAATGAGGCCCTGGTAACACATGGCTGAACATATATCATATTATATATAAATTTTTAGATAATTAAACAAGGAATTACATTTCACCAATACCAAGATGATACAAGACATACACAAAGAATATATTTTGATGACAGTTTATACTAATCAAACTGAGAGTGACGCACTGTGCGGCAAAACTTACGCAGCCGAAATCGGCATGGCGCACAGTGCGGCGAAACGTACGGAAAGAGTTACGATACAATTGTAATTGTATACAATGCCTCTGTTAATGCAAACGTGTATCACAGCTGTTTATTTCCACCTGAAAGTGGCATTTTATTTACAACTCCAAACATTTCTGGGTGATGATAACCTGAATCAATTACATCTCCCTCACTCTTAAAAGGTGATTTTTATCAAAGTCATTCTAATTTATGACAAGACACAGTATTCTATCTGAATTTGTTTTTGCACTGGTATTTTGTTTTTATGTCTGTGAGAGGACAAAGATTAAATAATTGTGCTTATCTGGTGTGAACTATTATATTTTCCACTACATATTAGTTATTAATCTACGTTTCATTAACAAAATCGTTTTTACGATAGCAGTTTGTTAAACCTCTGATCAACGGAATCGGCTCCCTCAGTGAGATAGAGCTGCTTGCACAGAACAGAGACAAATGGCGAAATCTGATAAAATATCTTTAAAAGAATTGAAAACTACTACAACAAAAATTCAGATAAGAGGAGTATCTTGGTCTATGCCCTATGGGCCAGCTACGGTTCAAAATGTCAATAGATCATCATCATCATGTGCCGTACCAGTTGGCGATAATGTTCTTCCACAATATTCTAACCACAGTGCATCGTATGAGTTCTGTTGTTGACTGTTTTCCATGCCATGACACCAAGCTATCCAGTATTTTCTCTCTTTGTTGTCCGCGATTTCTCTTTCCTTTTATTTTGCCAGTTGTAACCAAGTATTCCAACTTTTCTCTTCTCAGGAGTGGCCCAAAAAATGTTGATTGCTTCTTTTTGATGTTTTTTAAGAGCTCCCTTTTTGTGTTGGCCTCTTTGAGAACTTTCTCATTGGTCTTTTTAGCTGTCCAAGGAACTTTCAACATTAAGGTGATTTGTCATTAATTTGACATTTGTCAATAGATAGATTAGTTATTAAAATGTAAACTACCATTTATAGCTAATTTGAATGTACCATAGTTGATATCAACTAAACATGACAACTGAAATATCAGTGACAAACAGAAAACATGTCATATATCTGAACTAAGCAAATCAGCATCACAATACAAGTGACTAACAATTGTGACTAACAGTTGTGATTGACAGTTCATCTTTTGTTACACAATGTTCTGGTATCATCATTTCTGGTCCTCATTTATTTCCCTTTGGAATGGATTGACAAAGAAGTCAGTGTCCTATACACATCTTGCAACACCTTTTGGTTCAATACAGTTACTCGTTCTGGTAATGTCCATGACCATCCATTACAGCATGCCCCTAGTCTGGTTCTTTCTTACTGACCCAAATGACTATTTCTCTTCTTTGTCATTCATAAAAAGATGTTACGCCAGTGAAGATGTATCGTTAGTGAAGATGTATCGTTAGTGAAGATGTATCTTTTTGTGGTTTGCAGTAAAGCTGTGATATTTGTGCTGTTCTGCTTACCATATCTGACCTCAGCAGAGCATTTCGAGTACTGGGCTGTCTTTCCTGAGATCCTTACCTTCTAGGTCAAACTGGTAATTTGATTGATCAGCACCACTGGGAGGGTAACAGCGATGTTTGCCAATCCCAATGCAAGCAGTAAGTCGCTGAGTCCTCTCAGTTCGGTTGCTCATAACCCAGACTGGTTTACACTATTCATCTATTTATCTGCAGTTCAACAGGTTGTCTTTCAACTTCATTCTACAGTTCAATTCGTAGTAGTTTTTTTTTAACTCTCTGGATTTCCTATTAAAAAATGGAACCACTGCCAACTTTATTGTCTGCCAGCAACACCATGTTCATTTCGTCTTCACTAAATTTCCCGCGTATACCTGAACATTTCTCTGAACGTTTTGTCCAAATAAAACTAGCAACAAAGAACTACTCAAAAGATGCAAACTGCAAAAACAGGCTGGAGACGGACATTAGCTCAATCCAGAAATAACCATAAGTATTGCCATTACAGTGGACTTTGAGGAGGAGAAACTTTCAAACTATAATGCCACTTTGTGATGAAAATAAAACAGCTATGACAGTGGCATAAGCGAATGATTTCAGAGGAGGTATATTTACAAATCACAAATAATCAACAACAAGAAAAAAACAAAGAACAACAGATGGTCTGAAGCAGGATTGAACCCATGCTTTTTGGCACAGCGCCTCGCCACAAGAAACCAAACTATAGAGCACACGGCCAACTCAGCTAACTAACAAATTTGCTATCGTTGATGATGTCTTTCATACAGGTGTACGCATGACTATAATATAGGGTTATAATCACAACTCAGGAATAAATTGAGTATCTGTATTTTCTTATTAAAACAAGTATTTCCCGGATAGAGTAGGGCTGAATACTTGTGTTGCAGATAAACAGTTATAGAACGGAACAGCATGAATACCAGTGGTTTAGACGAGACAAAAATAATAAATGAATATTACTAAAGAGGGAAACTTCCAAGGTGATAGATCAGCGAGTCATTTCAGAGGAGATGGTATGTTTACAGAACTCTGAAAAAAAAAATTTTTATTTTTTTTTCAACGAAGCTTACTGAAACTTTACCGAAAAAATTATTACTTGTCAACAGTGTCATAAAGTTGTGGAGGGGAGGAGGGGAGGGGAGGGGGGGGGGAGGGGGGGGGGGAGAAGAGAAGGTAAGGTCTTGGTTTCTTAAGCTGCCTAAACACTTCCGGTAATGGCCAACTTCATGATAGCAATGCATCATCCTTGAATATGTACCCATTTTTTATGAGCTGAACGTTACCTGCTAGGTACGATGTGACTTCCAAGATAGATAAAGTGATCGATCTCTTCTACTGGTTTGTTTTCCATGTATAGTTTGTCACTTGTTGGAATTAAACTTTTCATGACTTTAGTCTTTTCATTGGGCTTGAGGTCAATCATGAAAAGACTAAAGTCATGAAAAGTTTAATTCCAACAAGTGACAAAATATACATGAAAAACAAAACAGTAGAAGAGATCGATCACTTTATCTATCTTGGAAGTCACATTGATCGAGAAGGGGATACGAGCAAAGAAATTAGAATCAGAATGGCTAAAGCAGCAATGTCTTTCAGAAGCCTTGAAAAGTTGTGGAAATCAAAACTCATCAGCACAAACACAAAACTTAGGCTATTCAAATCAAATGTACTATCAACCCTTACGTATGCGTGTGAAAGCTGGAAAACAACAAGAGATATAGAAACAAAGTTGAACGCATTCGAAAATAAATGTCTAAGGAAAATACTTGGTATAGAATCGAACGAATTCAAAACAAACGAGGAAATTAGAGAAATCACCAATCAACCACTAATATCTTCAGTAATAAAGAAAAGACGATGGTCATACGTTGGACATGTGATGAGAAGAGATAATAATCGAATAGCAAAGCAAGCTCTCATATGGGAAACAACAGGTAAAAGAAAAAGAGGAAGACCCAGGGAGACACTGAGAAGAACATTGATGAGAGAGGCAAGAGCAGCAGGAATCGGCTCCCTCAATAGAACTGCTTGCACAGAACAGAGACAGATGGCGAGATTTGATAAAATATCTTTAAAAGAAAACTGCTAGAACAAAAAATTCATATAGGAGGTGTATCTTGGTCTACGCCCTATGGGCCGGTTACGGCTCGAAAGGTCAATAGATAGATAGAACGTTACCAAATTCAATCATGCACACATTTTCAATTCATGTTCTACTTCATAATAACCATATCAACGTATAAATCACGTTCGCTAAGATGAATAAGATATTGTAACAAACACAATAATTGAATTAACAAACATGATCAATAATATAGCATAAAACAAACACAACTGGTGTAAACTGATGAAAATATAACAAAGACAACTGATGAATAAGGTATTGTAACAAACACAATTGAATGAATTGATGAATATAAAATGATTACAAACTCAACTGATGAATAAGAAATTGTAATAAACACAACAGATGAATCAGTTATTGTAACATACACAATAACTTGAACAACTGAATTGACAAACACAATTGATGAATAAAAAATGGTTACAAACACAACTGATGAATAATAAAATTGTAACAAACACAAAAAATGAATAATAAATTGTAACATACACAACAGATTAACAAATTGTAAAAAAAACACAAAAAATGAATAATAAATTGTAACAAACAATAAATGAATAATAAATTGTAACACACACAGCAGATGAATAACAAATTGCAACAAACACAAAAAATGAATAATAAATTGCAACAAACACAACAGATGAATAATAAATTGTAACACACACAACAGATGTTAAACAAATTGCAACAAACACAAAAAAAATGAGTAATAAATTGCAACAAACACAACAGATGAATAAGAAATTATAGGAAAGAGAATAGGGATTGAAAATTATAAAATAAAAAAACATAAAACATTGACAAATGTCTATTGACACAAATATTTTTGAAATCATCAATGATTAAAAGAGATCACCTTTTTTTCCCCCTACCTCCTTCTCACATCCCCCCCCACACCTTTTTTTTTTATCTCTCACTGAAATATTTACTGTAAAACTTCAGTTGTGTTACACAATTACCCCATTCATATCATAATCATTCCATTTTAATGTTGATTTTGTTGTTGCAATTTGTGAATTTAACATTTGTGTGTTGGGGGTTTGTCTACTAGAGTAGAGGTGCTGGCTTGGGTGGGGTAAGGGACTAAATAAATTGGTATTATTAACTTAACAACAAACTAACTAATGTACTAAAGTAGGGATACTTACTTAAACTTAAAAGTTTAGGGATTACAAAAACACTAAAATTTGGGGATGCGTGTGATATGGGGATGTCCACATTGTCCAGACACTACACGCCACAAAAGTAATCCCCATGATTGAACGGAACAAGGAAGACAGAATGTGACTGACTCAAGTCACTGTCATGACATATCTCAGTCAGAATATCTGACATGTCGCGCCAAGCCAGCTGGTGGTCTTTCTTTCCTCTATCTATCCTCATATTCCTATTCGTTTGCTCCTATCACCTTGAGCAATGAAGATATGGCCAACCAGGGCAATCAACACACACACGTCACAGCTGTATAGATTTATAATAAACATCTCTCTCACCGAGCCCACGTCAGTCTGCGGAACAAAGCCCACCAACACACAGGACAACGGCCACACAACTAATTCACACTGGTAATAAAAGTAAAAAGTTATGCGCTCTATACATGAATAAATTATGATTTACAATTAGATTATGTAGAATCAATATTATACATAAAAACGATCAAAGTTTTAAATAAAAAAATAATAACACTCTCTGTACTATAACAACTATAATCATATATTTATAACTCTATTCTGTTAAGTTTAAATTAAGACATGAAACACAAAGTTTCGACAACTTACCAGGCTTACTAACAAAGTCTTTCTTCGAAATAACCTCAAGCTCGTATATCATTCTGGAACGTCAACAAGAACAAAACTCCCCTCAAAAAAATAAAAAAAAATCGCCAGAGGTATATTTTAGAGAGATACTGGTATACTATACACACTAGCAACAAACACGAAGCGAAGGCCTTAGCCCCGACGCAGTTCGAGTCTAGCTTAGGACTTGCTTTAATACTAGGGGAAGTATTGGACTGAAACGAAGCTCTATTATCACCTGAGTGGAGCGCGCAGGCCAGGCTCTGTACAGCACACAACCCTGGGCTAACAAACGGAC
Source organism: Megaustenia siamemsis (assembly GCA_032433765.1). Lineage (NCBI taxonomy): Eukaryota > Metazoa > Mollusca > Gastropoda > Stylommatophora > Ariophantidae > Megaustenia > Megaustenia siamemsis. The sequence continues at coordinate 29,816,211 of JAVIAB010000107.1, forward strand.
GTTTCAATCGAACGTCACAACGCACCTCGCGATACCGCGCCAAGCCTTAACCAGGTATCGCTCCACTCTTTCCCCATCAAAATCACACCCGATTTCGATTACTCGCGGAGGAAAAAACCCCCCACCGATTATTCAAAAAAAGTTGGGCTTTTTTCACGCATAAACGCATTATATGAACTTAATTTCAGCACGAAGATATTTAATTATGACTTTTACGTTGATAAAGCTGCCGTTCTTGACTTGGAATAAATCGTAGTTTCGGGCGTTTTGTTTTGTCGAAAAGTTATTCGCTTTGACTCTTACTCATATTCGTGTGAGCCAGTGACACAGCCGTGGTGCGGTAGAACGGCAGTGCTTAGGCCGCAGTGGCTTGCTGACGGGGGCTTTCAACTACATGGTGATAGTGTTTTATATGCTCGCTACACGCTCAACAGTTTCTGCCTTCTCCAAATATAATCATCAAATTTTTTTTATACATTTTTATGCCAGCACAAACAGACATATTATAGTCGATTTCAGAAAAAAAGGTCTTTATAGCGTGAAGCCTTTCCAGCAACAGATCTTTATCAAGTGCGTGTGTGCCTGGGTTTAACCACCATTTCCACCAGCAGGCCTTTATCAGAGGTCGCACAGCGTTTCTAACAAAAGGTCTTTATCGAACGATACGTCTTTTCTAACAAAAAGATCTTTATAGCGTATCCAGTAGTGCAGACTTTGCGAGAACAGGTCTTTATAATTTATCGAGTGATGCCACCTTTCGAACAAAAAGGTCTTTATGAGATTGAGAAAACCTTACAACCATTAGCTTCTGATCAATCATTATAGGAGCAAAGTCACTACCGATTTATCTCTAGAGACGGACGGCCAATGAGTTATTTATTCTCTACAACAGATCAGTCTTTTTAACAAGGTCTTTATACGGAACTGAATAACTTTAACCACATCAGATCTTTATAGAGAGTTTGATAACCTTTCTAATTTCATGTCTTTATACAGAGGTAAACAGAACAGAGAATTGGAGCCTTTGAAATGTGGATATATAGAAGAATAAGTAGAATTGGATGGAAAGAAAAGAAAACAAATGATGAAGCCTTAAAACAACCGAAAATTAAAAGAGAACTACTGAACAAAATTCAAACAAACAAATGCGATTTTGGGGACATGTTAAAAGACACAACAGCCTATTAAAAATAATTTTGGAGAAGAAAATACAAGGTAAAGAGGCAGAGGCAGGCCAAGATTAATATGGACGAGTAACATCAAAAGATGGACAAATCATCTTATGACAACATCCACCATCAAAGCAAGAGACAGAGTAGAATGGCGCTCCATGGTAGCCAACCTTCGTTGCTGAGATGGCACCCGATGATACAGAGGTGAATAACCTTTCCAACTGCAGATCTGTTATATATATAAATATATGGATGGACACTGAGCAAATCTTTAAAAACATCTCAGAGATGCCAGGCCTGAACATTAATGGAAACATAATTAATAACCTAAGATGAGCTGATGATACTGTTCTACTAGCAGAAAATCCTAAAGACCTACAACAATTGCTTAATGTGATAAACATAACAAGCAAAAAATATGGACTAGAAATGAATATCAAAAAGACTAAACTATGATCATAAACAAAGAAAATTCTAAAGACCTACAATTAAATATCACAATTGAGGGAATACATCTGGAGACAGTCCAGAGCTACAACTACCTGGGACATACTATAACCAATGATGGAAAATGTAAAATTGAGATAAACAAAAGAATAGGTATGGCAAAAAGTAATTTTAATGCCATGAAAAATATACTAACAATAAAACAAATATCAGCAGGGCTGAAACTAAGAATGACAAAATGTTACATCTTCTCAATATTCCTGTATGGTGCAGAAACATGGACAAGAAAATAGAACAGAAAATTGAAGCCTTTGAACTGTGGATTTATAGAAGAATAGGTAGAATTGGATGGAAACAAAAGAAAACAAACGATGAAGTTTTAAAACAACTGAAAATAAAAAGAGAACTACTAAATACAATTAAGACAAGACAAATGAAATTTTTGGGGCATTTTAAAAGACACAACAGCCTACTAAAAGTAATATTGGAAGGGAAAATACAAGGTAAAAGAGGCAGACCAAGACTAACATGGACGAGTAACATCAAAAGATGGTCAAGTCAATCTATGACAGCCTGCACCATCAAAGCAAGAAACAGAGTGGAATGGCGATCCATGGTAGCCAACCTTCGTTGCGGAGAAGGCACACGATGATGATGATATGGATGGGATGGATGGATGGATGGATGGATGGATGGATGGATAGGTCACAATTGTAAAAACAGATCTTTATATAGAGAGATAGGTTACAATTGTAACAAAAGATCTTATAGATATAGGTAACAATTTAACAAAAGATCTTTACATAGAGAGATAGATAACAATTGTAACAAAAGATCTTTATATAGAGAGATAGGTAACAATTGTAACAAAAGATCTTATAGATATAGATAACAATTGTAACAAAAGTCCTATATATAAATGATCGGACTGGTCTACAGCAGGGACAAACCTAATCTCTTCATATAGAACAAAACGTTTCGAACCATTCTAAACGGTCCCACCAGCTAAAAATAAATGAGTACATAGACCCTACTCAGGGATAGGAATGTCACTTGAAATGAGAGCACAAGACTTCATTCATACAAAATAAATGTGTACATAGACCCTACTCAGGGATAGGAATGTCACTTGAAATGAGAGCACAAGACTTCATTCATACAAAATAAATGTGTACATAGACCCTACTCAGGGATAGGAATGTCACTTGAATTGAGAGCACAAGACTTCATTCATACAAAATAAATGTGTACATAGACCCTACTCAGGGATAGGAATGTCACTTGAAATGAGAGCACAAGACTTCATTCATACAAAATAAATGTGTACATAGACCCTATTCAGGTATAGGAATGTCACTTGAAATGAGAGCACAAGACTTCATTCATACAAAATAAATGTGTACATAGACCCTATTCAGGGATAGTAATGTCACTTGAAATGAGAGCACAAGACTTCATTCATACAAAATAAATGTCCTCCAGTCTCCAACAGCTATAATGCTATGGGGGTACCTTTGCTAATAGTTAACAAGACGTTCAACAGGACTTGGGTTCTTTCTTTCCGGCGTTCAACCGAAGACTAGCAAAGGAATTGATTACCTTGACCTCTACGTCGTCCGCCCTTAAAAGGATGTTAAGTGGGTGTAGTTGTGTTGTGTTTTGCTACAGACCTGTCATATTTGCACCTTTCGGCCCAGCATATCCGACTTCAGCAAGACATGTCGAGAACTGGGTTGCCTTCCTTCTTTTATCCCTGCTTGCCAGGCCAGACTAGACTGGTTAATCTGTTTCTAGAAGCACCACAAAGAGGTGGAGTGGGTTCTGGTTCACCGGTCCTTGCCATCAGCTATAAGTCACTGATAGCTCCCAGCTCTGTTGCTGGCAGCTATCAGCGCCTTGCCTCCATCTGGCTTCAAATTGTCAGCGACTCATAGCTAGATGATTGCGTCGGAGCAAATGAACCATAACTGATAAAAATCCTACTGCACCTCCTTGTGGTGAACATGGGAGTAGACAGACTGAACAATCTCGTAAAGCGAGTAGGGAAAGGCAACCCGGTAACCATAATCGTCGTGCTAAAACCCCGGATGTTTTGGGCTAAAAAAAAAAAGCAGACATCGCGTCCAAGCTCGCTCGTGTAAACGTTCCTTACAGGGAGGAATGCAAAGTGGAGTAGTATCTGTGTGAGAGGAGAAGAAGGTGATAAAGAATAAAAGGAAGAAGTATAGGTAGAAGTGAAAAGGGAGAATGGGGAAGAGGGATAAAAGAAGGTAGAGGAACAGGAGAAGGAAGAAGTAGTGGAGGAAAAAGAGGAGAAAGAAAAAAAAGAAAGTACCCTTTTTTGGACAGAGTACAAAACTGTCGGATTCTCGTGACATCGCTCATAACGCCCGGACTTGTCACAAAGTAGTGAAGTATAACTTAGGCCCCGCAAAAAAAATTGTTAGTTACAGAATTTTGTCCGTTTCATTTTGTTACTGAAAGTATCAATTAAATAAATGAGAGATTGTTTTCCTTAATGAATACAAAGTTGAGAACAGAAAGAAAGCGCTTCCAGATAGGATTCAATTGAAGGGATTACAGCGGTTAGTCATCATCTTTATCAGGTGTTCGTCTCAGCATCCACGGTTACCTACCAAGAAGCGTCTGTCTCTTGCCTTGAAGGTGCATGCTTCTTGTAAGTTGTTGTTGTCTTGGTGGTTTTGCCTACTTCTTGGCGAGGAACGATCCGTTCAACCTCAAACTAAGTCCTCTAGGTTATATTACACCGTAATTGACACCCAAAAACAAACGTGAAAATCAACTTCTCAGTTCTCCAGTGCACTTGTGTCTTTGTCTGCCTCATTTATCTAGTATATGAGATGAGTTGTGTCTGTCTCATTTATCTAGCATATGAGATGATTTGTGTCTGTCTCATTTATCTAGTATATAAGATGATTTGTGTCTGTCTCATTTATCTAGTATATAAGATGATTTGTGTCTGCCTCATTTATCTAGCATATGAGATGATTTGTGTCTGTCTCATTTATCTAGTATATGAGATGATTTGTGTCTGTCTCATTTATTTAGTATATGAGATGATTTGTGTCTGTCACATTTATCTAGTATATGAGATGATTTGTGTCTGTCGCATTTATCTAGTATATGAGATGATTTGTGTCTGTCTCATTTATCTAGTATATGAGATGATTTGTGTCTGCCTCATTTATCTAGCATATGAGATTATTTGTGTCTGTCTCATTTATCTAGTATATGAGATGATTTGTGTCTGTCTCATTTATCTAGTATATGAGATGATTTGTGTCTGTCTCATTTATCTAGTATATGAGATCATTTGTGTCTGTCTCATTTATCTAATATATGAGATGATTTGTGTCTGTCTCATTTATCTAGTATATGAGATGATTTGTGTCTGTCTCATTTATCTAGTATATGAGATCATTTGTGTCTGTCTCATTTATCTAATATATGAGATGATTTGTGTCTGTCTCATTTATCTAGTATATGAGATGATTTGTGTCTGTCTCATTTATCTAGTATATGAGATGGCTTGTGTCTGCCTCATGTATCTAGTATATGAGATGACTTGTGTCTGCCTCATTTATCTACTACATAAGATGACTTGTGTCTGCCTCATTTATCTAGTATATGAGATGACTTTGTTGATGCCTCATTTATCTACTATATGAGATGACTTTCATTACTATTGTGTCTCTTTATTTGTCCTAAAAAAATCTCACTGTTCATGTTCGAACTGTGTTAAATATTTCTTGTTTCATTATCAGCTTTTTAAATCATTTCTATTAGCATCCTCTTAGTCCACCCAAATCGTCTATAAATCTTTCTTCTCCTTCTTCTTCAGCGATCAGCTCAACGCGTTTAGACATTTAGACCAGCCTGGGTCACAAACAAGACGGCGCCTTTGTGGTTTAAAGCAGGAAGGGGAAGGGTTACAACTGAACGTATGTGAAGGTTTAACACAATCGAACGATGTTTTGGTTCAATAGATACTTTTATACTACGCTAAGACCTGTACTTCAGGGTACAGTGGACAAAACACATGGCAATAAACACGACGTCTCGTGTGCACTCGCACACGTTAAAATCGTAAAGAGTAGCTCATAAATGTGAACGCTTCCCCGGGCACACTTGTCAGAAGAAACCTACTACCACCGTAGATACGCCTATGAGATGATTGTGCACGTGAGCTAGGATTTTCATCAGATTTTGGTGAGCAGAGATGACGATCTCATCAACAACAACAGTTGATAATGAGCTACAGGGACGCGGCTTCAAGTGGGATAGGTCTGAAAGGCTGGGCCAAGAGAGACAACAGCAGGGCTGTGAGTTTAAGAGGACATAAAGGGGACTAAGTAAGTTAGGCACTTGACTTTAACGTGACTGTCCTCATGGGACATAACGTGGACAAAGTAAGTTAGGCACTTGACTTTAACGTGACTGTCCTCATGGGACATAACGTGGGTTAAGTAAGTTAGGCACTTGACTTTAACGTGACTGTCCTCATGGGACATAACGTGGACTAAGTAAGTTAGGCACTTGACTTTAACGTGACTGTCCTCAGGGGACACAACGTGGACTAAGTAAGTTAGGCACTTGACTTTCACTGTCCTCATGTGACATAAAGGGGACTAAGAGACGTCAAGTTAAAGTCAAGTACCTAACTTTAGTGGAGGTGGGCAGAAGTAAAAAATACGTAAGATCACCTTTGTCTATGTCCCTGGACATGCGGGAGTACAGGGAAATGAAAGAGCGGACAGGGGTTGGCTAGCTGCCCTGTCGTTGAGGACGGGCAACCAATGGATCGGGCGGACATCTTCAATGCCCTCCGAGATGTGGAAAGAGCACATGACTTCGACAATCACAAATCCACGTCACTTCTTCGGATGAAGGAGATGGGAGTTAAGATGGTCACAGCCAGAGATGAGAAACTTATTGGGCGTGTAAGAAGACTTATCAACCAACACAGAACTGGAGTCGTCAGTCGCTGGACACTGCGGAACTTGCTGAGGAAGGGATCTGAGCACCCATGGACATGTTCGGAGTGCAATGATGATGACCCGCAAATAACTCAATCTAATCACTAAATTATTATGTTCCAACATGGCCGGTTCGTTACGCCAGGCCTTAAGGAAGTATTTCATTTCTCCTTCTGGGGGCAAAGTTGATTGTCAGCTATCAGAGTTGAAAGCGGTCGGTGACTCACAGCTGACTGTCTGCACCAGGACTCTGATGAACTAGAACTTTTGATATCCAACTTCACCTCTTCGCGGTGCCCCTAGGAGTGGACTAACCAAGTGAGTATGGATTGAGAGGCAAGGTAACCCGGGTTTCGAAAAACGTCATGCTGATGTCGAATGTCCCGGGCCGAAAGACGCAAGTATCACAGTTATGCTGCAAACCACAACAAGGCGTTTCTACATCTACTTTCGTCAAGCCATTTTCAGGTCGGATGACAACTAAGGTTATTTTTTCGTTGAGTCGTCGGAAGAAGGAAAGAAGAGAAACGAAAAGAAAGAAAGGAAGAGAGAGAGAAAGAAAGAAAGAAAGAAAGAAAGAAAGAAAGAAAGAAAGAAGAAAGAAAGAAAGAAAGAAAGAAAGAAAGAAAGAAAGAAAGAAAGAAGAAAAAACGAAAGATCGCTCATTATTTTTCTATCTATCATTTCACCGTCGCTCTCTCTTTCTCTCTCTCTAACTCCCACACATGGACGCATATACACAATTACACACACCAACATAATTTTTTTTTCAAACATACGCTATCTAATGCTCATTTACAGAAACCAACAAATCGCACCTAAACAGAATACTTCCCATGAACTATGCGAAAATATTACACAGCAATTACCTTACCTTCCACTAATCCCGTTGCCAATAAGAGAGGCCAGCTTCCGTTTAATCCTACTTTCTCTTTCATGTTCCTCGAAGTGAACTTTTCACTAATATTATCGGGGATTCCCTGTGTTGTGCGTTTTTTTTAACCCACATTCAAATCCATTAATCAGCCCAAGACAGATGCATTGTAGGAAGGGTGAAATTTAACAATTATTTTTCTCTCTCTCTCTCTCTCTCTCTCTCTCTCTCTCTCTCTCTCTCTCTCTGATGACGACAGTCAAGGGAAGGAATCCCCTCTCCTGTAGGTTAGCACTTGGCGTACTTGCCCCAATTTCCATGTACACTTAATGTACACGTTTTGTCCCTCATTGTCGTCATTAAGTTACCTGAGAAGCGACGGATTACTTTTAAACTTTTAATGCCAGTTAGAAATTCAGCAGGACTGAAACTAAGAATGGCAAAATGTTACATCTTCTCAATATTCCTGTATGGTGCAGAAACATGGACATTAGACAAGAAAACAGAACAGAAAATTGAAGCCTTTGAAATGTGGATTTATAGAAGAATAGGTAGAATTGGATGGAAAGAAAAGATAACAAACGATGAAGTTTTAAAACAACTGAAAATAAAAAGAGAACTACTAAATACAATTAAGACAAGACAAATGAAATTTTTGGGGCATGTTAAAAGACACAACAGCCTACTAAAAGTAATATTGGAAGGAAAAATGCAAGGTAAAAGAGGCAGACCAAGACTAACATGGACGAGTAACATCAAAAGACGGACAAGTCAATCTATGACAGCCTGCACCATCAAAGCAAGAAACAGAGTAGAATGGCGATCCATGTGTGTTTGTGTAGCCAACCTTCGTTGCGGAGAAGGCACTCGATGATAATGATGATGATGATGATGATGATGATGATGATGATGATGATGATGATGATGATGATAAATTCTCCCGTTCTCTAGACTTAGCAGTCTGTAGGGAGTCACAGATGTCTTTCTTGACTGCATTGTCTTTCTTTTAGACCGCTATCTTCTCTATTCACGTGGAAACCTCTGGTAAAAGAAAACAAGGCAGACCAAGAGAATTGCCACGCAGAACAATTACAGGGGGAGGCTCAACCATGGAACAAAGAAACAACAAAGAACTCGAATGACTTGCAGCGGATCGTCAACCATGGGGGGACTGTGACTTCCGCCCTACGTTTCGTCTTCGGCCCGATAGGAAAATAAATAACTGAAAGAATAAATGAATATTCTCAGCTTGGAACATGTATAGAAACAACAACAGATTTGGGTCGAACATATAGTAAGAATAGGGGGCCGCGATAGCTCAGTGGTTAGTGAAGTGGACTACAAAGGACAAGAGGTAGGGTTCGATCCCAACCGACGGCGCCAGGTTCACCCAACCTTAAATGGGCACCGGATTTTTTTCTGGGAAAGTAAAGCGGCACGGGCGTAATTCCGACCACATTACCCCAAAAATCATGTACCGAAGGTCTGTAAAGTTTATGGTCACTAAAACCATATTCTCTATACGCCACTTGGTGTGACGGGGGTACTTTACTTTTTACTTGTATATAGTAAAAGCTAATTTCCAATATTAGGAAGAAACCATCATTTTTTGGCCATGTAATGAGAAGAGAACAACTGGAATATATTGTAACAACTGGGAAAACTGAGGGACGAAGAGATAGAGGGAAGCAAAGAGAAAAAGTACCATACAGCTTTAGAGAATGGCTTGGCAGAAGGTCAACAACAGAAATGATAAACAACAATGCACTTGACGATGATGATTGTCAGAATGAAGCCATATCAAAGAAGGTCAACAGCTTCCTACCTCAAAACACCAGGACCGAGCAAGAGGGAGACCAAGAACAAGATGGATAGAAGGAATAAAAGACACAGGCAAGAACAAGATGGATAGAAGGAATAAAAGACACAGACAAGAACAAGATGGATAGAAGGAATAAAAGACACAGACCAAGAACAAGATGGATAGAAGGAATAAAAGACACAGACAAGAACAAGATGGATAGAAGGAATAAAAGACACAGACAAGAACAAGATGGATAGAAGGAATAAAAGACACAGACCAAGAACAAGATGGATAGAAGGAATAAAAGACACAGACCAAGAACAAGATGGATAGAAGGAATAAAAGACACAGACAAGAACAAGATGGATAGAAGGAATAAAAGACACAGACAAGAACAAGATGGATAGAAGGAATAAAAGACACAGATTAAGAACAAGATGGATAGAAGGAATAAAAGACACAGACAAGAACAAGATGGATAGAAGGAATAAAAGACACAGACAAGAACCTAGAAATTTCAGCAAATAGTACGCACATTTCGTCCGTTCGTTGACAGGGCATGTGGTGCCTGTCCTTTCAGGCATGTCCACTAGATAAAGCTGAGCTTGGGGCTGGCTACCCCACTCATCATCATCATTGTCATTATAAGTAAAGTGTCCCCGTCACGCCAAGTGGCGTATAGGGAATACGGTGTTAGTGACCACACATTTTACAGACCTTCAGCACATGATTTTTGGGGTAATGTGGTCGGTATTACGCCCGTGCCGCTTTAATTTCCCAGAAAAAATCCGGTGCCCATTAAAGGCTGGGTGAACCGGAAGCCGTCGGTTGGGATCGAACCCTACCTCTTGTCCTTTATCATCATCATCAATATCATCATCATCATATGCCTGTCCCGGTTAGATAGGGCGATCATGCCCTTTCATAATTCTGTCTTAAGTGCATTTAAGTACCGACCGAATTGCCACCTTCTCTCTCCCAAATCACTTGGGCAGAAGAATGCCAGCCCCCTGCACTCCCCCTATCACCGAGTCTAACAGGTCAAGAAGAGCCCTAGTTATTTCTTTGTGGGGACGGCGGCCTCTAGACAAGAAAGTCCTAGGTTCGATTCCCACCGCAGGCGGCGGAAAATAAAAGAAAATAATAATCAAATGGAATCCGTGGCTTTACCGTCCGCTGGCCCTCCCGGGTAGTGAGATCCGATGCCTGTCCCTCTCGGACAACAGCAACAAACAGGATGCATGCACTCATGTCTGGTAAAGAACCCTGAAGAGTTTACAAGTTGAGAATTGTAAGCTGAAAGCCAAAATGGCCGCTGCCCAAAGAAAATTCTTAACGAAATCTTCCCATGCTGAAAGCGGATGATTCAGGCCAAAAGGCGTAGTTATAGCGGGTTTGCTGTAAAATAGCGATAGAGCGCAACTACGCCAACTTAACGGATGAGTACTAAGAAGAAAAAAGATGTATCCCAATGATGTCTGCCATACACTTGACCGACTAGTACAAGCTTTCATCTGTAGGCTTAGAACAGACCAGAACAATGTGATTAACACATGTCAAGGCTGCTTGTTTCAATATTAAAGTGGTATTTTAGTTCTAAATTGAGATTGCACAGTATTTAAGAGTAAAGAACGCATAGGTATAGTGTGTTCGTCTCATTCTTACAATGTGTAAATATGGTATCATTGACAAACCGCCGTGATGCATATACTTCTGTTGTCTGATACACCACTGTTGGGTGAGCTATAAGATCTGACTACGAAATATGTAATAGAGGATTGTCCTGTAGATGACCAGCAAAGACTCAACATTTGTAACTCAATTGCTTAACTACTGTACTCAACTATTCTATTCAACTACTGTACTCAACTATTCTATTCAACTACTGCACTCAACTATTATATTCAACTATTGTACTCAACTATTATACTCAACTATTGTACTCAACTATTCTATTCAACTACTGTACTCAACTATTGTACTCAACTATTCTATTCAACTACTGTACTCAACTATTCTATTCAACTACTGTACTCAACTATTCTATTCAACTACTGTACTCAACTACTGTACTCAACTATTGTACTCAACTACTGTACTCAACTATTGTACTCAACTATTCTATTCAACTACTGTGCTCAACTATTGTACTCAACTATTCTATTCAACTACTGTACTCAACTATTGTATTCAACTATTCTATTCAACTATTGTACTCAACTATTGTACTCAACTATTGTACTCAACTATTGTACTCAACTATTGTACTCAACTATTGTACTCAACTATTGTACTCAACTATTCTATTCAACTACTGTACTCAACTATTCTATTCAACTATTGTACTCAACTATTGTACTCAACTATTGTACTCAACTATTGTACTCAACTATTGTACTCAACTATTGTACTCAACTATTGTACTCAACTATTGTACTCAACTATTGTACTCAACTATTCTATTCAACTACTGTACTCAACTATTCTATTCAACTACTGTACTCAACTATTCTATTCAACTACTGTACTCAACTATTATATTCAACTATTGTACTCAACTATTGTACTTAACTATTCTATTCAACTATTGTACTTAACTATTCTATTCAACTACTGTACTCAACTATTCTATTCAACTACTGTACTCAACTATTGTACTCAACTATTCTATTCAACTACTGTACTCAACTATTGTACTCAACTATTCTATTCAACTACTGTACTCAACTATTCTATTCAACTACTGTACTCAACTATTATATTCAACTATTGTACTCAACTATTGTACTCAACTATTCTATTCAACTACTGTACTCAACTATTCTATTCAACTACTGTACTCAACTATTCTATTCAACTACTGTACTCAACTATTATATTCAACTATTGTACTCAACTATTGTACTTAACTATTCTATTCAACTATTGTACTTAACTATTCTATTCAACTACTGTACTCAACTATTCTATTCAACTACTGTACTCAACTATTGTACTCAACTATCATACTGAACTATATAATTCAACTATTGTACTCAACTATCATACTGAACTATATAATTCAACTATTGTACTCAACTATCATACTGAACTATATAATTCAACTATTGTACTCAACTACTGTACTCAACTATTCTACTCAACTATTCTACTCAACTACTGTACTCACCTACTGTACTCAACTACTCTACTCAACTATTCTACTACTCAACTATTCTACTACTCAACTATTCTACTACTCAACTATTCTACTACTCAACTATTCTACTACTCAACTATTCTACTACTCAACTATTCTACTACTCAACTATTTTTAAATAAAGCGGATTGGAGCCAAAGTGGAGCTCCAGACAACAATCAAATGAACTACAAGTACTTGTCCGACGACCTACACGCTCAAATGTGAACACATGAGCACAACGAGGAAGGAAAATGCTGAGAGTTTACAAACACTTCCCACGCAGTGCATTCTTGTATAAGATTCATACACACAAATACTGTAGAACATAAACTCCATCTCAACGATGTGCTACCAGAGCCAGACTAGAACCAAGAGCAGCAAAAAAAAATAGCCATTATTGAAATAAAATGTGTTATATACAAGAGAGGAAACGTGGAGTATTAACACATACAATTACACATACACACACAAAGATAAAAGCTCCTGCTGTTGAATACATAAAGATATAACATATAAAATGATTTGGTCACGTGATAAGACAGAATATAACAACATCAAACAAACGCTATGAGAACACCAGATACAAGAAAGGAATTCAGAGATGGACTGATAAAATATTAGAACCAGTAACTAAAATAACAGCCGTGAGGCATACAGAGAACACAAGACAACAAATTATATACTTCCTCGACGCTGAAAGGCAAATGTGGAAGGAAAAAAGAAGGTGTTCTGTGTCGCTAGTTTAGGGAAGGTGTGGGCTTTTTTACTTTTCGACCAGACGCATCCTACTTCAGCACGGCACTTGTGGGTCCCGAGTTGCCTACCCTCTTGGAACTTTGGAAATCGTGCTGAGACAGATATTTCTGAAAAAGGTCGCAGATATTACAGCTTGATGTTACAGCTTGATGTTACAGCTTGATATTACAGCTTGATGTTACAGCTTGATGTTACAGCTTGATATTACAGCTTGATATTACAGCTTGATGTTACAGCTTGATATTACAGCTTGATGTTACAGCTTGATATTACAGCTTGATGTTACAGCTTGATATTACAGCTTGATGTTACAGCTTGATATTACAGCTTGATATTACAGCTTGATATTACAGCTTGATGTTACAGCTTGATGTTACAGCTTGATGTTACAGCTTGATATTACAGCTTGATATTACAGCTTGATGTTACAGCTTGATGTTACAGCTTGATGTTACAGCTTGATGTTACAGCTTGATATTACAGCTTGATATTACAGCTTGATATTACAGCTTGATGTTACAGCTTGATATTACAGCTTGATATTACAGCTTGATATTACAGCTTGATGTTACAGCTTGATATTACAGCTTGATGTTACAGCTTGATGTTACAGCTTGATGTTACAGCTTGATATTACAGCTTGATGTTACAGCTTGATGTTACAGCTTGATATTACAGCTTGATGTTACAGCTTGATATTACAGCTTGATGTTACAGCTTGATATTACAGCTTGATGTTACAGATTGATATTACAGCTTGATGTAAGCAACAACACAACAAATCTATGCCCTTTCATTGACATATTTTTTTTTTTTTATTCGCCAGCTTTTACCTCTGACGAAGTCCCTTGAGACTAGGAACTAAATTTTGCGTGTTAATCCTTTTTTTTACCTGGCAGCCGTGTGCACAGAGGTCCCTCGTCGCACAGGCAGATAACTCCAACTCTGGAGGTACTCATATTTTTTCCGTCGATGAGAAATTGACGTTTCAAGCCAGGCTTCGCTGCTGAGACCAGGGTGGTTGCTGCAGAGAGAAATTATAAATAAAAATCCCAACCGGTGCAGTCGGGATTTGAACCCACAACCTCTATGTCTCGAGGCCGGCGTCTTGCCTCGAGACCAACCAGTCCCTCTTCGTTGGCAGATGACGAAAAGAAACGGTCGTTGATAGAACACTGCTTGCTGTGTGTTCAGTCAGTCACTAACCAATGAAACACGGTTTGTTTGCTTGTTGGGATCACTATCGCTGCACACCGAACAACTCCATAGGTGTCCCCGATAACATCATTGACAATCTAGGAGAATACAGAACCGCGTGTACGAAGTCCGTTGTACGGCCTAGAATCCACGGACCACTTAACTATCTATGATTTGTCATTTCTGTTAAATCTTAATATAGGCTGAAGGTATCTGCTGGCACCAGAGCTGGAAGAGATCGGCGACTCAGAGCTGACTGTATGCATCAAAATAAAAGAGTTGATCGAAACGCTACTCCTCCACCATTTGTTTTGTGTTTAGTAGTACTCTTTTCATTTTTAGTTGTTTTAAGACTTCGTCATTTGTTTTCTTTTCTTTCCATCCAATTCTACCTATTCTTCTATAAATCCACATTTCAAAGGCTTCAATTTTCTGTTCTGTTTTCTTGTCTAATTTACATATTTCTGCACCACACAGGAATGTCGAGAAGATATAACATTTTGCTATTCTTAGTATTAGCCCTGGAGTTATTTGCTTTGATGTTAGTATGTTAGCTTTATGGCATTAAAATTACTTATTGTCATTCATATTCTTTTGTTTATTTTAATTTTACATTTTCCATCGCTGGTTCTAGT
Source organism: Megaustenia siamemsis (assembly GCA_032433765.1). NCBI lineage: Eukaryota > Metazoa > Mollusca > Gastropoda > Stylommatophora > Ariophantidae > Megaustenia > Megaustenia siamemsis. Next base: position 29,831,274 of record JAVIAB010000107.1, read on the forward strand.
ATGGCCAAGGTAGTTGTAGCTCTGAACTGTCTTCTGGACTATTCCTTCAACTTTGATATCCACTTGTAGGTTTTGAGTATTATCATTGTTTATAATCATATATTTAGTTTTGTTTTAATTCACATCTAATCCATATTTTTGATTGTTATGTTTATTTCATTAAGTAATTGTAGATCTTTAGGATTTTCTGCTAGTAGTACAGTATCATCAGCATATCTTAGGTTATTGATTATCTTTCCATTAATTTGTTGGCCTGGCATCTCTATGATGTTTTTACAGATTTGCTCAGTGTATATATTGAACAAGCTTGGTGATAGGATGCATCCCTGTCTTGCTCCTCTTTTTATATCAATGGTGTAGAGTTCTCTTTGTTATATTTTATTAGTGCAAAACAAATAACCAACTTAGTTACAACTTTATAATATACCAACTTTGTTACAACTTTATAATATACCAACTTTGTTAAAACTGTATAATATACAAACTTTGTTAAAACTTTATAATATACCAACTTTGTTACAACTGTACAATATACCAACTTTGTTACAACTATACAATATACCAACTTTGTTACAACTTTACACTATACCAACTTTGTTACAACTTTACAATATACCAACTTTGTTACAACTTTACAATATACCAACTTTGTTACAACTTTACAATATACCAACTTTGTTACAACTTTACAATATGCCAACTTTGTTACAACTTTACAATATACCAACTTTGTTACAACTTTACATTTTACCAACTTTGTTACAACTTTACAATATACCAACTTTGTTACAACTTTACAATATACCAACTTTGTTACAACTTTACAATATACCAACTTTGTTACAACTTTACAATATACCAACTTTGTTACAACTTTACAATATGCCAACTTTGTTACAACTTTACAATATACCAACTTTGTTACAACTTTAGTTTTAGCTTCTAACCACTTTCCCACAGAAGATGTATTCTGAGGTATTATTTCTTAAAAGAAATATGTTCCTCGTGGAAAGAGAAATATGGTCCCTATCATATCATACTCGCATACGTCTACCAAACCCGAGGAGTGGATGTTTTACTAAAATACAAATCCTGAGTCTCACATTTCCCGGCGACTACTTCCCGCACATACACCAGCAATGGTAATATGTGTCCTAAAGATAGTTTTTTTTTTTTTTTTTTTCTGAAAGAATTCATCATCACCAAGTATCGGGCCTGCTGGCGGAGGTAATCATGTCTCTCCACAACTTTCGATCACGACAGTTATTTATCATTTCTGTTGTTGACCTTCTGCCAAGACATTCTCTTAAGCTGTCTGATATTTTTTCTCTTTTCTTCCCTCTATCTCTTCGTCCCTCAATTTTCCCAGTTGTTACAATATATTCCAGTTGTTGTCTTCTCATTACATGGCGAAAAAATTATGATTGTTTCTTCCTAATATTGTAAATTAGCTCTCTTTTTTGCTTTGACCTCTTTCAGAACGTTTTCATTACTCTTCTTAGCTGTCCATGGTATTCTCAACATTCTTCTGTTAAATCACATTTCTACAGACTCCAGTGATTGTCTGTTGTCCTATTGTCTATGAGAGAATTAGCAAGATAATTAAAATATCATCCACATACCGTTGTGACGAGTGATTTATATTCTCATGTAGAGACAAGAGATATTGTACGTATTACGACAGGTAACAATGATGAACACTGTGCTCCTGACGATAATTACTCTACATCTTTTAAGAGCAAAAAAATAAAACGATAAAGTTATTTATTACTTTAGAGAAAAAAAAAACAATGCGATTAACAGAAGTTGTCATAAAGGAGACTAAAAACGAGCCTGGCTAAATCAGTAGTGAATTCGAATAAATGATTTGCTATTAAGCGGAATTGTGTTTTCGTTGTGAAGCACAGCTTGAAGTCGACAGCCCGAGCAGGGCCGGGCAGGAAAGCTGGCTCATTGTGGGGTCCTGGGTAATCTATGGCTGAAGGGCTAGAAAATCAATACACGCCAGCACAGGGAGAGCCGACACTACTAGGCTTAACACGAGACGAAGGTTGGCTACAGACGCTGAGGCTCCCTCGAGGAGAGAAAATATTCGAGTGTAACGAAATAGGCTGTAGTGGGAAAAAAACCTGTACAATTATTCAAGCATTATTTTAGCATAACTGTTTACGGATAATTGTAATAAAGTAAACAACATTAAGATTACGTTGCCACGAATATTACGTTGGAAAGATTATGGGGAAAATGAAACAATTTAGGGATAGGAGAAAGAGAGAGAGAGAGAGAGAAGGACGGAAAGAAGAGGAGGGGAAGTGAGGTTCTGTTGATAAATAGACGGATTTTGTTTATCGCGAAGTTTTTTTTTCCCTTTCAAAACAATGAGTGATCTTCGTTTTTCACTACCACGCCCCCATCCTACGTTACAGCATGGTTGTTACATAACGAGGCTACTATATTTCTTATTTTCAACCCGACACATCCGATTTCGCTGAGGATTTTTTTTAATGGGTTAGTTTTCTATTTTGGACGCTGCTTCCAGGCCGTGCTGTAGATGTCAGATTTAGATATCACCAAGAGAAGCGGAGTAAAGTCTCGGTCAGGTCTGAGTCCCCAAAACTGAACCTAAAAACTTATGGACGAACAACCACACATTTCGTTTTATTTAAAAAAATTAACAGTGTTACATAATACATTGCAAGTACAGGATATACAACTTTCAGGCTTCAGTAAAAATAAAGACATACCGAACCATATCTGACTGTTTCCGTCCCCATCAGTGAACAATAACTACAAACTACACAATCTAGCCAAGTGGGTCGTCATCATCATCATCTAGTGCCGTATCCGCATGGAAGGTTGGCTACCATGGAGCGCCATTCCGCTCTGTCTCTTGCTTTGATAGTACAGGTTGTCATAGGTTGACTTGTCTATCTTTTGATGTTACTCGTCCATGTTAGTCTTGGTCTGGCTCTGCCTCTTTTACCTTGTATTTTCCCTTTCAAGATTGATTTTAGTAGGCTGTTGTGTCTTTTAACAGGCCCAAAAATTCTCATTTGTCTTGTTTGAATTGTGTTTAGACGTTCTCTTAATTTTTAGTTGTTTTAAGACTTCATCGTTTGTTTTCTTTTCTTACTATCCAATTCCTCATATTCTTCAATAAATCCACATTTAAAAGGCTTCAATTTTCTGTTCTGTTTTCTTGTCTAATGTCCATGTTTCTGCACCACGCAAGAACGTTGAGAAGATATAACATTTTACTATTCTTAGTCTTGCCATGTTATTATTTGTTTTGATGTTAGTATATTTTCCATGGCATTAAAATAACATTTTGCCATTCCTATTCTTTTGTGTTTATTTCAGTTGTACATGTGTGTGGTTACAGGGACAAGAGCTACTCAAACCTACAACTACCTTGGACATACTATAACCAGTGATGGAAAATGTACATTTGTGTGGTTACAGGAACAAGAGCTACTCAAGCCTACAACTACCTTGGACATACTATAACCAGTGATGGAAAATGTACATTTGTGTGGTTACAGGAACAAGAGCTACTCAAGCCTACAACTACCATGGACATACTATAACCAGTGATGGAAAATGTACATTTGTGTGGTTACAGGAACAAGAGCTACTCAAGCCTACAACTACATTGGACATACTATAACCAGTGATGGAAAATGTACATTTGTGTGGTTACAGGAACAAGAGTTATTCAAACCTACAACTACCTTGGACATACTATAACCAGTGATGGAAAATGTACATTTGTGTGGTTACAGGAACCAGAGTTATTCAAACCTACAACTAGCTTGGACATACTATAACCAGTGATGGAAAATGTATATTTGGATTTCCAAACGTTTTCCAAAGGAACATTGTTCGGAATTAAGATATGTCCATACAATTAACGAACTATGAGTCGTAACTTTCAAAGGGATTCTTGCAACTACACAAACACTCACAAACTCAAAGGATGAAACAACGCAGCAAATTGTTAGTACATAATAGTAATAGGCATTATACCTCAAGAGATGTTATCATCATGTGCCATACCGGTTGGCATAGGCGATCATGTCCTTCCATAATTTTCTATCCACAGTACATCGTATCAACTCTGTTGATTGTTTACCATGCCCTGACACCAAGCTATCTAGTATTTTTTTTATCTTTGTCGCCCGTGATCTCTCTTTCCCTGTATTTTTCCAGTTGTAACCAAGTATTCCAACTTTCCTCTTCGAAAAAATGTTGATTAAGAGATAGATTATGTGTGTATGTGTTGCTTTTTGTTCCTGCTGAGGGCCGATTGAGCCGAAACGTCGTTCAAATTTGTGTCGTCCATTAATGATGTAAAGCTTTTACCATACCATTTTTTCTATATTTTTTTCCCATTTTCCCTCACATTCAGCTTTACTGCAGCTTCGCATTTTTATGCATTCATTTGCATTTCCTTGCCTTAACCCCTGATTAAGAGATATATCGATGAGTCGTATTTAAAACAAAAAAAAAAACGCCATTGATATGACATTTCTGTAACACGAGTCAGTGCAAGGTGCACGGAGATTATTTTGTATGCATGGCTTCATAATCTCGCTTTTGATCTCGCTGCTTCATTGATGCAACTGAACACAATGATCATATATTTAGTGCTTGTTGCAAAAGCTACTGAGTTAAGTGCTCTGTGCACACTGTGAGCTGTGCGTTTCATCCGTTTTGATCGTGTTTCGATATTCCGATTGTTTACGATGAATGACGATATCGTATGACGGAGAACAGATGGCTGTGTTCACTTTCTGTGCGGTTTCGCCTTATGTCTTTTGGCGTGCGCTGAAACTGCTATGATGTGAACTACAGCTATATTTATTTGTTTGGGAGATGAAATAGTAATTCGGATGATTCCACTGGCACGGGCGGTTGAGCAATTATGGATTTTAATTCGTTTGCAGTGATACTGGGTTCTTCAATAACCATAACTATATTTAGTGCTAATCTGGCTGTCAGGGATCCCAGATAGGGTCTGTAACAGATCACTAACTACTTTAGCATCTTCGATCTGGACTTTCTGTTTGGGATTTACTCTCCTAAACCTTTGCCTCTTTCGGGATCCCTCACAAGGAAGTACATGATACAGGTTGCGCTGATTACCAATAACAGAGGAAGATTCGGCATTGCCGATTCTAACCGTAATATCTAACCCATTGGAGACAGAGGAGACTAATGAGATTATGTTTGTAGACGATCAGGCACTAACACGTGGAAAAATAGAAGACCTACAAGAACATTTAAATAGAATTAACAGTTCAGACACTCAATACAATTTGGAAATCAAATCCACGAAACAGAAGTCATGAATAAGACAAAAGAGAAACAGAACATCAACATAACTATAGACGCAGACAACTAAAACAAGTTGAGCCATTTAAATACCTAGGAAGTCTAGTGACAAACAACAATTCACAAACAGCAGCAAAGCTTGTCAAATCATCGGATAACTATCACCACTGTTGTCTAAGAAGGAAAAATAAAATCTAAGTAAAAACGGATATTTTGCAATTTAATCTTCATCCCAACGTTGTGCTACCATTGCTAGACCTGGGCCCTAGATGCAAGAACAATAAGAAAACTAACTACTGATCATCATCCATAGATAGAATACAAAATGAAACCATAAGAAAAATGGTAGGAACAAAACTCTGCCAAGAATATATAGAACAACAACAACTTAAATGGTTTGGCCACCTGGTCAGAATGAATCCTCACCAATCACCATCAAGGGCGTTCTTCTCGAGAATGCATGGAAAAAGACCAAGAGGAAGACCCAGAAGAAGATGGATAGATGCAGTGACAGAGACATGTAACAACAAAGGAAAATCACTAATTCAGACAATTCGAGCAGCTCAAGAACGACAAATGATTTTAAACCACGACACCTTTTAGGTATCAGTGAGGAAGAGAAAAGAAGAAGATTAAGAAGAACATCATCATCAAAGTCCCACCGTCTCCGCATCGAAGGTTGGCTACTATATAGCACCCGCTCTGTCTCTTGCTTTGATTGTGCAGGTTGTCATAGGCTGACTTGTCCATCTTTTGACGTTACTCGTCCATGTTACTCTTGGTCTGCCTTTCACCTTGTATTTTGCCTTTCAATATTACTTTTAGTAGACTGTTGTGTCTTTTAACATGCCCCAAAAATCTCATTTGTCTTGTTTGAATTGTGTTTAGTAGTTCTCTTTTTATTTTCAGTTGTTTTAAAACTTCATCCTTTGTTTTCTTTTCTTTCCATACAATTCTACTTATCCTTCTATAAATCCACATTTCAAAGACTTAAATTTTCTGTTCCGTTTTCTTGTCTAATGTCCATGTTTCTGCACCATATAGTAATGCTGAGGAGATATAACACTTCTTGAACAATGCAGATGCAAGAAAAACAACCACTACTGAGATGAAATGTGTTAGACGAATGACAGGAAACAGCCTGAGAGATAAGATCATAAATGAAGAACTGAGAAAAAATCTAGGAATAATTCCTGCCATTCTGACATAAAGAAACAGTAGATAAAATGGCGCGTGATAAGGCAGACAGATCAAAACCTTACACAACGATTCTTCCATAATCGTTGCGAGAACACCAGACCCAAGGCGGACCACGGAAAAGATGGATTGATGAAATATTAGTAAGACTAGAAGCCATAACAGCAGGAAAGGTTAATAAAGGAGCAAAAGACCACAAACTATATCTCCCCTCGACGCTGAAAGATAAATAAGGAAGGAAAGAAGAACCATAATACACTTTTGAAAACAGCAAAATGATGTGTTCTACTATCCATCTCTTTGTCCTTACAGCGTCGATGGAAGATAGAGTATAATTAACAGAGCTCTTGCGACTCAGTTTCCAATGTCACAATGGCTGAAAGTAGTTAAAGATCCATAGCTTAGTGCTTGAGTCAGTGTCAGCAAAATGGAATACAAACCAACTGGGATGTTAGACAAATGATATATACTAGCAGCTCAACAGAAAAGAGCAAGAAACAAAATTAAGATCCGAACATGCCACAACAAACTGAAGTACCACCTTTTCAACACCATAAGAAGTATCACCTTTTGAACACCCTAAGAAATACCACCTTTTCAACACCCTAAGAAGTACCACCTTTTGAACACCCTAAGAAATACCACCTTTTCAACACCATAAGAAGTATCACCTTTTGAACACCCTAAGAAGTACCACCTTTTCAACACCCTAAGAAGTACCACATTTTCAACATCCTAACAAGCACCACCTTTTGAACACCCTAAGAAGTACCACATTTTCAACATCCTAAGAAGTACCACCTTCTGAACACCCTAAGAAGTACCACCTTTTCAACACCCTAAGAAGTACCACCTTTTCAACACCCTAAGAAGTACCACCTTTTCAACATCCTAACAAGCACCACCTTTTCAACACCCTAAGAAGTACCGTCTTTTCAACATCCTAAGAAGTACCGTCTTTTCAACACCCTAAGAAGTACCGTCTTTTCAACACCCTAAGAAGTACCGTCTTTTCAACACCCTAAGAAGTACCGTCTTTTCAACACCCTAAGAAGTACCGTCTTTTCAACACCCTAAGAAGTACCGTCTTTTCAACACCCTAAGAAGTACCACCTTTTCAACACCCTAAGAAGTACCACCTTTTCAACACCCTAAGAAGTACCGTCTTTTCAACACCCTAAGAAGTACCGTCTTTTCAACACCCTAAGAAGTACCGTCTTTTCAACACCCTAAGAAGTACCCACTGGACATACAATGATAGGATTATACTTTTAAAAATGAAGGCAAAACAATTTGACGTAGCAATAATACAGACATACGCACCTACTCAAGACTACACAGACGAACAAATAGAGGCATACAATGAAGATCTAAACACAGTTATGAAGCAAGTGAAACCATCAGAGACCTTGATTATAATGGCTGACATGAACGCTACAGTAGGAAAAGGTAAAAATAAGACCATTATAGGAAATCATGGTCTAGGAAAAAGGAATAACAGAGGATAAAGATTAATACAATTTTGTGAAGAAAAGATACTGATAATATGCAACACCTTCTTTGAGCAAGAGAAAAGGAAATTATACACATGGAAAAGCCCTGGAGACAGGAAGAGGAATCAAATAGATTACATAATGATAAAAGACAGATTCCGGAACAGCATCAAGAAAGCCAAAACCTACCCTGGAGCAGATATTAATTCAGATCACAATCCTGTAATGATAAAAATGAGAATCAAATTAAAGAAACAAACAAAAAACTAATTCAGCAACACCTATAGATATAACAGCGTTAAACCAGAAAGATGTAAAAGAAACTTATACTGTACAAGTAAAGAACACATATCAGAAGCTGCTAGAAGAGGGGATTGAGCAGTACAGAAGAGAAAATCCTGAGGAAAAGTCACAACAAAATGGCAATGCATAAAAAACAGCATGCAAGAATCCTGCAACAACTTGCCCAAAAAGGAAAGTAACAAAAAACAAAAATGGATAACTGACAAAATCTTAGAAAAAATGGAAGAAAGAAGACAAGCGAAAAACACTGCCAGATACAAGGATATAGACAATGAAATACGGAGAATGTTCAAAAAGGCAAAAGAAGACTGGCTCAACCAAAGATGTCTAGAAGTTAAAACTATGGAAAATAAACAAAACTTAAGAGAGATGCACACAGAAATAAAGAGAATGACTAACAAAGACAAAAAAGCTGCAGGAAACAGATGTATTGCAAACAAAGAGGAAGAATTCTAACAGACAACAAAGATATTATAGATAGATGGCAGGCATACATAACATAATTATTTCATGACGAAAGGGACACAAAGCCAGACATAAAATGTACATACAATTATAAAATCCTGAAATCTGAAGTAGAAAAAGCTATAAAAACAATGAAAAAGGGAAAGGCAGCAGGACCTGACAATATACAGATAGAGATGATACAGGCTCTAGAAGAGTTTGGCGTCGAAGTGATCACAGACATATGCAATGACATATACCATACAGGATACATACCAAACGAACTAAAATGATCAACTTTCATTGCATTGCCTAAAAAAAAAACGGTGCAGTTGAATGCAGTGATTTCAGAACAATAAGCCTAATGAGCCAGGTAATAAAAATTTTACTAAAAGTTATACAGGGAAGGATTCAGAATAAAATTAATACTGAATTAGATGAGCAGCAATTTGGATTCAGGAAAAACAGTGGCACAAATGAAGCCATATTCAGCATGAGGACATTGATTGAAAAGTACATAGAAGTAAACAAACCAATATATGCCTGCTTTATAGACTACACCAAAGCTTTTGATAGAATACACCATAACCAACTTATAGACTGCCTAAAGGATATAAATCTGGATGACACAGACATACGACTAATATGTAATTTGTACTGGGAGCAAACAGCAATAATAAAATATAACAAGGAGAACTCTACACCCATGGACATAAAAAGAGGAGTAAGACAAGGATGCATCCTGTCACCAAGCTTGTTCAATCTAGACATTGAGCAAATCTTTAAAAACATCTGGTCAGAACATGAAACATGACAGAGATGTCAGGCCTAAACATTAATGGAAAGATAATCAATAACCTAAGATATGCTGATGATACTGTTCTACTAGCAGAAAATCTTAAATACCTACAACAATTGCTTAATGTGATAAACATAACAAGCAAAAAATATGGACTAGATATGAATTTCAAAAAGACTAAAACTATGATCATAAACAAAGAAAATTCTCAAGACCTACAATTAAATATCACAGTTGAGGGAATACATCTGGAGACAGTCCAGAGTTACAACTACCTGGGACATACTATAACCAATGATGGAAAATGTAAATTGAAATAAACAAAAGAATAGGTATGGCAAAAAGTAATCTTAATGCCATGAAAAATATACTAACAACAAAACAAATATCAACAGGGCTGAAACTAAGAATGGCAAAATGTTACAACTTTTCAATATTCCTGTATAGTGCAGAAACATGGACATTAGAAAAGAAAATAGAATAGAAAATTGAAGCCTTTGAAATGTGGATTTATAGAAGATTATGTAGAATTTGATGAAAAGAAAAGAAAACAAACGATGAAGTTTTAAAAAAACTGAAAATAAAAAGAGAACTATTAAATACAATTAAGACAAGACAAATGAAATTTTTGGGGCATGTTAAAAGACACAACAGCCTAATAAAAGTAATATTGGAAGGGAAAATACAAGGTAAAATAGGCAGAGGCAGACCAAGACTAACATGGACAAGTAACATCAAAAGATGGACAAGTCAATCTATAACAGCCTGCACCATCAAAGCAAGAAACAGAGTAGAATGGCGATTCATGGTAGCCAACCTTCATTGCGGAGAAGGCACTCGATGATGATGATGATGAAGTACCACATTTTCAACACCCTAATAAATACCATCTTTTCAACACCCTAAGAAGTACCACCTTTTCAACACCCTAAGAAGTACCACCTTTTCAACACCCTAAGAAGTACCACCTTTTCAACACCCTAACAAGTACCACCTTTTCAACACCCTAACAAGTACCACCTTTTCAACACCCTAACAAGTACCGACAACTAACAATATATTAACGATATGTCGATAACGACATACTAACATCAAAACAAATAACACCAGAGCTAAAACTAAGAATAGCAAAATGTTACATCTTCTCAATATTCCTATATGGTGCTGAAACATGGACATTAGACAAGAAAACAGAACAGAGAATTGAAGCCTTTGAAATGTGGATATATAGAAGAATAGGTAGAATTGGATGGAAGGAAAGAAAACAAATGACAAAGTCTTAAAACAACTAAAAATGAAAAGAGAACTTCTGAACACAATTAGAACAAGACAAATGCGATTCTTAGGCCATGTTAAAAGACACAACAGCCTACTGAAAGTGATCCTGGAGGGGAAAATACAAGGTAAAAGAGGCAGAGGCAGACCAAGATTAACATGGACGAGTAACATCAAAAGATGGACAAATCAACCGATGACAACCTGCACCATCAAAGCAAGAGATAGAGCAAAATGGCGCTCTATGGTAGCCAACCTTCGTTGCGGAGACGGCACTTAATGATGATGAACAAGTACCACCTTTCCAACACCCTAACAATAGAAAGCTCTGAAGAATGTGACTATGGCACTGACAAAATGACAGCTGGAACGTTGTGTGACATCTGCTACAACCATAAACCACATATGATGAACAGAGAAGGCTATTGTGACCATCACCGGTACCATATCAAGAAAAGCTGTATATGGTGATGACACCAGCCTTGAGATAACGAACGCATTCTTCAACCTATTAATATTTATGTCTAAAGGTGTACGCAACAGAATCCGTTTCAGAACAACAGCTCATAAATATACTACTCCACCTCTCCGCCGTGCCCCTAGAAACAAACTAATAAGCTTGGCCCAACGAGTAAGGATAGAAAAGAAAAGGCAATACTTTACCCAAAAATGTCTTGCTGGTGCAGATCGTTTTTGGTCCGAAAGGCGCAAAATAGTTTGCTGCACACAACGTTACAACGCCAATGCACAGGATAAGAAGAAGGAAGATGGTTAGAATAGGAGGGGGAAAAAGGATAAGGATGAGAAACAAAATTGAACGGAGAAGATCATCACCAGAAATATACTTGGACAAAACATATTGAGATATTAGCCTTGAGTTGATCAAAGCTTTCTTTCAGTTTATTCAGTTTGAAGTCTACGGGTGGACGCAGAAAAAGAAAAGAGTAAAACAAACGAAATATTTGGGCATGATATGAGACACAGTAACACACCGAAATGGATCTTAGAACGAAAAAATACGGGGTAAAAGAAACATAGTAGCGCACCGAAAGGCGTCTTAGAAAAAAAATACGGGGTAAAAGAAGCATAGTAACTCACTGAAAACCGTCTTAGAAGGAAAAATGCATGGTAAAAGAGGCACGGACAGCAGACCAAGATTCAAATGGGCTGATTTCATAAGGTGGTAAATTCGGAAATGGCTAGAAAGGATTGGAATAGGTACAGTAGATCTATCAATCAATAGATTTGATACTATCAAGTATTGGGGAATGGTTAGCAAGGATTGGGGAAGGGTTAGCGAGGAATGAGGAATGGGTAGCAAGGATTGGGGAATGGTTAGCGAGGAATGAGGAAAGGGTAGCAATGATTGGGGAATGGTTAGTGAGGAATGACGAATGGCTAGCAAGGATTGGGGAATGGTTAGCGAGGAATGAGGAAAGGGTAGCAAGGATTGGGGAATGGTTAGCGAGGAATGAGGAAAGGGTAGCAATGATTGGGGAATGGTTAGTGAGGAATGACGAATGGCTAGCAAGGATTGGGGAATGGTTAGCGAGGAATGAGGAATGGGTAGCAAGGATTGAGGAATGGTTAGCGAGGAATGATGACTGGCTAGCAAGAATAGGGGAATGACTAAAAGAATTGAAGAGTAAAATGACGCTCCACAGTAGATGACCTTCGATGTTTAGTCGCCACAGCCTTGTGAATGACACCATGCTCACAAGGCAACTTGGATTGGAAGCAGTTCGACTCATAGCTGACTGCCTACACCAGTAAACCAAACCTAATGAAGATCCTGCTTCATATCCATGTGTTGGTGTGGGCTTGAACCAGACTAACCAATCAGCGTGTAGAGAACGAAGGGTGACGCCCAATATTGCCTCATTGAAGTTGGGTGTCCTTGGACTGATATGCGCAGATATCTTAGTTTGTTGTCAATCTCAACACAGGAGGCAAATGCGTCTCAGAGAAGCAGAGCTGGAAGTTGTCAGCGACCCATAGCTGATGGCTTGCGCCAGGATCGGTGAACCAGAACCATCCAGACCCTGCTCCACCTCTCCGTGGTGCCTCCAGAAACAGACTAACCTGTCTAGTCTGGCCAAGTGAGTAGGGATCGAGGAGGGAAGACAACCTTGTACTCAAAAATGTCCTGCTGAAGTCGGATGTGTTGGGCCGAAAAGCGCAAATATTAGTTTCACTGCAAACCACAACATTACGCAGACATGCCCACTTTACGTCTTATTAAGGGTGGATGACAAAGAGATGTGATCCTTTAGTCATCGTATAAACGCAAACCAACCAATCATAACACATTGAGTCAACGCCCACTTCATTGCATTTGATGAGCGGAAGATGACAAGAAGTCGTCTGGCAAAGAAAGTAGAAGAGGAAGAAGAAGAAGAAAAGAAGAAGATGAAGAAGAAGAAAAGAGAAGAAGAAAAGAGAAGAAGAAAAGAGAAGAAGAAAAGAGAAGAAGAAAAGAGAAGAAGAAAAGAAGAAGATGAAGAAGAAGAAAAGAGAAGAAGAAAAGAGAAGAAGAAAAGAAGAAGATGAAGAAGAAGAAAAGAGATGAAGAAAAGAGAAGAAGAAAAGAAGAAGATGAAGAAGAAGAAAAGAAGAAGATGAAGAAGAAGAAAAGAGAAGAAGAAAAGAGAAGAAGAAAAGAGAAGAAGAAAAGAGAAGAAGAAAAGAAGAAGATGAAGAAGAAGAAAAGAGAAGAAGAAAAGAGAAGAAGAAAAGAAGAAGATGAAGAAGAAGAAAAGAGATGAAGAAAAGAGAAGAAGAAAAGAAGAAGATGAAGAAGAAGAAAAGAGAAGAAGAAAAGAAGAAGATGAAGAAGAAGAAAAGAGAAGAAGAAAAGAGAAGAAGAAAAGAAGAAGATGAAGAAGAGAAAAGAGAAGAAGAAAAGAGAAGAAGAAAAGAAGAAGATGAAGAAGAAGAAAAGAGAAGAAGAAAAGAGAAGAAGAAAAGAGAAGAAGAAAAGAGAAGAAGAAAAGAGAAGAAGAAAAGGAGAAGAAGAAAAGAAGAAGAAAAAAAGAAGAAGAAAAGAGAAGAAGAAAAGAAGATTAAGAAGAAAGGAAGAAGAAGAAGAAGAAGACGGCGACAAAGAAGAAGAAGACGAAGAAGAAAGGAAGAAAAGAAGAAGAAAAGGAAGAAGAAGAAGACGACGACGAAAAAGAAGAAAGGAAGAAGAAGAAAGGAAGAAGAAGACGAAGAAGAAGAAAGGAAGAAGAAGACGAAGAAGAAGAAAGGAAGAAGAAGAAAGTTAGAAGTAAGAAGTAGAAGATGAAGACGATGAAGAAAAAGAAGAAGAAGAAAGAAAGAAAAAGAAGAAGAAAGAAAGAAAGAAAGAAAAAGAAGAAAGAAAGAAAGAAAGAAAAAGAAGAAAGAAAGAAAGAAGAAAAAAAGAAAGAAAGAAAGAAAGAAAAGAAGAAGAAAGAAAGAAAGAAAGAAAAAGAAGAAAGAAAGAAAGAAAAAGAAGAAAGAAAGAAAGAAAGAAAGAAAGAAAGAAAGAAAGAAAGAAAGAAAGAAAGAAAGAAAGAAAGAAGAAGAAGAAGAAAGAAAGAAAGAAAGAAAAAGAAGAAAGAAAGAAAGAAAGAAAGAAAGAAAGAAAGAAAGAAAGAAAGAAAGAAAGAGAAAGAAAGAAAGAAAGAAAGAAAGAAAAAGAAGAAAGAAAGAAAGAAAGAAAGAAAGAAGAAAGAAAGAAAAAAGAAGAAGCATGTCGTCTTTTGCTTGTAGAGTAATCTCTTCTTCTGTTACATGTCCTAATTTCTGACGTATTATGTCTGTATCCCCTTGTCAGTGTAACCTCTGCTGGTGTGTTTACTTCATAGCGTTTGCTAAATGTTGTATGGGTTGTGTTTAGTCCTCTCCTGACACGTGGCTGGATCATTACATCATTTGTGGTGAACTTTTTCTTTTGAATTCTTCACTTCTAAATGTGCGTCTCAAGTTGACACCGGAGGCGAGGCACCAGACAGTGACTCACAGCTGATGGCTTGCACCAGGATCGATGAACAAGAACTATCCAGACCCTACTCCATCTCTTCGTGGTGCCTCTAGTAACAGATTAACTTGTCTAGTCTGGCCAAGCGAGTAGGAATCGAAAAGGAAGGGAAGCAGGTTCTCAAAAATGCCTCTCTCAAGTCGGATGTGTTGGACAGAAAGGCGCAAATAACCCACAACCCAACGCAACTACGCCCACTTAGCGTTATTTTAAGAAGAGGCGATGAAGAGGGCTATCCATTCCTATAGTAGTCGTTGATTAACGCCAGAGAGAAAGAAGCTGACATCAATTAGGCACATTACACTTCCGAGACATTTATCATAATCAATCAAAGCTCTTCTATGCCCCTTTGGGATCATGAACTAGGGACAAGGTCTCTCCATCCATCCTTGTTTTTTTTTTCTGTTTCTTTCAGGACAAGGCTAAAGTTCTTTACAGTTTTGTTGATTTGTTTTCTCCACGTTTTCATTTTCCTTCCTGATTTATCTTTCTTTGTGGTTCCATGACAGTGCTTATCTTGCTATGTTGGTCAAGTTTTTATTTTAGTGCGTGTCCTCTAATTTTTAGCATTTAGTTCAGACTGACGTCACAGATGTCATTCCCATATCCGTTTCCCCGCCCGTTCCAACAACCATCGAACTGTTCGTCTACTGATTGTTCCTGTCCTGCATTGATTGATCGGGTTGTGTTCTCTTCCGCCGACGGTGCTTTTCCTCAGCAAATCCCGCAGTGTCCAGCGACTGACGACTCCAGGTCTGTGTTGGTTGATAAGTCTTCTTACACGCCCACTAAGTTTCTCGTGTCTGGCTGTGCCCATCTTAACTCCCATCTCTTTCATGCGAAGCAGCGACGTGGACTCATGGTTGTCGAAACCCTGTGTCCTTCCCACATCTCGGAGGGCATTGATTATGTCCGCCCGATACACCTAGCAAGGTGTGGAGGGAACCTGTACTTTATATATATGTATATATATCATCATCAAGTACCAAGCTTCCTCTCTATTCGTCATCATCAAGTACCAAGCCTGCTGGCGAAGGTGATCATGACTCTCCACAACTTTCGATCACGACAGTTATTTATCATTTCTGTTGTCGACCTTCTGCCAAGACATTCTCTTAAGCTGTCTGGTATTTTTTCCCTTTGCTTCCCTCTATCTCTTCATCCTCGATTTTTTTCAGTTGTTACAATATATTCCAGTTGTTCTCTTCTCATTACATGGCCAAAAAATGATAATTGTTTCTTCCTAATATTGGAAATTAGCTCTCTTTCTGCCTTGGCCTCTTTCAGAACGTTTTCATTACTATTCTCAACTGTCCATGGTATTCTCAATATTCTTCGGTAAAACCACATTTCTACGGAAATCTTGCATTCGTAAATTAGAATGAATATTCAAAAACATATTTATATATATATATGAGAGAGAGAGAGAGAGAAAGAAGGGTGGGAGGAAAAGGGGGGGGGGGCAAGTGGAGCATTGTGAAAACAGGGTTTTTAATCGTAACGTTTGTATCATTGTTACCTTAACCCAAAGATGAAACTGTTTTTTAATTTAGTTTTAATGATGTGACACCTTCATGGTATTAGTCTTTAAGATTCTCAAACAGGGAGACGGTGGTTTAGAGGTAAGACATTGGCTTTTAACTAGAAGTTCCGGAGTTCGATCCCCGCCATAGGAGTTGAGTGGATTTTTTCACTTGAAATCCGTAGTTCTATTCTCCCCTGGGAGCCGCGATAGCTCAGTGGTTAGTGAACTGGACTACAAATGACAAGGGGTAGGGTTCGATCCAAACCGACGGCTTCCGGATTCACCCAGCCTTAAAATGGGTACTGTATTTTTTTTCTGGGAAAGTAAAGCGGCACGGGCGTAATACCGACCACATTACTCCAAAAATCATGTGCTGAAGGTCTGTAAAATTTATGGGCACTAACACCATGTTCCCTATACGCCACTTGGGGTGACGGGGGTACTTTACTTTTTCTACTCTCCCTTGGTCTTTGGGCAGTGAGGTTCGATGTCTAGCCCTCTCTGTGTAGTGAGATCCGATGTATAGCCCTCTCTGTGTAGTGAGATCCGATGTCTAGCCCTCTCTGTGTAGTGAGATCCGATGTATAGCCCTCTCTGTGCAGTGAGATCCGATGTCTAGCCCTCTCTGTGTAGTGAGATCCGATGTATAGCCCTCTCTGTGCAGTGAGATCCGATGTCTAGCCCTCTCTGTGTAGTGAGATCCGATGTATAGCCCTCTCTGTGTAGTGAGATCCGATGTATAGCCCTCTCTAGGCAGTGAGATCCGATGTCTAGCCCTCTCTGGGCAGTGAGATCCGATGTATAGCCCTCTCTGTGTACGGAGATCCGATGTATAGCCCTCTCTGTGTAGTGAGATCCGATGTATAGCCCTCTCTGGGCAGTGAGATCCGATGTCTAGCCCTCTCTGGGCAGTGAGATCCGATGTATAGCCCTCTCTGGGCAGTGAGATCCGATGTATATCCCTCACTGGGCAGTGAGATCCGATGTATAGCCCTCTCTGGGCAGTGAGATCCGATGTATAGCCCTCTCTGTGTAGTGAGATCCGATGTATAGCCCTCTCTGTGTAGTGAGATCCGGTGTCTAGCCCTCTCTGTGTAGTGAGATCCGATGTCTAGCCCTCTCTGTGTAGTGAGACCCGATGTATAGCCCTCTCTGTGTAGTGAGATCCGATGTCTAGCCCTCTCTGTGTAGTGAGATCCGATGTCTAGCCCTCTCTGTGTAGTGAGACCCGATGTATAGCCCTCTCTGTGTAGTGAGACCCGATGCATAGCCCTCTCTGGGCAGTGAGATCCGATGTCTAGCCCTCTCTGGGCAGTGAGATCCGATGTATAGCCTCTCTGTGCAGTGAGATCCGATGTATAGCCCTCTGTGGGCAGTGAGATCCGATGTATAGCCCTCTCTGGGCAGTGAGATCCGATGTATAGCCCTCTCTGGGCAGTGAGACCCGATGTCTAGCCCTCTCTGTGTAGTGAGATCCGATGTCTAGTCCTCTCTGGGCAGTGAGATCCGATGTATAGCCCTCTCTGGGCAGTGAGATCCGATGTCTAGCCCTCTCTGGGCAGTGAGACCCGATGTCTAGCCCTCTCTGTGTAGTGAGATCCGATGTCTAGCCCTCTCTGGGCAGTGAGACCCGATGTCTAGCCCTCTCTGTGTAGTGAGATCCGATGTATAGCCCTCTCTGTGTAGTGAGATCCGATGTATAGCCCTCTCTGTGTAGTGAGATCCGATGTATAGCCCTCTCTGTGTAGTGAGATCCGATGTCTAGCCCTCTCTGGGCAGTGAGACCCGATGTCTAGCCCTCTCTGTGTAGTGAGATCCGATGTATAGCCCTCTCTGTGTAGTGAGATCCGATGTATAGCCCTCTCTGTGTAGTGAGATCCGATGTATAGCCCTCTCTGTGTAGTGAGATCCGATGTCTAGCCCTCTCTGGGCAGTGAGACCCGATGTCTAGCCCTCTCTGTGTAGTGAGATCCGATGTCTAGCCCTCTCTGTGCAGTGAGACCCGATGTATAGCCCTCTCTGTGTAGTGAGACCCGATGTCTAGCCATCTCTGTGCAGTGAGATCCGATGTCTAGCCTCTCTGTGCAGTGAGACCCGATGTCTAGCCCTCTCTGTGCAGTGAGACCCGATGTCTAGCCCTCTCTGTGCAGTGAGACCCGATGTCTAGCCCTCTCTGTGCAGTGAGACCCGATGTCTAGCCCTCTCTGTGCAGTGAGATCCGATGTATAGCCCTCTCTGTGTAGTGAGACCCGATGTATAGCCCTCTCTGTGCAGTGAGACCCGATGTATAGCCCTCTCTGTGTAGTGAGACCCGATGTATAGCCCTCTCTGTGTAGTGAGACCCGATGTATAGCCCTCTCTGTGTAGTGAGATCCGATGTATACCCTCTCTGTGTAGTGAGATCCGATGTATAGCCATCTCTGTGTAGTGAGACCCGATGTATAGCCATCTCTGTGTAGTGAGACCCGATGTATAGCCCTCTCTGTGTAGTGAGACCCCTGTATAGCCTCTCTGTGTAGTGAGACCCGATGTATAGCCTCTCTGTGTAGTGAGACCCGATGTATAGCCCTCTCTGTGTAGTGAGACCCGATGTATAGCCCTCTCTGTGTAGTGAGACCCGATGTATAGCCCTCTCTGTGCAGTGAGATCCGATATATAGCCCTCTCTGTGTAGTGAGATCCGATGTAGATAACTGCGAGATACAGGAGGTAGCATGTGCACTGCGCACATTAAACGAAAATTTGGCAGATAGAAGCCGAGAAGAAATGGCAGAAAGATTGAGATCAGATCCGCTGACCGGACAAAATTTATAGGGAAAAAAAAGTACCAAAAAACGTTATAAACCATCGACGAATAAAAAAAAAAATTGAGAGCACCACTGACGTTGGAGAATATCTGCCTGCATGGTGATTAGCACATGAGCTCACTACTGCTAATGTTTCAACATAAAAAAAAAATAAAATAAAAAAGTTCGGAGGGGCAATAAAAGAAATATTCACGCAAAATTTAGTTCCTCGGGACTTCGTTAAATATAAAAACCCGGTGTACGCAAATAAAGAACGCCAAACAAGGTTGTCAAACTGTGCACGCCCCTGGTTTTGTTCATAATAACACTTTTTAAAAAGAAAAAAAAACAGAAGAAGCCAAATCAACCGCGGCGCGTGAGCCAAGATAAAAATAAAAAGAATGAAAGATAGAAAACAAAAAGTCTGCACGATAGAGAAATCGCTCCTGAAACCCACACAAATAAACCTGCATCTTACAGAAGTCGTTAACCAGTAAATGCCTCAGGCATTACTTCCAACGAAATAATTAAGTCATGCGGGCATTTAATATTATCAAAGTCACTTTTATTTTGTTTTCAGATGTCAGTCTGGCAGTCCTGTGAGATGTTCAGATTTGTCGTTTGGAAAACACTGGCAGTGGTTTATAAGCTCAAAACCGACAGCCTCGTCGACTGTGTTCGTCGGCTGTGCACCAGTTGGATAAGTTTGGAGATGATCCTAGAGGCCGGACCATCATTTCTACCATTGGAGAGCAGTAGATAATAAAATCTCTTGTACGCGAAGTAAAGGAGTACGTGTATATATAAGTTCATGTACACAAAGTAGAAGAGTACGTGTTTATATAAGCTCGTGTACACAAGGTAAAAGAGTACGTGTATATATAAGTTCATGTACACAAAGTAGAAGAGTACGTGTTTATATAAGCTCGTGTACACAAGGTAAAAGAGTACGTGTATATATAAGCTCGTGTACAACACGGGAAAAGAGTACGTGTAATATATATAAGCTCGTGTACACAAGGTAAAAGAGTACGTGTATATATAAGCTCGTGTACACAAGGTAAAAGAGTACGTGTATATATAAGCTCGTGTACACAAGGTAAAAGAGTACGTGTATATTTAAGCTCGTGTACACAAGGTAAAAGAGTACGTGTATATATAAGCTCGTGTACACAAGGTAAAAGAGTACGTGTATATATAAGATCGTGTACACAAGGTAAAATAGTGCGTGTGTGTGTTAGAAGTGTGTGTGTGTGAGAAAGAAAGAAAGCTATATATATAAGCTTGTGTATACAAGGTAAAAGAGTGCGTGTATGTGTATGTATATATATATATATATATATATATATATATATATATATATATATATATATATATATATATATATATAAGCTCGTGTACACAAAGTAAAAGAATTACGTTTAAATAAGCTCGTGTACACAAAGTAAAAGAGTACGTGTAATGCAGAATATAGAGTTGGTACCAACATTCTCCCACGGTTATCGGCATATTCGTGCGTACTGTGGTCCTCATTACACCAAGCCGCCCTACTACACCCAGAGAAAATCTTTGGTACCCATTTTCAAAAGTTGCACGAACATCGAAGCCGTGTGGGTTAGGAAAAAAATGGTCACGTTTGAGAGCTGAACCAGCACCTTTCTTGTCATTAGACGGTCTAGGTAATCACCTCTACTGCACGTTCTATCAACATATCAATGGCTATATAGTCTAGTATAGTCTCCAGCCCAGCCCAGCCCAGCCTATATCATCAGACATCTCCATAGTGGCCAGATCCCTCCTCCCCAGCACATCCTCCAGTGTACAGCATCGCCGCCACACACTAGCAAAAGTACTGAAGATGGCTTCATCTCAGATGCACAACATCCTTAGTACCAGAGAGGGCATTGAAAATAGAGAGATTATTTGGTAGATATTAATCTTTGAACTATTTCTGATCGAGCAGCGGCCATATCTGGTGGCATATTCCTTACTATTTCTGATCGAGCAGCGGCCATATCTGGCATATTCCTTTCTATTTCTGATCGAGCAGCGGCCATATCTGGTGGCATATTCCTTTCTATTTCTGATCGAGCAGCGGCCATATCTGGCATATTCCTTTCTATTTCTGATCGAGCAGCGGCCATATCTGGCATATTCATTTCTATTTCTGATCGAGCAGCGGCCATATCTGGCATATTCCTTTCTATTTCTGATCGAGCAGCGGCCATATCTGGCATATTCCTTTCTATTTCTGATCGAGCAGCGGCCATATCTGGCATATTCCTTTCTATTTCTGATCGAGCAGCGGCCATATCTGGTGGCATATTCCTTTCTATTTCTGATCGAGCAGCGGCCATATCTGGCATATTCCTTTCTATTTCTGATCGAGCAGCGGCCATATCTGGCATATTCCTTTCTATTTCTGATCGAGCAGCGGCCATATCTGGTGGCATATTCCTTTCTATTTCTGATCGAGCAGCGGCCATATCTGGTGGCATATTCCTTTCTATTTCTGATCGAGCAGTGGCCATATCCGGTGGCATATTCCTTTCTATTTCTGATCGAGCAGCGGCCATATCTGGTGGCATATTCCTTTCTATTTCAGATCGAGCAGCGGCCATATCTGGTGGCATATTCCTTTCTATTTCTGATCGAGCAGCGGCCATATCTGGTGGCATATTCCTTTCTATTTCTGATCGAGCAGCGGCCATATCTGGTGGCATATTCCTTTCTATTTCTGATCGAGCAGCGGCCATATCTTGTGGCATATTCCTTTCTATTTCTGATCGAGCAGCGGCCATATCTGGTGGCATATTCTTTCTATTTCTGATCGAGCAGCGGCCATATCTGGTGGCATATTCCTTTCTATTTCTGTCCGAGCAGCGGCCATATCTGGCATATTCCTTTCTATTTCTGATCGAGCAGCGGTCATATCTGGTGGCATATTCCTTTCTATTTCTGATCGAGCAGCGGCCATATCTGGTGGCATATTCCTTTCTATTTCTGATCGAGCAGCGGCCATATCTGGTGGCATATTCCTTTCTATTTCTGATCGAGCAGCGGCCATATCTGGTGGCATATTCCTTTCTATTTCTGATCGAGCAGCGGCCATATCTGGTGGCATATTCCTTTCTATTTCTGATCGAGCAGCGGTCATATCTGGCATATTCCTTTCTATTTCTGCTCGAGCAGCGGCCATATCTGGCATATTCCTTTCTATTTCTGATCGAGCAGCGGCCATATCTGGTGGCATATTCCTTTCTATTTCTGATCGAGCAGCGGCCATATCTGGCATATTCCTTTCTATTTCTGCTCGAGCAGCGGCCATATCTGGCATATTCCTTTCTATTTCTGATCGAGCAGCGCCATTATCTGGCATATTCCTTTCTATTTCTGATCGAGCAGCGGTCTTATCTGGCATATTCCTTTCTATTTCCGATCGAGCAGCGGCCATATCTGGCATATTCCTTTCTATTTCTGATCGAGCAGCGGTCTTATCTGGCATATTCCTTTCTATTTCCGATCGAGCAGCGGCCATATCTGGTATATTCCTTTCTATTTCTGATCGAGCAGCGGCCATATCTGGCATATCCTTTCTATTTCTGCTCGAGCAGCGGCCATATCTGGCATATTCCTTTCTATTTCTGATCGAGCAGCGGCCATATCTGGTGGCATATTCCTTTCTATTTCTGATCGAGCAGCGGCCATATCTGGCATATTCCTTTCTATTTCTGATCGAGCAGCGGCCATATCTGGTGGCATATTCCTTTCTATTTCTGCTCGAGCAGCGGCCATATCTGGTGGCATATTCCTTTCTATTTGACCGAGCAGCGGCCATATCTGGCATATTCCTTTCTATTTCTGATCGAGCAGCGGTCATATCTGGTGGCATATTCCTTTCTATTTGTGATCGAGCAGCGGCCATATCTGGTGGCATATTCCTTTCTATTTCTGCTCGAGCAGCGGCCATATCTGGTGCATATTCCTTTCTATTTCTGATCGAGCAGCGGCCATATCTGGCATATTCCTTTCTATTTCTGATCGAGCAGCGGCCATATCTGGCACATTCCTTTCTATTTTCTGCTCGAGCAGCGGCCATATCTGGTGGCATATTCCTTTCTATTTCTGCTCGAGCGGCGGCCATATCTGGCATATTCCTTTCTATTTCTGCTCGAGCAGCGGCCATATCTGGCATATTCCTTTCTATTTCTGCTCGAGCAGCGGCCATATCTGGCATATTCCTTTCTATTTCTGCTCGAGCAGCGGCATATCTGGCATATTCCTTTCTATTTCTGCTCGAGCAGCGGCCATATCTGGCATATTCCTTTCTATTTTTAACTACCAAATGTTCTTTAACATGCACCGAGTGCACACGAGACCTGATGCTGTTGTTCACCTCGAGAGGTATAGACATCAGACCTCAACACCCAGAGACAAGGGAAGGATAAGACAAGGAAAACCTAAGGATTAGAAAAGAAAGTTCGTAGAAGGGGGGAATCGAACCTAAGGCCTTCAAGACCTGTCCATTGGCCGATGTGCAATTTCTACAGCCTGTTTCTGGGGTACTCAGTTCGAGTTTGTTTTCCTGATGTTACATTTCCTCATTCTATATCTTCTCAATCTACAATGCCTCATTCTGTATCTTCTCAATCAACAATGCCTCATTCTATATCTTCTCAATCTACAATGCCTCATTCTGTATCTTCTCAATCTACAATGCCTCATTCTGTATATTCTCAATCTACAATGCCTCATTCTATATCTTCTCAATCTACAATGCCTCATTCTATATCTTCTCAATCTACAATGCCTCATTCTATATCTTCTCAATCTACAATGCCTCATTCTATATCTTCTCAATCTACAATGCCTCATTCTGTATCTTCTCAATCTACAATGCCTCATTCTATATCTTCTCAATCTACAATGCCTCATTCTATATCTTCTCAATCTACATATCCTCATTCTGTATCTTCTCAATCTACAATTCCTCATTCTGTATCTTCTCAATCTACATTTCCTCATTCTGTATATTCTCAATCTACAATGCTTCATTCTGTATCTTCTCAATCTACATTTCCTCATTCTGTATCTTCTCAATCTACATTTCCTCATTCTATACCTTCTCAATCTACAATTCCTCATTCTATATCTTCTCAATCTACAATTCCGCATTCTGTATCTTCTCAATCTACAATGCCTCATTCTATATCTTCTCAATCTACAATTCCTCATTCTGTATCTTCTTAATCTACAATGCCTCATTCTATATCTTCTCAATCTACAATGCCTCATTCTATATCTTCTCAATCTACAATGCCTCATTCTGTATCTTCTCAATCTACATTTCCTCATTCTGTATCTTCTCAATCTACATTTCCTCATGCTGTATCTTCTCAATCTACAATTCCTCATCCTGTATCTTCTCAATCTACATTTCCTCATTCTGTATCTTCTCAATCTACATTTACTCATTTTGTATCTTCTCAATCTACAATTCCTCATTCTGTATCTTCTCAATCTACATTTCCTCATTCTGTATCTTCTCAATCTACATTTACTCATTTTGTATCTTTTCAATCTACATTTCCTCATTCTGTATCTTCTCAATCTACATTTCCTCATTCTGCATCTTCTCAATCAACAATTCATCATTCTATATCTTCTCAATCAACATTCCTCATTCTATATACTATTAATCTACAATTCCTCATTCTATAACTAGTAATCTACAATCCCTCTTTCTGTATATCCAACAATCTACTATTTCTAATTATATCCCTTCTAAAGGTACCATTTTTCAATGCCCCCTCTAATGTTAGAATGTCTCATTCTGTCTCACGTTATGTTACCATGTCTAACACTGTCTGCTCTAATGTGATAATTAATATCTAATTCTGTCTCTTCACTAGTGCCCATTTCTCACTCCTTCTGTCTCGTATGTTATCATTTCTCATTCTGGCCCACGTAATGTTATTGTTTCTTCTTTCATTTCATGTAATGTTACTTCTTTTCTTTCTGCCGTAATTGAAAACGATTACTCTTTCTCATTACGCACGGACTGGTCTCGGTTGAATACACACGGCCGACGTCGGTAGCTAGATCAACAGGTAGAGAGGAGTGACTCCCAACAGGTAAGAGAAGCCATTCAAACAGATAGGTATGGGTCGAACAATACAAGACGAGACAGTCCTGATCATTCAATTCAACTGTCAATATTTCCAGCCATCTTAATTTTGTCGTGTCACAAGTTTGAATAGATCCGGACGATACAGTGAGGCTGACGAGACGCAACTCTTCCTCATTTAAATCCAGCTTTCTTGATTGCGGTTGTTTTTGTTTTCATCTTTCAACAATCTTTGATTACAGCTGTATTGTTTTCATCTTCCGACAATCTTTAGTTCAAGCTGTTTTTGTTTCCATCTCCCAACATCGTTTGTTTGCAGCTGCTATATTTTCATCGCCCAACAATCTTTGTTTGCAGCTGTTATGTTTTCATCTCCCAACAATCTTTGTTTGCAGCTGGTATGTTTTCATCTCCCAACAATCTTTGTTTGCAGGTGTTATGTTTTCATCTCCTAACAATCTTTGTTTGCAGTTGTTTATGTTTTCATCTCCCAACAATCTTTGTTTGCAGCTGTTATGTTTTCATCTCCAACAATCTTTGTTTGCAGCTGTTATGTTTTCATCTCCCAACAATCTTTGTTTGCAGCTGTTATGTTTTTCATCTCCCAACAATCTTTGTTTGCAGCTGTTTTGTTTCCATCTCCCAACAATCTTTGTTTGCAGCTGTTATGTTTTCATCTCCCAACAATCTTTGTTTGCAGTTGTTTATGTTTTCATCTCAAACAATCTTTGTTTGCAGCTGTTATGTTTTCATCTCCCAACAATCTTTGTTTGCAGCTGTTATGTTTCATCTTCCAACAATCTTTGTTTGCAGGCTGTTATGTTTTCATCTTCCAACAATCTTTGTTTGCAGCTGTTATGTTTTCATCTCCCAACAATCTTTGTTTGCAGCTGTTATGTTTTCATCTTCCAACAATCTTTGTTTGCAGCTGTTATGTTTCATCTTCCAACAATCTTTGATTGTGGTTGTTTTCTGTTCATCTTCCAACAATCTTTGGTTGTCACTGTGCACTTACAGCAACATTTACTCGTGGCTA